>OX243911.1:762500-1231392 GCA_945859665.1 Anorthoa munda | reverse complement strand
TCATTCAAGAACCTGTCTATAAATTGGTTCCAGCAAAGTGATTTGTTACCCAGCGAGTGGATACATTGTTAAATGGACTATTAACATTTAACGCAATACTAAGAACCGATATATAAATTAAAAGAACCAAAAATATTATGTACAAATACATAAGAATAAAGATTAAAAGCAGATACACCTGACAGCAAAACAACAAACCAATAATGACAAACCCACCATGACAGATTGTTATAAAGTCATTCACGTTATGTTCTACCAGCTGTGCCAATAGCAGTGACTCGCTCACACACTAGTCCCAGCAGTGCTTGTTATTATATCGGCGTTATAACTTTATTTGCTAATGGTGGTACAAGCTCACTGGCTTACAGTGAGATAATTATCATCATCCTCCTTCACTTTATCACCTTCCTGTCTTTATATCATGTTTTCTTGGGTTTTCGTCTTCCATTTCATCGTTAACCGTCACGCTATCACTGACCCTTTTTTTTCCTATCATTCCTCACACGAACCATCCATCTTTTCTTTGGCCTCCTCCTCCCTCTCTATCCATCCACATTTATGTTTATTATTATTTATTCACATGCGTGTCATCTCTCCTGCTCATAATCCATTTTTTCATCTTTCACATTTACCGGCTTTCGCACAATTCATCTTTAGTTTTCGATATTTTCAGTCTTTCCCTGCTCTTAAAGCGACATTATTTACACTGAAAAGACGTTGTGGGCAAGTTTCTACTTCGATTAGAAAAATTGCATAGCTTGCAATCGTGACAAGCTGGAGTTGTGCTAATTGAGCTGTGAAAGTATACAAGTATTTGAGTAGTCTATTAAGGAGACCATTAAGCTGAAAAGGAGCTAGGTATGTTTGTATGCCAAAGACTGTCAGCCAGAGCTATTGGTGCGATTTGGGTGACTCCTATGACTACACATTGACTGCAATAGGATGTCTTAATCCTACAGAGCGCTAATATAATATCACAATCACGCAGTACCTATGTAATTGATAATAAAATTATCCAGATGTTATGTGGTCGTAACTGTTAGTACCGCGGCTGCAATCGCAGAACCCCTCAGATTTATCGCGGCACCTTGAAAGTACACGTGGAGAGAAAACTCGTAAAACATGCGTAAGAGTAACGTAGGCTAGCGAGGCAAGTTTACAAGTTACCTAGTTATTCGACTGGCTATGATCAAAATACTGATTTGAACAATTTCACTATTAAATAAGTAAAACTGCCTCTTTAGTCTAGTGTTAGCAAGCACTGCTGCTGAGCACGAGGTTTGGTTTGAGGTTTGATTCTCGGATCGTGCAAAGTGTTATTTGGTTTAACATGTGCAATTTCTCAGTACTCGTAGTAGTTCGAAGTTTAGATTCATGTCCGGGTTTATGGCACATGGAACTTTAACATAACTGGCGACATGTGGGTGTAGCTCCTTAGGTAGGTATTATAAGTGCACTAGTCTTCTGCCTAAACTGACCTTCGGGGAACACAGGCGTGATTTTAAGTTATTTTATTATTAACTTCTAATGTCTCTCTGATGGTGGCACATGTGTTGTATTATTCGGTTTTCTTCATGATGGTTGAGCTGAGTGGTGCCAATCCATGCATCATATTCGTGAATGGGCGCCATTATTTGGGATTGGTCATAACTCTGCCTCGGCCTGTTTTTAATTACTTATTGTATTTTTGAATTATTGGTCTTATGTATACGCTTTTACGTGCACGTCTTTTTCTCTATATATGTTCTCACATATATGTAACCAAATACTTGTAATTAAAACTGATGTAAAAAAATATCCGTGGAGTTTCTTGCACATTCTTCTCCATAGAGACCTACTGAAGCTTGTTAATGTGTAACTAACTTCATCTTTTTTTGACAATTCAAAATTACCTTTAAATGGTTTAGTTGAAATAAACTTTACGCTAAAAAGTAACACGTAGGCATCAAATTAGATCAAAATCGACCTTCAATTGAAAAAATTAGTAACTTCTGCAATATCAGGCTTGCCCTTTAAGGTCATACATAACAATGATGAACTGGCCCGCAAGATAACAAGCAACTATAACCTTACCAATACAATATCGTTTAAGATAAGATAAATAATTAGCTCATCGACCACGCGTTCTAAAATAATTAAACAATGAAACCGAGAAGAAATATAAAATAATGTGTACTATAATAATTATATTATTTGGTTATTTCTTTTTAACAAAAATAAACCTAGATCTATATAATAAATTGTTGTTCTTTGGTAAGCGTATCACTTGCAAATGGCTGGACCGCTTTCGAAGCTTTTTTTCCTTTTTAATGGTTGTAATAGTCCAAGTTACAGGGTGCTTTTCTCTATGGAATTTTCTTTATAACTATGCTTTTACAGAACAAAGTCAGGTAGGTTAAAACCACAGAACAGAAAAAACGCTGTCTTCTCTGTTCTGTGGTTAAAACGGACAAGTACGACGTCATAAACAAAAGATTCGCGTCACGAAATCGCGGTGATTAAGAAAAGTTTGATAACAATATAGAGCAGTCAGTGCTCCTATTTTTATTTTATTCTTTGAGGTCATTGGGTTGGAGTTACCGCTGGTCTGGTATCAGTGAGCGTGCGTCAGGAATCAGCGGGCGGGTCGTGATCTTGTCAATATGGACGTGATAGCAGCACGCGCAAGTTATATCGACAAGATGTACCAAAACTGGCTTAAGTAATGTACAGAAGGTTAACTGAACATTCGTGTTTGGGCTTCTGTAGTCCCCGAAGTGTGAATTATGTTCTATTTGCTACAGCTTTGAATTTTTTTTATAGGTGGGACTCGTGACGTCATAAACCCAGCTTTTGAGCATATAAAAACTGGAAAAACTAAAACAAAAAGCTCCAGTATAAGTAATACATGAGAGGTAGAGGCAGAGACTTTTGAGCCATACCCTTAGTTCATTAATTGAATCACTAGATTCTGCCAGCGACTTCGCCCGCGTGACGGTCGAAAATTATTCCGAGGGAACATATGCACGGGATAAAAAGTAACCTATGTGGTATTCATGACTATAATCTATCTCTGTGCCAAATTATACCCAGATCCATTCAGCCGCTCTGGCGTGATTGAGTAATAAATATACAAACATACACACATCCAAACTTTCGTATTTATAATATTAGTAAGATAATGTAAAATATTAGTACATAGGTAACTATGTAGATACTAATTGCTACAAGACATTCTCTACCAGTCAACCTTGTTCATTCCTTTTTCCACAAGTAAGTTTTCACTGAGGTAAATTGTCTCATATATGTCTATTGCACTCTGTTCAAGATCAGTTATCTAATTCTAAGGTAAGTTCTACCAGCTTGTAAGTTCAGCCCTCTGTGCCCTACAAACGGACTCTAACCTACAAACCAGTTTTTAGTTTTTGCAAGTACTATGACACGAGAATATGACGGTATTAACCACTTTATATGCATAGATAGTGCAATTGCGGTAAACTGCACTGTCATACACAGTATGCTAATGCCTGTAATAGTAGGCATGAATATGCGGTAGTCGAGTGAAACTAACTTTGGTATATAGGTAGATAGTTGAAAACATCGTGAAAACTTCAACCTTTTCTAAAACAAAAGAAAAAAAAATCGTATTTAAATATTTTCGGACCAGTCTTGACAAGGGGTATCGTGCTACCCAGTTGCTTTTGGTTAGACTGGAATCCGACTCCAACATAATTGGGTAGGGCAGGCAGATTGACATATTTTAGAACATATAGTTAGCAGTTGGTTTTCTAAGCCTCGGAGTCCGTCCGTCGGAGCAATCCGCGGTCGCCGCCACCACGGACATCTGCAATACCAGAGGTACCACAAGTGCGTTGCCTACCCTTGCGCTTTTCAACTGTTTGTCGAAAGGCTAGTGTAATAGATACTTTTACTTAACTTAAGGCAGAACAACGATTGAAAGAAAAAAACTATAATTAAACTACATGCAGATTTGGGAGATTCTGCGACTCTGCATATGACTGACTCGATAAGCTGACATGCCTAAAGTTCCCTACTGAACATACCCATATTTTCAGCAAAATACTATGGAATGCTACAACGAGTGACAAATTGTTACAATGAGGTACTTACGTTTCACTTATATTAATGATATGCGCACCAGTTGCTTGTAAACAGATTTATTCATTACATAGACATACATGTATTGGAGGTTGTCTTTTTTTCTATGCCTAATGTAAGCAAGCCTGAGTTTGTCACGGTATAAAAAGACAAAAAGGATTTTGTGTTGACTCGAGAAGAATGAAATCAACAGCCTTTACAATAATAATTATTGTTTAAACAATAATCGAGCGGATCGGGTTAGTCAAGTTACATAAATATTGCTTATTGAAACTAAGCATTTTTTTTACCCATCATGATCTATGTTCTTTTGCGGATGGCTGGAGAGACAGAGAGGTATGCCAAAGAAAGATGGATGGGGTGATATGTAAGAAAATGGAGTCAGTGATAGCGTGACGGCTGATAGGACGGTATGGAAGCGCCGACCCCAAGTAACATGGGACCCTGTCCTGTTGGGGTCGACATCCTATAATCTTTTGCTTCCTAGATCATACCTCAAAATTATTCAGGAAGTTATAAGAGCAAGCAAAAGGCCTATAAAAGGGCGAATAGATCTTTTCATCCGATTTTAATCGACAATTCATGTGTAAACTCATATAACATGCAAGCAATAACAACGGTGCAATATGCATGTACACGTCGCACGCACTGCTATAAAAATATTGGACAATGCTTGTAATATTACGAGTACTATTAAATACATATGCTTGTATGTAACATTATTTTGTTTACCCACTGCAAGCAGCATAACAACAAACAAGTTTTTCATATAGCTGTTACAAGAAGCCGTTAAAGAAAACAGAAGTAAATTCGTTCGATAGCCTGCCTAGACCTTCGAGGAGAGGTGTGAGTGGTTGTGTTATTTAAACTCAGCCTTTTAGATAAATTCTTGCAGAAAACTTGAGTTTAGCGGGTGTTGGACGTCATCAAACGTTATAATCATACAATCATTGCTTTGAAGTCCAGCTGTCTCTTTACACAACAGGAGAACACGGTGTAGGTCTCTATATATATTCTATTCGCTGGAGCAAAAACAAGGTAATAATAAGTGCAATTTCTTTACTGAACTGTGTAGCTGACATTAGAACAGTAAATTTTGTGTCCGTTCTTTTAGTAAGCATTTAGTTCGTATGGTAGTAGTATGATGGGTTGTCAGGAATACCAAAATCTATATTTAATCATTTGTTAAACGCGGCAGAACTCTGTATATAGTTAAATCGCTTTTAAAGTAAACAGTTGCTTTTCACATTTTTACACTTAAACCGGGTAAAAAATTATGATGAATTTTGGTAAAAGGGTAGATTTCGCCCTGGACTGGCTGGGACATAGAACACCTTTGGGATAATTCCCACATTGCATCATCATCTTCACCCCGAGCAGCTTCCTGCTGGCAAAGTAGCAAATAGACTAAGAATTTATTCTTTATATGAGAGAATTGTTGTTGTGTTGTTATTGTCTCTTAGTGGTGGTTTGCTAAAGCAGGGCTTTGGGCGGGCCATGTCCAGTGTGGAACTTCTAGGAGGGATACAAGTAAGTATAGTAAAATAGCTAAATTCATTTTATTTGTGTTTTGTATAGAAATAGTAATAAGTAAGCACGCGCTCACGGCACCCTCGTAAACCCACACTACTATTTTTTATTTACATTGTTATAAGAGTTTAGCGTAAAACCATTGTTCATCGATCGTTTGCGGCAACGGATATAAACGCACTTTATTGCCAAAACACCGCAAGTACTAAATAAGCAGTACAAAGGCGGTACATTTTGAAATTAAATTGATGAATAGTTTATAATTTTTCGGCTCATAAAACTTGAAGAAAATCAACCCATCGTCAGTATCGCACCGTGTAAAGTATTATAACTAAACTTATCTCAAACACAGTTCACAATACTTACCCAAAAAAATGACAACAAAACTTCACAATCACTGCACAATATTCGTAAGAAATTCAGGCTTGTTGTGACCGAAACTC
Organism: Anorthoa munda; assembly: GCA_945859665.1. Taxonomy (NCBI): domain Eukaryota; kingdom Metazoa; phylum Arthropoda; class Insecta; order Lepidoptera; family Noctuidae; genus Anorthoa; species Anorthoa munda. The sequence goes on along the minus strand of OX243911.1, from coordinate 1,225,321 downwards.
GTACATGTTACATATGTGTGAGTATACGTGTGTGTAGTCGCGTTGCGGTAGGCGCGCGCGCCTCGCTCCGCCGATAGACCCGTCTGCGGGCTGCGCGCGCGTATCGCACCGAACGCAACTAATTATTATGATTTTCGCATGTTTATTCAATTATAATAATGTGATACATGCTTTCATTGCTATAGATATACGCACAGCCTTACCCTAGATATCTGAATTAATTCTTTGAAATCGAGTTTTTCTCAAACTCGACATTATCCTGACAGCCAACTATGGCTTAAAAGTAGGATTTAATATATTCTTAACTCAAAATAAAATTCGGAAACTGGCCCAAAGTGTAAAACTCTCTATCAGCATTTGTGTACTGTCCTAACACCTATGATCCGCGAGGCTTCAGTCAAGAGTGAACCTGTAGGCTCGCGTGCTTCTTCGTAGGCCAAATACATAGCTTACCATCAGGTGAGAGTGAGTGAGCTATGAAAATACTCTTGAGCTTGACTCAAAAGTATTTTCATAGCTTCTTCTATCTATATTCACGGTTAACTAAATGTTTATCTCATCTCTATATCTTTAATAATACGAAGGCACGGTTGGTGCAGTGGGTGAGGGATTGGCTGCTGCGCTTCGTGTCGCGGGTTCGATTCCCGCACGGAACAAATATTTGCATGGCCTACACATAGTTATTCCGGGTTTGGTTTGTGTATGTGAGTTTAAATGTCTGTGAACGTATTCAAGATGCAGGAGAAACTCCTAGTGAGGAGCAAGGTTTAAAATAATAATAAATATTATTAAATCAGTCCATCTATCATAGGGGTCTTACTCTACTCTTGTCATCCACATTCATACTATACAAAGGCAGATTGAATGCACTTAAGAACAATATGTGTTTTTGCTCTAAGTAGTAAATCTTTGGACAGGATACCTGAATGTTGGAACAACTGTTTTCTGTAGTATTCATTATTTCATTACATTTTTCATATTAAGAAATAACAATAAGCTGATGTAAGATATTTATTTATTTGGCTACTGTGTGATACAACAATAAAATCTGTTTCACAAAGTTTGCTAACCCAACCGGCTGCCTTGCACTTTACACAACGACCAACATACTAAAGAAAACAATGGTTGCAACTGCACCTCGTCAAACAAACTCACAACTCAGACTTATAAAACAATATGGCTGCAACATAAAACACACGCACGCAAAAAATATATTAACCCACGGGAATATTATACCGGGATGAATGCATGTGCAATTCCAGACTATAATCTATCTCTGTCCCAAGTTTCATCCAGATTCGTTCAGCCGTTCAGGCTCCATCCAAACTTTTATAATATTAAGTAGTAAGTTAGGACTATACTGTTGTTGGACAACAGTGGTATCGACCGCCACTTACAAGATGTGGGTCGTGGGTTCGAGCCCGAGCAGGCGCTTTACTTTGTGTAAATTATTTCATTACCACTGCTCTCAAAACGGTGAAGGAAAACATCGTGAGGAAATGGCATGTCTTAGAACCAAAAATCCGAAGACGTTTGACAACCCGCACTGTAGCCGCGTGGTGGATTACGGCCTATTCCCTTTCAAAGAAAAGAGGCTTGTGTCCCAACAGTGGGAACATTAATAGGCTGATGATGATACTTTTGTTGTCTTGGGTCGGTTAAAGTGTTATTGGTGTTTCCCATCTGGAATTTGTCAGAGTAGCAGCCCGGATTGTGGATCTGTGAATGTTTGTCAGAGTAGCAGCCCGGAGTGTGGATCTGTGAATGTTTGTCAGAGTAGCAGCCCGGAGTGTGGATCTGTGAGTGTTTGATGGAATAGGCTCGTCCCCATCACATGAGTATTAAAAATAACTGGTGAAATGTGGGTACCCCTAGCCACTATAGGTGCACGTCTGCCTAACCCCCTCGGGTACCCCTAGCCACTATAGGTGCACGTCTGCCTAACCCCTTGGGGTACCCCTAGCCACTATAGGTACACGTCTGCTTAACCCCCTGGGGTACCCCTAGCCACTATAGGTGCACGTCTGCCTAACCCCCTGGGGTACCCCTAGCCACAATAGGTGCACATCTGCCTAACCCCCTGGGGTACCTCTAGCCACTATAGGTGCACGTCTGCCTAACCCCCTGGGGTCATAAAAGCGTGTTATGTTTATGTATCTTATATATTCTTTCCGTGCTTGCTTGGATTTAAAGTCATAGAGATCATATTATTATTCACATTGTTCAGTGAACGATAGCAATGTGTTGTTAAATCAAATCAAATCAATCAAATCAAATGTTTTTTATTTCACATAGGCCTACATGGGCACTTATAAAACGTCGACAAAAGGTGCACGGTTCGGGTTGGTCGTTTCCTGTGGAGAAGAACCGGCAAGAAACTCCACGGTTACTCTTTTAAAAGAATTGGTTTGTTTTTACAATATTTCCATGTTACAGTATTAGTTCTTAGATATGGGGGACAACGTAGGCCCGACAATAAGTCGTAAGAAACTAAAAAAAAAATTGTATAAACGAGAGAGTTAACCAATATTCGCAAGCGTCTAGAAATCTAGAAGGCCTACAATGTTCACACATTCACAAAACAATCAGTAAAAGAATCTATACAAAGGAAAAAATAAATAAAAATATATAACAAGACTAAATTTAACATGTGGCACAAATGTTGTTATCAGTGCTGTAACTATTCATAGCAAAGGGCTATAAAGATTATTGAAATCATTGTAAAAAGTCTAATTAAAAGAAGGAGAAAAATTAAAAATGAGATTGAGAATAGTTAGAGACATCCACATATTTGTGCCGTTTATGAGTTACCAGGGAAGCCGCATGCGCAGAAGGAGCTAAAATTTTTATCTTCAACGTAGTCCTTGATATTATAATATGCTTTTTTAATAAGGACACGTTTGATGTAGTTTTTGAACTTTCCATCATCTATAGTCGGACGTTAAACATCTATAGTCGGACTTAACAGGAGTTCGTTAAAGGGCCCTCGTTTATCTTTAGTACATGGACGAGTTAAAATTCTTCATTAAGACGACCACAGTCGCCAACGACCTTTATCGAACAAAACGCGCTCCCGTTTCACACCTGCGTGATCCAAATTTCAATAGTTTTTTTTTGGTATTTCCTTATTATTCTATGACTAGATGTAGATAATTAAATTTTCTTTGAGATGGTTACAATTTAATTAAAATATGCCCGGCGGTTTTGGTGCGATTGTCGTTTTTATGTCCATGATTGACATTACAAATTAATTACACTGTGTTATAAAAAAAAACTCAAAATTTACCTAGATTTAATTTTTAAGAAAATGATTTAATGTAGCATGTATTTTTTCCAAAAAATTACGACTAGCCGTTTAGACGAAATTTTCATTTTAAAATCAGCTACTGAGGGTTATCTGCGCCTTAAATCTGAATCACATACAAACATAACATCACGCCTGTATTGCCCGCAGGGTTACGTTATGTTACCCCCTCGGTGGCGGTGTCAACGCTGCTTCCCAATCTGGGGGGCCCGTCAGAGTCTTCAGGGGGTATCGCACGATTTCCTGCGAGGAAGCTTGCGTACTGGCTGGATCCCCGCCCTGGGACGTGGAGGCGAAGGTACTCGCGTCACTGTACCGATACGAATATATTTCGCCACCAGGACACCGAACCGTCCTGGTGGCGAAATGGCGGGACAGGCTTGTACACCCTACCGCCGGCCTCGTCACCATGAGGCGAGGCGGTCCGGCCAGTGCTCGAGCGCTCGGCTCCCTGTCGTTTCGGGTGACGCAGTTGCTCTCGGGGCATGGTTGCTTCGGGAAGTACCTGTGTCGCATAAACAGGGAGCCGGACGCCCGGTGTCACCACTGCGTCGTCTGCCGGGAGGACACGGCGCGGCATACGCTGGTAGAGTGTTACGCTTGGGAGGAGCCTCGCCGTGCCCTCATGTCTGAAGTAGGCAGTGACCTCTCGCAGCTGGTCGTAGTCGAGTCTATGGTCGGCAGCATGAAGTCCTGGGAAGCGGTGGTATCCTTCTGCGAAACAGTCGTCTCGCAGAAGGAGGTTTCGGCGAGGGAGAGGAAGATATCATCCGCTCACCCGATCCGCAGAAGACGCGCTGGGCGTTGGCGGAGGGCGGCCACCCTACATGGGTCCAAGGGCGACGACTCACTCCCCCCCCAACCCGAGATCGAGGCCCGCAGAGGCGGGCTGGCACTAGCCGGGGGTTGCGGAAGTATCGTTGTTCTCGCGACCCCCAGCGTGCGTGAGATGGAACACCGGGGTGGGTTTTAGTCAGTACGAGTCTGAGAGACCCCTCCGCTCTGGTAAGGGTGGAGGGGTCTCCATTGGGGGACATCCAATGAGGATTTTCCACCGGGAATAAAAAAAAAACACTAACAACACTTTGATTCAAATCGGCAGCTTCTACTCAGAAGTAGCGCGACTCCTAGACCAAAGAGGCAGTTTTAAATCTGATTTAATAACATAACCCTTCTTCGGCAGTCGGGTAAAAAGGGCTATAACAATTTTTTTTTGGTGTTGTTAAGGAATTTAATAAAAACAAAAAAAAAATGTGGTAAGAAACTATAATCTTAAACATTATCACACAGGGTACACCTGAAACATCTTTTTAACAAAAAAAATTACCGACGAAATAAGGAACTGAAAAGCAAAAATTTTTAAAACCTTTTAACTTCGTTGGTTGATCTTCGTTGATGGTTTGTTTGGCGCCGCCTCAAAATGCTAGACTAAAAGATTTTTATTGCTTTTCAGTTCTTTATTTGGTTGGTAATTTTGTTTTGATAAAAAGGTTTTTTTCGCTTTTCAATTTACTTAATTTCTACAGAATCGCTTCACAATTGAAAATTCAGTGGAAAAATTATCAATAAATCCTTTTTTTCTACCTTAAAAGGTGGATTTTATTTTTTAAATTTACATAGGCACTTTGAGGTATACTCTTACCTATAAAAACATAATTCTTGAAATCGGACTACTGTCTACAAAGGTTATGCGTAACATAAAAATATATATGTCGAATGGAGAAAATATAAAGAAGAGATGCTCTTTATATTTTCGTCGGTTAAAAACTGCTCCTATCTCATGTTCGATGTTTATGTCTTATAATTTTCCTGTTTCGATGTTCCGAGGTTGTTGGCCTGCTCCAGGGTGTCTGGCAGCTTGGTGCCGAGAGTCTCCGGCGTCAGCAGCACCAGAAACCCTGACGTGAAAGCCAGCGCCGCGAACATGATGAACGGTAGGTCATCGAATGTTGCAGCGCCCTGGGGAAGGCAATATATGGTATTATAGAGCTGTCATTATTACTAAAACAGTTATGAAAATAAATGTGGATGTATAGAGAGGGAGAGTAAAGCCAAAGAAAAGATGACGGACTGTGTGAGGAGCTCAGATCAAATAAAAAGTCAAGATGGAACTTTGTAAACAAAAATTACACGCGTACCCACGTACAACGAAACTACGCCTTAGCTTGTCAGTCTAGCTTTTTATTTGATCTGAGAGCTCGACTGACAAGCTAAGGCGTAGTGTATGTATACGGTAAGGCGTAGTTTTAACCGGCGTCACCTTGTTGTTTACAACGTTCCATCTTGACTTTTTATTTGATCTGAGGTGAGGAGTCATATGGAAGAACAGGGAGTCAGTGACAGCGTGACGGCTGACAGGACGGTATGGACGAAAAAAAAACGTGTTGCACCGACCACAAGTAACATGGGACACGGGCAGAAAAATGATGCTGATACAGCTGTCAATTTTGAAACTGGACAAGTGTAATTCGTTGTCAACGATGGCTATGCTCGAAATGTCAAAATATAAGGGATTGATCACGTGACATGCCGATAGCGTTTGACATTCCGATACATTTTTCCAATCGCTATCGCCACGCTTTCGATGACAGAATGTCACTTTACTAGGGCCTCTGGTAGCTTATAATTAAAATAATGTAATTTGTTTAGAATTTAAGCTTATTTCTTTCGTTATTAATCCCATACAATAAATTGCAAGGTTTTGGTATTGGTAATAGATAATCACAATTGCGAACTTACTTAAATAAACAAAACAATGTTTGTAGGTCCTTAAAACATTTGGATGGGCAGGCATATCATGACCTGGATTCGGACATTCTATATGTAGATATAATATAGATAAGTCGAAAATTATCCCAAAGGAACGTGTTACCCGTATGGGTAACACGTTCCTTTTGGATAATTTTCGACTTTTATGTGGGTAAAACCGCTGGATATATCAAATTCATCAATAAAAAAACCGACCAAGTCTGACTGACCGGCGAGTCTGACTCGTGCACATATAAAATATATGGTTAACATATGGTTCCGTATAAACAGCTACATTCATCAAAATTAATTGGTAACATTACTAACGTCCAAAAACAATGAAAGCACCGAAAATTGCTCTAATGAAGGGTCAAAATTAATTATGCCGTTCGAAACCTATTTGCCCCATATTTTTTTATTTATAAGTACATTGTATAAGTTGGTCGACTATTACTCGTTTTGTAAAGCCTATTTAGTTGTGATAGTTTTCTTTTTAATTGTGTTATAATCATATACTACTGCCGTGATTTTTCACATATTCAAAAGCATCCCTTTAGCTGGCACGAGGGACACTTGACTCTAACAAAAAATAGCCATTTAAAGCTTAATTTTACGCAAACGGAAATGCCAAATTATAGCTTTCTAGTACTAAGAGTCTCTGAGCTAAGCTGCGGACAGACGGACATGGAGAAGCTATAAGGGTTCCTTATTGACTACAGAAACTTACAATAGCCGGAGTGAGGGGAGCGGTGATGGAGCCTATCCTGCCGACCATGGAGGAGTACGCGAACAGGTTGTGTCGGCACTCGGTGGGATACAGTTCAGCCGTGTACATGTACAGTGACGTCACCACCGCAGAGATGCTGCTCTTGCCGATCAGGTACACCGCCAGCGAAAGGCCGAACATTTCTGGAACGGTGAGAGTATATATTACAGCAGTTACAGATTTTTTGAGTTATGAATAAGTGGACGTACACGGCGCTGTCCTGTAACATGTTACGGTAAATTGTTAAGATGACCCTAATACTTGGGAACCTTACGATTCCTCTAACTAGCACGTTTTAATTGCATTAAAGAATAATTTAATAAAAAATGTAGGTACTGATAGATACTCAAACTCACCGTCAGGCATGAGAATATAAGCCACTTGACACGCAGCACAAATCCAGAATCCAGCTATAAGCACCGGCTTCCTTCCGACGATAGGTAGGAACAGCACTGCTATCCAGAACCCTGGGATTTTCGCCGCTGACACGGCCATATAGTTAACGTAGGCGTTGCCGGACATGTTGACTGCGTTGATGGACAGCCCGTAGTAGATCAGCGTCATGCTGATCCACCACAGAGGAGACACCAGGCAGCGGAACAGCACCCGTTTATGCTGAAACACCTTCACTATCAACCAGGGTTCGTTCACGTTCTGTTCCTTCTCCCACGCTTTCCGTGCCTTCTCCGACTCCGCCGTTCTCCTCAAAGCATCTAGCGACTTATCTGATAACTGTTTCTTGTTCACTCTTGCAACTTCTTTAAGCAAAGCTTCTGACTCCTCGTACCTTCCTTTACTCATAAGCCAGCGCACAGACTCTGGCACAATCCAAAAGTATGCGAGGGTGAAGAGCTGCGGGATGTAGAGCGCCAGAGTGAGAGGCCTCCAGGCTGGCACTCCCCATGCTATGAGACCCATAATCACTTGACCAACTGCGAAGAATGTGTTCAGCGTGGCTCCGGCGATGACTCGGTATTTAGGACCCACGAGCTCCAGAACTGTAAGAAAAGTAAGAAAACTGAAATCTCCAAACAAAATGAAAATTGTAATAGTATGCATAACAGAACACACATGACTGTTACCCCCGAAACGTAAGGTAGAAGTGACACCCACACTTTGCTTGTTAAGGGACTCCCTGGAGTCTGAATTTGTGGACTCCAGGCGGCTACTTAGAAAGTCCTGATGGTAAAATCAAATGTAATTTTGCCCGATTAGGGAATTAACACTCGGGGCTCAACAATAGCGCATGCAACTACTAAACAAACGAGACATTTTTACAAAATTATCTTTATACGGTGTTAGAACATCATACGTTACCTACTAACCTAAAATATAAATACAAGAGAAGACTCCAGCCCCAAAGGTAGCCTCCACAAACTGCGAGATCATGAAGCCATAGTAGGTGCCGGCGAAGTAGCGTGTCAGGCCGATCCAGCCGGTGTTGAAGGCGTTGACGGTGAGCGCCAGCCGCCGGCCCCAGCGGTCGGAGATGTAGCCGGTGATGGGCAGCGCCGTGAGCGTGCCAAACGTGCGCACGAAGCCGATTAGCGTGCGTCGCCATTCGTCGCACGCTAGGTCGTACTGCAAATAAATTACATAGTGAATAGGTTAATTCTAGGCAAGCGTGCTTCACCGTCGACTACATCATCGCTTACCATCAGATATAGTGAGGTAGTCGCAGTAGCTGAGATAGTCGTCAAACACGAGTCCATCGTTATTATAAAACTAAAAAATAAAAGCAATCTAAAAAAAACAGAAAAGACTGACTTCTGGATAAACAACTGAGGTTGTTTTTAGTTTTTAGAGTGCTGAACTCAACAAGGAACCCTTGTAGTTTCGCTATGTCCGTCTGTCCATCCGCAGCTTAGCTCAGAGACTCTTTGTACTAAATAGCTATAATTTGGCATGGATATACATATTAATAATTTCGACAAAGTGGTAAAATAAAATCATGAAAAATACTAAAGACGTAAAGTAGGGATTTGTTTTCGTCTATCCCATGTTGTTGGGTATCGTTGGATCGGCCATTCAAAAATATTACGGATCTGTTAAAACCATTTTTCGATTCAGACATCTGTTTGCGTAATATTAAGCTTTAAATTGTAAATTTTTGTTAGAGTCAAGTACCCCCCCCCCCCTCTACCAGCGAAGAAGTTGCTTTTGGATATGTGAAAAAACTCACGGCAATAGTATATATAACGAAATGAAAAGGAAAACTATCGTCGTTTTGTAATCTAAAGTCAAATAAGATTCGATTGCCAAGCAAATTCCGCTACCCGACCATAAAGCCAAAGTCAAAGTCAAATATATTTATTCAACTAGGCCAATAAGCGGCACTTTTGAACGTCAAACAAAAATTAAAATTAAAATTTACAAGTAATAAAAGTTAATTCTACCGTGCATTCGGCAAAGTAGCTTGTTATGGAGAAGAATGCACAAGAAACTCCATACTTACTCTTTTTAAAATAACAGGTGTTTTACAATATTTACATAAGTATATACATTTATATGATATGGAAATAAATGTGGATGTGAATGGAAATAAATGTTTAACTATCTTCCTGGATCCTAAAAAGGCATTTGACACTGTCTCTGTGCCATTCTTTGTGAACAAACTGGAAAAAAAATTGTATAAGAGGAACTGATCTCAATCTTTTTAAAGAGTATCTTTTTAACAGGAAGCAAAGGGTTAAGTTGGGGCAATACATCAGTGATGAGGCTGAAGTGCTATACGGCGTGCCTCAGGGTAGTGTTTTGGGTCTCACACTTTTCTTAACATATATCAATGATCTCTGTAATATGAACATTAAAAACGCCAACGTCTTTTCTTATGTCGACGACACGGCTGTTGTTTTCTCTGGAAGCTGCTGGAATGACGTAGAGCAAAGTGCTTCATGTGGCATGGCCCAAATAGCTAAATTGCTAAATAATCATTTGCTGACATTGAACATCTCAATAAAAAACTATATAATTATGCTTTAGTATCTGTAATCGTACACAATCAAAGTTCACGAATGTGGTGACATTAAAAACTAAATCTGTATGTGCTTTACCATTAATAAGGTCACATACTCCAAATATTTAGGTTTCATGACTGACCAGAGATTATCCTGGTATCCTCACCTTGAGCAAGTCTCTTACAGTGTTCGGCAACTTAGCTGGATTTTTAAAACTTTGAGACATGTTGTTCCAAAAATTTAACCCATTTAGAAACCTGTCAAGGGACATATATATATTGCTCTGGTGTAGTCAATCTCGGTTTACTGCATCCCTATTTGGGGAGGTGCAGCTAAATCCAAATTTATTGGGCTGAAACGAGTGCAACGAGCCCTAATAAAAATAATGTTTTTTAAAAGGATTAGATATCCCACCGAGAGACTTTATCAGATAAGTGATATGCTTTCGGTGAGAAAATTGTATATATTACACACGGTTCTGAAAAAACACAAAGAGCTCTCTTATGATACCGCTGCGATATGTTATCAAAAAGAAGGAAAGATATTATAGCACAAACAAAAACCAGGTTTGGTAGTAGTCAACACGGGAAACGATCATCTCAATAAAATAAATAAAGAGATATATGTATACACCAAACAATATTATGAATGTAAGAAACTTATAACTAAATGGATAAAACTCGATTATGAGGCGACGGAAACTCTCCTGCAGCAAACATCATAACTCATTCTCGCGGCATTTACTCACATATACAACTTGTAGTTACACGAACACACCTCACACACATAAACACTCCACACACGCATAAACACCCCACACACACATATACACTCCATACATACACACAAACCCAACTCACATAATAAAATACACATTACTCATTTGATTTAGCTGATATAAAATACCAGTCTTCTTTAATTCTCTTTTGTATTAATTTAATTTATTTTCTAAATTGTATAAATAGTAAATAGTGGCATATTTTTTTGTTATTGTAAGTTAATCTAAGTTGCGGAAAAGTGGAGTGTCTAATACAGGCATTTATTTGCTTAAAAGGACACTTCTGACTACTACTACTATGTACTACAAAAATTGTTAAAGAAAATAAACTATTTGTATTGTATTTGTGATGATCATATCAGCCGAAAGGCGTCCACTGCTGGACATAGGCCGCCCCCAAGCGTCGCCACTTTGACCGGTACCGTGCGTCCCGCAACCAGCGTACTTGTATTTGTACTTGTATGTACATTAATAAATTCATATATGTGAGGACGATGCACCCAGAATAGCACTACACACTATACTACGTACAGGTGTTAAGTATTAAAAGCATTAACAGATAAATTCATTAATTTGATAAATAGGAATATGGTTCTCACATACTTACAAATATTGCAAACAGGTAAAATACCTAATTCAACAACAACGGAACAGTGTGTAAGTCAAATTATAAAAAATAAAAATACAATGACTATGAATAAAAAATATACAAATTTGATTTTGTCTACCCTAAAGACTGCTCTATGGAGCAGGAGCATAGCTGGTGGTATTCTCAGTGGTCGCAATTGTAAACTTAATTGCATTTGCCGTAAGGTTGAAATTCGTGTCATAATAATTATGTCGTTATTTACTACTACTCAACCATGGTCTCATCAGTGCAGTACAACACATTGCATTTTTAATAACATTATCAATATCGATAGATACCCGATTTCTAAATTCGAAAAAATAAGACATGGATATTGTTTTTTTTTTTTTTGATCAATTTGAAATTATGTACTAATTTAATTATGCTCATTGAGGTTGGCGGGCCTTTTTACCCGACTACCGAAGGAGGGTAATGTGTTTATCAGTCTATGTATGTATGTATGTAAGTATGTATGTATGTATGTATTTTTGTTCCTATGTGGCGTTCTAGAGACCAAACGCGTTGGCCGATTTTGATGATTCATACGTCAATCGATTCGTCTTAATCCTGCAAGTGTCACTGGTTACATTAAAGTTGAAAAATATAAAAATGGAGGATTTAGGGCGCCATATACTGGGGGACAATTTTTTTTTTCTTTCGAACTCATCGTGTGGGTATCAAAATAAAGGGATTTAAAAGTTTTAAAAGGTGATTTCAAAAATATATAACACTCATATGTTTAAAAGTTCCTAAATCTTAAAAAAAAATAACTAAAAAGTTATTTAATAAACAAGAAGAAAATCATGCTGTGCAATCGGAGGATACGTATTCGCGAACTGGCTGACCAAAACCAGATGTATCCTCCAACTGTACAGCATGATTTTATTCTTGTTTACGGTTTTTTAGTTTGCTTTTTAAGCAGTCGGGTTTTTAGATTTTTCGAATTAACTTTTTTGTATAACATTATCTTATAGAAATATAAAATTGCTTATTTTCTTTTGTCGACATCTATATATAAAGTCAATATCCGACCCGAATACATCACTAATTGAGTAGCGAAGAATTTTCGAGAACGAAATAGTGAAAACATCAAAATTTTTCATATTCCGAAAATGAAAGAAACATGGAGCGTGCGTGCGAGTATCCAGAAATAAACCATACCATTCCCCGTAGCTCTAACGCGCGCTCGTATCGGCTCCTTTCATAATTAACGTCCTCCTTAAAGATTATTTATTGCAACTTAAAGGGTAAAAACGGGACGCTATTACTAAGACTACTGAAGATACCAAAATGTTAGTATTCCTAAAGCGTGTCTGCCAAGACTATAAGTCCGTGCGCACCCTTAAACTTTTGTACGTTCCACTTGTCAGAAGTGTACTGGACTACATATCGCAGGTGTGGAATCCTACCTATATGGTCCATATCGATCGAATTGAACGCATTCAAAGAGGCTTTACCAGGTATCTGCGATATAAGTCGAAAAACTGTCCTAACACAGCGACATACCCTGAAAGGTTAAGTTATTTCAATCTAACTACTCTCGAAAACCGCAGAAAAAACTCGGACCAAATAATGCTGTTCAAAATTGTAAATGGTTTGGTCGATGTTCCCGGGCTTCTGGACGATATAAATATATTTGTTCCCCGTAGTAGTCAACCCAGGCCTGAACGTAAGGTTGAGTTATTTGCACCTACTGCAGTTCGAACAAACCTCGGGCGATCAGCGCCATTGAACCGCTTCATGAGGACCTATAATGAAAGTCACTCTCGCACCAATGGCATTGACATCTTCTCCAACACCTTGGCCCAGTTTCGTAGACATCTTTTTCAACAACTTCAGGAAATTAATTAATTGTTTTATTCCATTATTCCATCATTGACTGCTCGTAATTCTGTAACTATTGTATTGAGTTATTATTTTTTCATTACTTTTTGTTAATCATGATAATTTAATTCTATGTTTAGTTTTGTATATTTTGATTTAATGAATAATGATTATTATTGAATTTGCTTATTCGACATTTTAGTAGTGTGTATTTTGCGTTATTTTTAATATGTAAGTGCTGTGCACACCTGTGAATAGTTCACAGTAATTAATACATAAATTGTTAGTAATCTGTTATCAATGTTTTTGTGAAACATTCGTTGGTGTGCCGTAATAATAATAAATAAATAAATAAAGACTCCGCGGTCCGTCTGTCTGTCTGTCTGTCTGTCTGTCCGTCTGTCTGTCCGTCTGTCACCAGGCTGTTCCTCATGAACCGTGATAGCTAGACAGTTGAAATTTTCACAGATGATGTATTTCTGTTGCCGCTATAACCTAAAAATAGAATAAAATAAATATATAAGTGGGGCCCCCATACAACAAACGGGATATTTTTGACGTTTTTTGCGATAATGGTACGGAACCCTTCGTGCGTGAGTCCGACTCGCACTTGGCCGGTTTTTACTTTGGTTGTTTGCTCCTATCATTGAATAATTTGATTTTACTTTTTAGGGTTCTGTACCCAAAGGGTAAAAACGGGACCCTATTACTAAGACTTCGCGATCCGTGTGTCTGTCTGTCTGTCTGTCCGTCTGTCACCAGGCTGTATCTCATGAACCGTGAAAGCAGGACAGTTGAAATTTTCACAGATGATGTATTTCTATTGCCGCTATAACAACAAATACTAAAAACAGTATAAAATAAGTATTTAAGGGGGGCTTCCATACAACAAACGCGATTTTTTGACAGTTTTTTGCTTGATATTAATAACGCCAACAGGTAGACGCTTAAAATATTCACAGAATGTTTAGTTGTATATTCACTTCAAAAAATAATAATGATTAAATTACAATAAAATAAATTAAGGGGGCCTACAACAAACAACAAACGAACCCATACAACAAAAGTGATTTTTTACCCGACTGCCGAAGGAGGGTAATGTGTTTATCAGTCTATGTATGTATGTATGTAAGTATGTATGTATGTATGTATGTAAGTATGTATGTATGTATGTAAGTATGTATGTATGTTTGTTCCTATGTGGCGTTCTAGAGACCAAACGCGTGGGCGATTTTGATGGTTCTTACGTCAAACGATTCGTTTTAACCACGCGAGTGTCACTGGCTACATGAAAATTGGAAAATAGGAAAATGGCGGTTCTTGGGCGCCATATTGTGGGGGCCCAAATCTTTTTTTTCTTCCAAACCTATCGTGTGGGGTATCAAAATAAAGGATTTTTAGAGGTGATTGGAAGATTTAACACTTATATGTTTAAATGTAAATAATTCGAAAAAAAAATTAACTAAAAAGTTATAAATAAAAAAAAAGTTAATTAAAAAAATCAAAAAGCACGACTGCTTGAAAAGCGAACTAAAAAGACGTAAACAAGGAGAAAATCATGCTGTGCAGTCGGAGGATACGTCTGGTTTTGGTCAGCCAGCTCGCGAAGATGCTGATGATGAAGATGTTTTTTTTGCAGTGTTTTGCGATAATGGTACGGTATCCTTCGTGTGCGAGTCCGACTCGCACTTGGCCGGTTTTTTTGGTAGTTGAGTAGGTTGTTTGCTCATACTAAAATATTTGTTTTCGGTTTGTAAATATTTGGAAATTGTATCTCCGTAACGGCAATACTGCAGTATTCAAATTATTAAGTGACGCTGGTTATAAATCTTTATTACAAACACTTGCCTCTACCCGCGGTGGTACTCAAATATATATAATGTTTTTTCGAACTTCACTCGTAAAGTTGAATTTTATAACTCCTTCTTCACCATCATCCTATTTGGGCCCGTTTTTAGACGTTGTGAGCTGCTGAAACCGTTTAAATGTAACGACAAACGCTATTATTATTCCTCATTATTATGCAACTACGGATTACCATTACTGCGCGTGACCCAACACGCACTTGACCGATTTTTGTAATCTAGCTTTTTAATCGAATTTAAATATAATTATAATTTGAAGACTTTGATAAATTATTATATTTACGTAATAATGATATAATGATAATGTAATGGGATGTTAGGGGGTACATTCACGATCTAAGTGCCCCAAGTCTACCCCACCTGCTCGCGGTGCATCCTGCTAAATAACAAACGAGGCTCTGACGACCACCGACAAATGGCGGTATAACCATTTTAACAAATCTTCGCAGCTAAGTGGTACAGACTGGTGATGGGCAGCAGCGTCACCAGTGCAAAAAGCTGCGATCTGCGATCGCCAACCCGCATGGCCAGCGTGGCGATTATGGGCAAACCCTTAAATATGATAAGTCGAAATAAACCACGGCCCCCAGTTCCCGGCCGCCCTGCTGTTATAACTGATTATGGCGGCGGTCACGGAGACGGCAGGGCATTCGGGGGTGCGAAGAATCACCGTGTTACGGATGGCCGCTGAACCCAACTGACCTTGACGACGTATAATGGACGCACGTTACGGCTCGATGAACACCCCTTGCAGCTTGAAGAAGAACTCGAGAGTATAAGGTGGCACGTTATAGGGCTGAGTGAAGTCCGAAGAGAGGGAGAGGATACAATAACCCTCAAATCAGGCCACCTTATGTATTTCCGAGAGGGAGACCAGCTATCCCAAGGCGGCGTCGGGTTCCTGGTAAACAAAACCAATAATTAAGCTAACCGAGAGGTATAGCCTCAAGGTTGTACAGGTTTACGCACCGACCTCGGCACACTCGGACGACGAAGTGGAGGAAATGTTTGAGGACATTGCCAAGGCCTTACATTCCACCACTAAGACCCACTACAGCGTTCTCATGGGGGATTTTAACGCCAAAGTGGGAGTACAGAATTGCAGTGATTCGGTAGTAGGATCCTACGGGTTTGGTAGCAGGAATCATAGGGGGCAAATGCTTGTTAACTTCCTAGAAAGAGAGGGGCTTTTCGTAATGAATTCCTTCTTTAAGAAACAGCCCCAAAGGAAGTGGACATGGCGAAGCCCCGGCAACGTGACCAAAAATGAGATAGACTTCATCATAACAGATAAAAAGCACTGTTGGGGCTTCAATGAACTCAAATGAAACTCCCGTATTGAGGTACTGGTTGTTTAATTACTTTAAACTATCTTTACAATAATATAAATGCGGAGCGTACAAATCTTGGTGATAGTTTTTGCACCCACATATAAGAAAAAAAAAATAACTTGTGACGGTACACGTGAAACAAAACGTTTGGCGCCTGGCCCTTTGAACTGGAAATCACGACACACACTAAAAGTCTTCATATCAAAACCAGGCGTAAACATCCTCCCCCCGTTGAAACTCAAGAGTTTTAACCCTTAAGTACCTCTTCGGTTGGTAAAGGAAAGATGCGAACTAGAGGGCGCCTTATAGTTCCTCTCTTCGTGTTTATGTCGGCCACTCTTGAAACCCCATCTGATCCTGGGAAAAGCCGTACAATACGTCCAAGCCTCCAACATAGGGGTGGGACACCATCTTCCTTCAGCAGGACCATGTCCCCAATTTTAACTGCATCTATGTTGGTCTTCCATTTACGGCGAAGTTGCAACTCGGCGATATACTCGCGTTGCCAGCGCCGTCAGAAATGTTGGTATATTTGCTGCAGCCTAGCATAGCGCTGCAAGTTGGTTGAGCGGCAATCCTCCAGAGATGGTTCAGGCAGCGCGGTAAGAGCCCGACCAATGAGAAAGTGCCCAGGAGTAAGGCAATGGAAATCGTCAGGAGAGGCGGATAAGGGACAGAGTGGTCTACTATATAAAACAGCTTCTACCTGAGCGAAGAGAGTTTGCAATTCTTCAAAACTTAAATGAGAGTTACCCATTACTCGCCTAACATGAAATTTTGCTGAACGAATACCGGCCTCAAAAATTCCGCCAAAGTGAGGAGCGTAAGCTGGTGAAAAGTAAAACTGAATGCCTTCCGTGGCTGCAAAATCAGATAGCTCATTTTATTTATTTATTTATTTATTTATTTGGCCAACCAACAATTGTACATACTGATACATATAATTTCAAAATTTAATTTTAATGTCTAAGGTTAGTATTACAATTTCTTAAAGGTTAGCACCGCATGCCCCATAAAATAATAGTTACAAATCAAATTAAATTAAAATCCAAAGGAAAACATATGTCAACTCTATAACAAAATCAAAAATATAAATCAATAAAATCAAAATTATAATTAATAAAGAAAATAAAATAAAATTAAAATCAAAAAATATAAATCAATAAAATTAAGATTACAATTAAAATGGAAAATAAAATTAAAAATACAATTAACTATTTTTATTTTGATAAATTAATTATTTTGATGAATCTTAAAAAAATCATTAAGTTCTTTAGCTCCTGCGACAAAGTTGCGTCCATTGTCGCAGAATACTTCCGCTGGCCTGCCTCTTTGTGACACAAACCTTCGGAATGTCATAACGAAAGCGTCCTTTGATAGATCACTCACGGCTTCGAGGTGACAAATTTTATATCGAAGGCATATAAAAAAACAAAGATAGCACTTGACTAACGAAACACCACGTCCCTTTCTGTTTACAATAAGGAATGGCCCAGCGAAATCAATGCCCACTGTGTGAAATGGAAAATTTGGCATGACGCGTTGTGAGGGCAAATGTCCCATTATTGGCGCAATAGTCTTGCCCTGCAAACGTCTGCACCTGGGGCAGTTATGAAAAATACGTCTGGCTAAATTTCTACCGTTAATCGGCCAAACGTATTCCCTAACAACGGCCAACAACAATTGTGGACCAGCATGTAGTCCGCGTTTATGTTTGTACTCGAAAATCAAAAACAATCAGAGGTTCGTTTTGAGTAACAACATGATTGAAAGTGCAATTAGATTTAGTTTCCGGTAAGCCATTCGTATTAAATTTATTAGATTTTAAGATAGGCCAATTATCTTCAGGCTCCGTGAGAAATGCAGGTCCTGACCACCATAGTTTGGTACTGCAGAGCTTATCTGGACTAATTCCTCTAGATATGAGGTCTGCAGGATTGACAGATGTGGGAACATACCGCCACGAGGCGGCATCTGTTAGCTCACAGATCTCCGAAATCCTATTAGCTACAAATGATTTCAAAGGACATGGCTAAATAAAGTATGGACGACTGCCCTAGCAATGAATAAACATTTTAACTAGTAATATGTAATTCTGAATAGCTGAATATGAGTATTACGTATGAAAAAAGTTACAGACACTTTTTATATCGTCACAATCCTGAAAATAAAATCGTAGAAACGCCTACATTAATAGGTATACAAACTTGTAAAAGAATAAGATTTTGCTATGATACTTTATTAAGGCGTTCAGAGGAGCTCGTGGCTTAATAATAACAGACGCACAGGTCGATTTTCAAGGTTAAGCAACGCTAGCCGAGGTCATTCCGTGGTTCCATCGTGTACTATCTTTACATAGCGAGTTTCCTTCGTGTCTTGGAAAGCTAGTTAAGCCGTTGGTCCCGGCTGTCATTTGAAGATCTTTCATTTGTTCCTACACCACAATTTATGCATCTCATGATGAATCAATACGCAATTGAAACTTAAGACCATATTAGTTGGCTCTGTATTAATATATAATACCCGGCGAAAGGTACTTCGTTCAAAGTGAGTTCCCATGACACCCCAACATGTTTCTTTTTTATTTGGTTATAATCGAATCGAACTTTTTAGTGTCAGCACTATTTAAGCGCCGTTGCTTTCCAGATTTTTTTGATTTCTAGAAATCAGATAATCTCTAAGGTTTTGAGATGTATTGCGAAAGGTACAAAAATAAATAATAATGAATACTGTTCGTTTCGATTTACGCAAATGTCTTTAAAAGTAGGTTTATTGACTACAGTTTTTCGTAGAACGGAATCTTATGTTCTTCTTGTCAAACAAAAACATGAAAAATCTTTTAATTATTTGATCAATTCACGAAAGTTCTAGAAGAATAAAAAACTGTAATAATTCATTAATGAATATTTGAGATGTATTGCGATAGGTACAATATTAAATAATAATGAATACTGTTCGTTTCGACTTACGCAAATGTATTTAAAAGTAGGTTTATTGACTACAATTTTTCGTAGAACGGAATCTTATGTTCTTCTTGTCAAACAAAAACATGAAAAAACTTTTAATTATTTGATTAATTCACGAAAGTTCTAGAAGAATAATAAAACAGTAATAATTCATTAATGAATATTTGAGATGTATTGCGATAGGTACAATATTAAATAAAGTAGGTTTATTGACTACAATTTTTCGTAGAACGGAATCTTATGTGCTTCTTGTCAAACAAAAACATGAAAAATCTTTTAATTATTTGATTAATTCACGAAAGTTCTAGAAGAATAATAAAACTGTAATAATTCATTAATGAATATTTGAATGTTACGAGCTAGTGAGAAATTTCTAGACGTGCTAAGGGCAGTTGTTTAGCCATGTCCTTTATAAAACTGGTGTGGAGCCAGGCTAAAACTACTGACGAATCACACCAGTGTACTTGATGCTGCACTTCATATCGTAGTGACTTCTTGACAGCCTGGCATAGCCTTGCTGCCAGTAAGGCAGCGCACAAATCTAGACGATGGATAGTCGTACCTTTAATCGGAGCTACTTTGGATTTAGAACAAAGCAAATTGACTGTGACCTCGTCCGCAGCATTAATCGAACGTAAATAGATGCAAGCTCCATATGCATGTTGGGATGAATCACTAAACGAATGTAATTCTACCGTTGCGGGTTCATTACAGAGTACACGCAGTGGAACTTCTAGAGCTAGTCTCTTTGAACTTCATGTGGGACTGGAGAATCCCAAGTTAAATTAAGCAGCCACAATTGTTGTAATAACATTTTCATTTTTATTACACATGGACTAATAAGTCCTAAAGGGTCAAAGATTTTAAAAAGAGACGATAGAAAAGATTTTTTAGTTAAATTATTGTTACAAGAAAGTGGGCATTTGATGGGGAAATATAACTGGTCGGTTGATGGGTTCCATCCCATGCCTAGTGTACTAGTTGACTCACTTACTAAAAGGTTGTCATCAGATTGCTTATGTGAATCAAACAATGATGGTAAATTAGTCTTAAACCTACGAAGATTAAAGCATCCTTTCCTTAATTCTTCAGTCACAGATTGGTGAATATAACGTAGGGTATCCTCACTTTCAGAACCGGTGATGAGATCGTCAATGAAGAAATCATGTTGAATTATGTCCTTAACCATAGGATCAGAAGATTCTTCACCAATCTGCCATAGACACCGAGTGCTCAAGTAGCTGGAACTGGCCATTCCGTAAGTCACAGTATCTAGCTGAAGCGTTTTGATGGCCAAAGACTCATCCTCTCTCCATAAAATAAGTTGAAGATTGCGATCCTCCTCGTGGACACGGACTTGACGGTACATCTTCTCGACGTCAACCGTGAGGAGGAACTTATGTTGTCGAGCCCTTATTAAGATGGAGAAAAGCGAGTCCTGCATATTAGGCCCAACCATGAGGATGTCATTGACAGACTGACCTGATGAAGTAGGAGCCGAGCCGTCGAATACGACTCTAATTTTCGTGGACTCACTACTGTCCTTGAAAACAGCGTGATGGCAGAGGAAATAAGATTTAGCAGGTAGAGGTACAGCGGATTCTGAAAGGTGACCTAAGTCTGCGTACTCACGCATAAATTCTACGTACTGGGATTTTACATGTGTTTGTTTACAAAATCGCCTTTCTAAATTTAAAAAGCGTTTTTTAGCTAGTGAATATGATTTACCAAGACAATCAGGTGTATCTTTTAAGGGTAGACTTACTGAGAATCTACCGGTTTCTAAACGGAGGGTGTTCGATAAAAAATGTGTTTCGCATGCCTTCTCGGTATGACTCATAACTGACTTAGTTTGGGGAACATTTTCTAATTCCCAGAATTTTGAAAGTTCTTGATGTATTTCGTCAACAGATGACACATATGAAACAACTGAATGATTAGAATCTATATTATTATCAATTTCCTTTGACATTTTGTTTGTGGGGAAATTAAAATACATAGGACCTGAAACTAGCCAACCGAAATTAAAACTTCTCAATACAGGTGAATTGAGACCGAGAGAGAGTTGATCACGGCCAATAATGTCCCAGAAAATATCGGCACCGATGACAACGTCAACAGGTGCTGGTTGGTGGAAGTGAGAACGGTAGAATCATTTTTATGTACGTTCAAAAGTGCCGCTTGGTGGCCTAGTTGAAATAAAATATCTTTGTCTTTGTCTTTGTCTTTGAGGGTCTACTAAAAAGTAATCACTCGAAATATTAAGTTTTTTAACGTCAACGGGTATTCTAGGTATGTTGCCGGTCAACACTGGCAACACTAGAAAAGAAGAAGGGACGCTGAAATGCTTCATCAAAGATTTTAGGTGAACCACGCAAGTTTCTGTAGCCTGAGTGGTGGTTTTGTTGCCTATGCCAATTATATTGACATGCAAAGTGGTGGACGGCTCTAAAAGCAGTTTTGTTTTAAGAGATTGAGTTATGAACGATGACTGACTACCGCAATCCAAAAGAGCACGAACCTTCTGGCTTTGTTTGGTCGTAGGATTAGCTACCTCAATATATGCAGTAGACAGTAAAACTTGATGATTATTTGGATTTGAAAAATTAACGATAGTGTCGTCAGTGATGTCGGGTGAAATGGTGACAACACTGGCAATATTCTTGTTATCAGATTGTTTATGCAAGAGTCTATTGTGCCTTGTATTGCATATGCGACACGGATGCATGCGACAATTGCGTGCAGAATGGCCAGACCGTAAGCAGTTGTGACAAAGCTTCAATCTGCTTACTTCACTAATACGATCATCCACACTCTTAGCTAAAAATGTGGGACAATCATAAAGGCGATGATTACCATTACAAACGCCACACGATAAATCAGAAATATTATTGTCTTCACGATTAGTAATATATGACTGATGGGATTTTATTTTGTTGTTTGACGTTGGCTTTGACGTTGTTTGAATCTTAGGTTTAGAGTATGGATGGCTGCTATTTATTGTTTCAAGTACATCAGCGCGATCAATAAGCAACTTGAAAAAATGTTGCAAATTAGGTGTGTTAGTATCCAACGTGCCCCGGTATTCTTCACACTTGGCTTTGTTGGTATTATCAAGCTTGGGGCTCATTATGTGAATGAGTAAAATATCCCAATCATGTAAACCTACGCCGAGACTAGTTATAGCACGTAAGTTTTTATTAACATGATCCACAAGGAATCTTAACGATTTATCAGACTCGCTGGTTATTGGTTTTATGTATAATAATGAGTTTATATGATGAGTTATTAATTGTCGTGTATTGTTATATCTGTCACATAATAGTTTCCAAGCACACGCATAATTTGCGCTGGATACCTCTAAGTTAGCAATAATGCGCGCTACATCGCCAGTAGGAAAACACGAATATATTTTACAAAGATTGTTGATAGATTTACTAAGGGTATGGGAATAAAGGGTAAGAGTGTGTAGGTAACTGGGAATTCAAGGACAATGGGCACTTAGCTGCATTGGCCGAGGCTGCGGTACGATGCTGATCGTTAACAGCGGTGGCTGCAATGGCTGGTACACCTCCAGGAAATCCAGGTATGATGTTTGGTTTTGATGTAAAGTAGCTGCGGCGCAATGGCTACACCGGCAGCGCGTGTTCGTAATATCCGAAGATTGCAGGTCCTGTCACGGTCGCCAGATGTTGGGGCTTCAATGAACTCAAATGAAACTCCCGTATTGAGGTACTGGTTGTTTAATTACTTTAAACTATATCTTTACAATAATATAAATGCGGAGCGTACAAATCGTGGTGATAGTTTTTGCACCCATATATAAGAAAAAAAATAATAACTTGTGATGGTACACGTGAAACAAAACGTTTGGCGCCTGGCCCTTTGAACTGGAAATCACGACACACACTAAAAGTCTTCATATCAAAACCAGGCGTAAACAAGCACATATTCAGGGATGTCTCAGTGATCAACAGGTTTAATACCGGCAGCGATCACAGACTTGTTCGAGGCTTCCTGAATATCAATTGCAAGCTTGAGAGAACTCGTTTGATGAAGTCTAGGCTCCGTCCAAATATGCTCCAAACAATGTTGGGATCTGAAGCGTTTCAGTCAGACCTGGAGAACCGTTTCGCTGCCGTGGAAACCGCAAATAGCGTTGACCAGGCGCTCGACCAAATGGTGGCAATCCTCAGGGAGGAAGGTGCGAGATTTTGTAAGATGCGGTGTACGGGCAGGAAGTCTAAACTTTCGGAGGAGACTCTGAAGCTTATGATGGAACGACGTGAAAATCCACCGGTCACTTCGTCAGAACAGCGGGCACTCAATAAACATATAAGAAAAATGCTACGACACGACCTCCGACGAGCCAACACGCTCTCTATAGAGAAAGCGATTGAGCAAAACCGGGGGTCGAAAGTGTTTGTCCAGTCACTTGGGAGGAGCCATCTGACGAAGTTGACTACATCTAATGGGAATATCGTCGTTTCGAAGCGGGAGATTCTTTCGGCAGTTGAAAACTTCTACGGCCAATTGTACGCAACGCATGCATCTCGGCCTGATCTCGAAAATGAGGATTCTAGAGCCACCTTATCCCGCCATTTCACAGAAGACCTGCCTGAGATAAGCCAAGACGAAATCGAGGCGGCTCTCAAACAGCTTAAAAATGGAAAAGCCCCGGGCGAGGACGGGATTACTACCGAGCTACTGAAAGCGGGAGGACGTCCGGTACTGAAAGAGCTTGGGGAGCTCTTCAATTCTGTCCTGTTCTCTGGGAGAACTCCAGAAGCGTGGCAAAGGAGCGTGGTCGTTCTGTTCTTCAAAAAGGGTGACAAGACCCTTTTGAAGAATTATAGACCCATTTTGCTGCTTAGCCACGTATATAAGTTGTTTTCGAGAGTCGTCACGAATCGTCTAGCGCGAAGACTCGATGAGTTCCAACCACCGGAGCAGGCCGGGTTCCGAGGTGGATATAGCACCATAGACCACATTCACACAGTGCGGCAAATTATACAAAAGTCCGAAGAATATAATCGGCCCCTGTGCTTTGCTTTTGTGGACTATGAGAAGGCTTTTGACTCTATCGAGACCTGGTCTGTTTTGGAGTTTATGCAGCGATGCCAAGTGGATTGGCGATACATCCAAGTGCTGAGATGTCTTTATGCAAGCGCAACAATGACCGTCCAAAATCAGGACCGGCAAACTAAGCATATCTCACTGCTTCGAGGGGTTAGGCAAGGGGACGTTATTTCCCGGAAATTATTTAGCAACGCGGTGGAGGATATGTTTAAGACGCTGGACTGGGAAGGACGCGGTATTAATATAAATGGCAAGTACATCTCACACCTGCGATTTGCGGATGACATCGTCATAATGGCAGAGTCACTGCATGACTTGCAGCTGATGCTGGACGGCCTAGCTGGATCTTCTGCACGAATCGGTCTCCGGATGAACTAGGACAAAACCCAGGTTATGTTCAATTCACACGTCACTCCGGGACCGATTGTGGTCAATGGTGGTGCTCTCAAAGTTGTTCGGGAATACGTTTACCTCGGGCAAACTCTGCAGTTTGGTAAGAACAACTTTGAGACGGAGGCTAATAGAAGAATACAGCTGGGCTGGGCGGCGTTTGGAAAACTTCGTCGAGTCTTCTCGTCACGTATTCCACAGAGCCTGAAGACCAAAGTCTTCAACCAGTGCGCCCTACCTGTTATGACCTACGAGACGTGGACACTCACAATACGACTGGTTCATCGGTTCAAAGTTGCTCAGCGAGCTATGGAAAGTGCTATGCTCGGAGTCTCTCTAAGGGATCGAATCCGAAATGAGGTGATCCGTCAGAGAACCAATGTTGTCGACATAGCTCACAGAATAAGCAAGCTGAAGTGGCAATGGGCCGGCCATATAAGCCGTAGAACCGATGACCGTTGGGGTAGACATGTCCTTGAGTGGAGACCGCGAATTGGTAAACGTAAGGTGGGGAGCCCTCAGGTTAGGTGGAGTGACGATCTTCGCGGGGTGGCTGGTAGCAGCTGGAAAAGAGTTGCCGAAAATCGAAGCAAATGGCGTGCTATTGGAGAGGCCTATGTCCAGCAGTGGACTGCTGTAGGCTGATGATGTGATGTGATGTGAATGTTAGTGGATTTCTATATTTCTTTTTCGATTAGGGTCTGTTGTCGACAAGACATACTTAGGCGTCGCCAAGAGTGGGCAGGGAGGGGTATGCTGAACCCGCACATTTCGTTATATTAATTAGATTAAGCTATATCAGCGTTTGCATACGCACGATCATTTCGAAAACCAGCGAAGTAAAAATAAATCAGTGATTTTACCGCACTCACCATGGGCACGGTTTCATTTATCATCCCCGGGTTTCCATCATCACAAGTGTACAGAACAATCATCGTGCACTTGGACAAAGTGTATAGACTATCGTCTAGGGCGTGCAAAACCGGAAGGTCTTCAAAACCGGTTTTGAATTTCGGTTTTGAAGGCCCAAAATCTACATAAATACTACATTTTTATAGTTTTTGTATAGTAGAATTTTAATAAGAAATCTACAAATAAAACAAATTTTATACCTTTTTACCCGACTGCCGAAGGAGGGTAATGTGTTTATCAGTCTATGTATGTATGTATGTATGTATGTATATATGTATGTATGTATGTATGTATGTATGTATGTATGTATGTTTGTTCCTATATGGCGTTCCAGAGACCAAACGCGTTGACCGATTTTGATGATTCTTACGTCAATCGATTCGTCTTAATCCTGCGAGTGTCACTGGATACATTATAATTGGAAAAAACAAAAATGGCGGATTTTGGGCGCCATTTTGTGGGGATTTTTTTTTTTTTTTTCCTCTTAATCCATCGTGTGGGGTATCAAAATTAAGGATTTTAAAAGGCGATTTCAAAAATATATAACACTTATATGTTTAAATGTACCTAATTCTAAAAAAAAATAACTAAAAAGTTGTAAATAAAAAAAGTTAATTAAAAAAATCAAAAAACCCGACTGCTTAAAAGCAAACTAAAAAGACGTAAACAAGAAGAAAATCATGCTGTGCAGTCGGAGGATACATCTGGTTTTGGTTCGCCAGCTCGCGAATAAGTATCCTCCGACTGCACAGCATGATTTTCTTCTTGTTTACGTCTTTTTAGTTTGCTTTTAAGCAGTCGGGTTTTTTGATTTTTTTAATTAACTTTTTTTTTTAATCAACCATTTATGCCTAAGCCTACCAAGTAAACAATATTAATAGATTGAATAACATGAGCTTAAAATAATATAAAGATTAACTAACTGAGATCAAAACAACAACAAGTAAGTTTGTGGTACCTTTAGTAGGTACCTTACAATTATGTTATACAGAATAATATATTATATACTTACAAAACACAATCGTGCATCATCTTAAGATACTAAACACAACCACAATTACTATACGTCTCAAATTCTTAAATCATGAGCTCTTCAATTACTAACTACTAGCATCAGTTGCAACATTATTATGGGATTCATAATATTCATATTTGACTATTTTCATATAATATACTATAAAACGCGATCAAATCAAATGTGTACCGTACACTAATTCAATTAAACAATAATAATTTTTTTCCTTGAGAACACATTATCAAGAAGATGTGAGATGTTCTTAAGAATAAAAGTGCATCTAACATTTTATGAGATATCGTACTTCTTATTTTGTTGCAAAAGTACCCAGCACTCGAAAAGGCCCTCTCATTCTCAACACTTGTTGGTAGTACACACATCAAATAGTTGTAAGCTTCTGTGAGATACACACCCCGATGCCCTCCGCTTTCATACATGGCTTGCTCTACCTTGACAAACCCTGCAAGGTCGAAATCAGACCGATTCTTGAGGTTTTCCTGCATTTATCCAATTCCTTATCAAACTGCTCTTGAAGAGTTAGCTCATCCGCTACAACTTCAGCGTCAGATGTTGACGATAACGATGGCAGTGATGGCACGGACCGCTCGGAGAAAACTACGGGAATGGTATTAGAGTCCTTGCCTCCTTGGGCTTATATTTTAGATGCTGCAATAAGTTTTTAATAGTATTAGATTTGTCAGCACCATTAGGTTTGGGAAACGTATCATCGGCATCTTGTGTGGAGAAGTTTTCCCAATCATGCAAATAGTGCAAGACACCTGCTAACAGACGCCTTTGCTTGATACGACTTCTCTAGTTCATCGCTAGTTTGAAACTCAAAACACTGTTTTGTACATCAAGTTTCTTGATCATGAATTTTAATGATCTGTCAGCTGTGTGAAGAGTAGCATCACGTCGGCACAAGAAAAGGACAGCGAGTTTGATAACATTCAAGCTGTTGTGAATTTCAGACAGAGTTCGAATTTCGTCTTCGGAAAAACATATCTCCGATTTCCAATCTATCAGGGCTTTAAGGACTGAGTTTTTAAGCGTCAAAAACACTCCGATCGTATTGGATATGCTTGACCATTGCTTGCGACAATCTAGTTGCAATTGTATGTCTTTTATGTGTTCCTGCAAGACATAGTCCCGCAATGCATCAGCTTTTAGAGGAGATTTTCTTATAGTATTTGGGCAACAGCGCAGGCAGGCGGGAGGCGCGGGTCACAGGAGTCACGTCGCGGGTGCTGGGGTCGCGGAGGGAGTACTTTAAGTGGGTATAGGTTGCGTTCGGATATATTTTGATTGAATATTTTTTTATTTAACTTACACACACTATCTTACAGGTTGAACCCAATACAATAGAGTGGTTAAAATCTTGATCTAAAATTAGACTTTACTTAAATGTATAATAATAATATAAACCTAAACTTCTAACAATATTAAAATCATCTAAACTAATATAAAATTAAACTTTACTTATCTAAATTTTAATTATAACTAACAAAATTCAACAAAACTCTTGCGAATTCACTCCAATTGCACGAAAATATGTCCAGCCTCTCATGTAATTCGTTGAGAACACAGATTGTGCGGGTGAGAGGTGTTTTTGCCAATAGATTGGTTCTAGCAGCAGGCACGGCCAGCAGTGGCGGCCGCCGCCGCCTCCACACGTACCGATCTGGCACGCACAGCTTCAGGTGACGCAGCACACCCGGGTTATGTGCTACTCCACGCAGGAGCTTTAGTGCGTACGCCGCGAGTGTAAATTCCCGGCGCACTCTGAGTTCGTTGTACCCCACCATTCCCAGTACAAACAGTGTAGAATACATTAGCGGGTAAAATGGGTAAACTCCATAAAGTTTGAAATGCAAGTGCCTTGTAAATTTATTTTGTACTCGCTCCAGCATGACATTGTATTTCGCTTCATGAGGAGCCCAAATCACCGCACTGTGCTCCAAGTGACTCCTTACCAAAGCGTCATACAGCACCCTGAGCGTGGTAATATTTGTGAAACCTTGCGACTGTCTCAGCACGAAACCCAGGTTTCTGTACGCTTTCTTGCAAATCTTAACTATATGATCCCGGAAAGATAGATCCGGGGTAAGTAGTACTCCTAGATCTCGCACCTGAGACACTCGCTGCAATGGCGCTTCCTCTACTTTGTATTCGTAGTCTAATGCATTCTTCGCGCGCGTAAATGACATCACTGAGCATTTCGCTGTGTTGAAATAGAGTTTATTTTTATGGCTCCACTCTACCACTCTATCTATGTCTTCCTGCAATCGCTCACAGTCCGACAAACTCTTGACCTCGAGTAGCAATTTGAGGTCATCTGCAAACAATAAACATAAAATATGTTTGACTACGTCTGGTAAGTCATTTATCATTAGAATAAATTCGAGAGGACCCAAATTGCTGCCCTGGCTCACGCCGGATCTGGTGTAGTATGGCTCGGATTCGAACCCATTGTAGTCAACATACTGCTGTCGGTCTTCCAAGTAGCTGGCGAAAAACCGTAAAAGATGCGATGTACAGCCAATTTTTGCCAGCTTCAATAACAGTACGTCATTATCGACGGTATCAAACGCTTTTCTGAAATCAAAATAAGCTGCGTCTACCTGCACACCAGCATCGACTGCCGGCACCACCCGCGACATGAAGTTAAGCAGGTTAGTGGCCGTGCTGCGCGCCGGTCGGAACCCGTGCTGCGCGTCCGAAAGCTGTGCGCAAACTTGAGCCTGCACGCATCGCTGGACGGCAGACTCAAACACCTTTGCAGGTGTCGACAACACTGCCACCGGTCTGTAGCCACTGACGTCTGAACCTGACTTACCCTTAGGAACCGGAATCACTCGTGTGATTTTCCACCTAGGCGGAAACGTTGCTTGTTTTAAACAAGTATTAAAGATATGATGCAGGGGTTCAGCCAGCACCCTGCCACAGTCTCGGAACAGAAAAGCTGGTATGCCATCGGGGCCAGATGAGCGCTTTGGTTTGAGGTTTATGAGCGCATCTCTTACGTCTTGAAGACTGAGGGTCTCAATGTGCACTCGCGCACTGTTCGCTTCGGCCTCCGCCGCCGCCGCCTGCGCCTCCAGCCGCGGCCGCTCCTTATTGTACACCGACTCAAAAAATGACGCAAATTGTCGAGCACACTCCTCATCCGAAACATGTTGACCATCCTTTATGATAATTTGCCTGTTTAACCTACTTCTTTTGGACCTAATATACTGCCAGAATGATTTTGGATCTTTTGAAAATTGACTTTGTATTTTATACTTGTGTTCTTTGTGTGCCATTTCTATTGATTTTTTAATACGAGCTCTGCACTTTGAAAATTCGGAATAATCGCTATCCAGCTTTGTTTTTTTGAAAGTTTTATGAAGTCTAGCTTTATTCTTTATATCTCTTATAATATCTGCGGTGTACCATTCGGGATAAACGTATCGAGAATTTTCATGTTTAACCTTTTTGCGGGGTACACATCTATCTAAAATATCACACAGTCTATCATAAAAAATATTCAACATATCCTCCAAAACATGCGTGTCGTAAATCATACTTCAATCAGTTGAAGTTAGCATAGAATATAACATCTCGTAGTCTCGTAGTCGTAGGTAAAATGTAGCTGATCTCATTTTTTTATGTTATTTATCTTATACTGTACCTACATTTAGAGCAAATAAAATTCTGATTCTGATTCTGATTCTGCCCGATAAAAGTTCCACTGCGGCCTAACACTACGTGCGGCGGGACTGCCGCCGTCAGAAGGCACGGGCGGAGCGGACGCGGCTGGTGCGGGGGGCGCGCGCGCACATGGCACGCTGAGCGCGAGCGGCGGGTGGTGCGTGTCGACGGGCACGAGCGCGTCTTCGGCCGCCACCACCGACACCTCCCCGCCAAAACCTGTGCTCAGAACCAAATCCAACCGACGGCGACGACCCAGATGGTTGGGTACTGTGTTGCTTTGAGTGAACTCGCAATAGGACACAAAACATTCATAATATTTTTTAACATTTACAGGACACGAATACAAATTAAAATCACCAATAACAATTATTTCTCTATATCTATCGCATAATTTTTCTATTAATCTAAATAACGTCAAGTATTCATTCTCAGAATTACCTGGTGGTATGTAAACCACACAACATAAAAACAAAAATCTATTTTTAAAATAAACCGTTGCACTGACCATTTCAAAAACGGAGGTGTCTATCGACGCGTCCGCGATTTGTATTTGTCGCAGCTCATATCGGTGTGTGGCCACTAGAAACGCTTCTCCCTGCTTCCGACCATCTGCTCGATCGCAACGTATTATTTGATATCCCGGTGGGATTATTTCAGAATCTTCTATAGAATTATTGCAACCAGATTCCGTTATTGCGTATAAATCAAAATTAAATGATTCAATATTGGTTCGGAATTCATCCAGTTTAGTTCGCAGACCTCGTACATTTTGATAGAATATATCGATGTTGTGGCTATAATATGTTTGGTTTCGTTCTGATTGATTTCCGAAACCAAATCCACTCACTGAATTCCGCATTCATTGGCCATATTTCGGCCTGGTTCAACTCATCGAAATACTTTTCCGGTAGTCCAATAACAAACGACGAATAATCTTTCTCGATTTTGTGTTTGATTTTATCAATTTTAATTCAATCATCTGAGCCACATACATTTTTCACGTGTTCGGCTATGGCTTCAAGAGTGGTATCCGGATGCAGTCGCCACACATGTAGATATTTTTTCCGATCAGTAACTTGAATTGCTTTCAACTCCGTATTTGTTCCCCTTCTGACCTCTTTGAGTTGCCTGTTATTTTTTTTATTTCGAACAGTCGTCCATCCTGCTTCAATCTTCTCCGCTTCATCATTAGGGGGTCCACTAGTCGCCAGTGAGCTAGCACTACACAAAGTTTGTTCCGGTAAAATTTCGTTTGACTTCGTGGCCCCACTTTTGTTTACATTTTGCGTTTTGATGTAGGTATCAAGCGTTTTCTTGGAAACGTTGGAATTATTATTTTGACCTTGACTTACAACTTCGGCAAAAGAAGATTTAGAAGGAGGATTTCGGGCAATATCAGCTGCTATTTTGCGAGTTTGGTTGTTCTGAGCTAGCTTAGCTTCTACTTTTTCTTCGAGCACTCTCACCATTTTAACTATGTTGCCCAACTCTGTTTTTGTTTGAGAAAATTGATTAAGAAGACGCGATATCTCATTTGCCTGGCTATCCATGCGAGCAATCATGTCAGCTTTAAATTCTCTCAACTCTTCGAGTAGTAGGGAATCAGAATCCATAGTTATGGGCGAATACTGAGTTTGACTGCCGCGCTGGCTGCTTACATTGTTTACAGGAGTGGTGGCATTAAAGTTAGGGATGTTAATGCGGACCGGAGTTTCACTGTTGCCTCTTTTTCGCTTAGCACAGATACACTCCGGACATAACCATTTCTTTTTATATGTCTGGGTGTATGCCTTAAACGCATCTAAGTTCATTTCTAGACAGGCTATATTATACCTTTTCATGCATTTATCATTAATACATTCCATGTAGCAATCCATTATAAGCGAACCACAAGCGCCGCAATTATTAGGCATTTTTATTGGTTTCGCTAACAAAAATTCAAATCTTGATGATCAAACCGCCAAGCACTTCGCGGTTCACAGCGGTGCGACAGAAACGAATTATTTATTTTTCGCAGCCCGTCTCTTTCACTCCAGGTGGGGAGGAGCCTACCTCGGCGTTCTCGGAAGGCGCGATGTCGCGCTCGCGTATTATTTTCACCACAATAGTTCACACCACTTTCGTACTTGTTGCACTTATTTTCAAAACACCTTATGAGTCAATATTGCACAAAATAAAAAATATAAAAATATAAAATAATTTCTTGAGTGCGTTCGAAAAAAAGTTGAATTAAATCAAAATGTAATTAAATAACGGGAAAACCGGAGTTAACTCCGGTTTTGTCTCTCAACCCCGGTCCGGGAGATCTTTTTCCATTAACGTCAAAGCTCTGAATCCTATTACTCAAGTATGAAGTAAGAAGATCCAGAGCGCTGTGCCGGATATCGTAGTGACGGAGTTTCCTGATTAGCGTTTCATGAAGAACACAATCAAATACCTTGGACAAATCACAAAATATTCCCAAGGCATCGCACTTATCTTCCCATGCATTATAAATATGTCCTAAAAGCTCAACCCCGGCCGGCATCAGTAGTTGAACGACCCCTTGTAAAACCGAACTGTTTGCTATGTAATAATTTATGTTTATCAAAAAATCTTTGCAATTGCTCTAATATTAATTTCTCAAAAAAATTACTAAATATAGGTAGTACTGAAATAGGTCTATAATTTGTAGGGTCTGAAGTACTACCTGATTTAAACAAAGGTATTATTTTACTTTTTTTCATTTAGTCAGGAAACTCCCCACTGTCGATACAATTATTAAAGATAATAGCTAAACTAGGTGCGACAATGTCAATAATAGACTTAGCAACTTCTACAGAATCTCCCCACAGATCTGCAGTCTTTTTAACATTTAAAGTGTGAAAGGCTTTAATTAAGTCTCTACAAGTAATATGTTCAAAAAGATCCAAGTTGGTCGACTATTACTCGTAAACTTGTAAAGCCTACTTAGCTGTGATAGTTATATAACTACGGCCGTGATTTTTTTCACATAGCCTAAAGCAACTATTTCGTCTTAACAAAAAGGTGTAATTTATTTATTTAACAATACATTTAGGTTAGGTACAATGGTCATACATAGGCGAACTTAATGCAGCAAGTCATTCTCTACCAGTCAACTTTTGGGTTAAAAAGGACACAACAGTGGTATGGTAGGAGTACAAAACATAAATAAAAAAACCGGCCAAGTGCGAGTCGGACTCGCACACGAAGGGTTCCGTACCATTATCGCAAAACACTGCAAAAAAATCACGTTTGTTGTATGGGAGCCCCCCTTAATTTATTTTATTTTAATTTAATAATTATTATTTTTTGAAGAGAATATACAACTAAATATTCTGTGAATATTTCAAGCGTCTACCTTTTGCCGTTATTAATATCGAGCAAAAAACGGTAAAAATATCACGTTTTTTGTATGGGAGCCCCCCTTAAATATTAATTTTATACTGTTTTTAGTATTTGTTGTTATAGCGGCCACAGGAATACATCATCTGTGAAAATTTCAACTGTCTAACTATCACGGTTCATTAGATACAGCCTGGTGACAGACAGACAGACAGACAGACAGACGGACAGCGAAGTCTCAGTAATAGGGTCCCGTTTTTACCCTTTGGGTACGGAACCCTAAAAATGAACAATAATTAAATTTCGGATATTAATAAACTATCTAACTAATAAAATACATAAATAATTTCTAAAACAATAGACTAATAAATATTATAATAAATATCATATTTTAAATGAAACAGAAATTTAAAAATAATAACTATGACGAAGATCGCTATGTAAGAGAGGACACGTAATAGTTCCGTATTTTATTACTCTCAGTTTTTTTATGTCAAGGGGAAGGACGTTCCAGAGTTTTATAGTAGAGACAGTGTAAGATTTAGATAGAAACCCAGTGCGGTGAGAAGGAATATGGAGAAGTAAGTGTGGGGGCTGACGCGACAAAATGTATAGTCGACGACTGGATACATTGTGTGCGGGAGCGCAGTCCCTAATGAACAGCGGTAGTAACAACATGTGTATAGACTAAAGGCTACAACTTAAACATGTCAGTTTTGAGTGAGAATAATAAACTACTGTGAGACTTCTGTGTCCGTGACTTTCAATTACTTTCCCTACCAAGGCATACACTACCACAGGGACTCAACATTGGTGACCCCGACCCCGACACCGACGCCAACGCGCGACGTAGCCTTGAGTAGGGAACGAAAGTGCAAATATAATAAGTGTCCGGGAATAGTGTGATAATGGCGCAACCAACACCGACAGTTGTGAGCGATTTAGCTGCCATCGGGTTATCATCGCGAATACCACCTTTTTGGTCAGACATGCCCAAAATTTGGTTCACACAATTCGAGGCCGTAATGGGACCACAACATCAAAGCGAGCAGGTCAAATATGACATGCTCCTAGGCAAGCTAGCAAAGGAGGAACTGAGCCAAGTGGGAGATCTAATAAGCAACCCACCGGAACAGCAGCGCTACACAGCTCTAAAGAACAGACTTCTGAAGACGTTCCAAGCCAGCGCAGAAGCTCAATTTAACAAACTAGTCTCTGAAATGGACCTAGGACAGCAGCGCCCATCCCAACTGCTGGCCAAAATGAGTGAACTAGCAAAAAACTCCGGAGCTGCGGGAGACACCGTGAAAAACCTATGGTTGACACGGCTACCAGCATGGGTTCGTGCGATACTGGCCACTAACAAATCAGACACCAAACTGGACGACCTTGCAGATATGGCCGACAAGATCATGGACAATCTACGCAACGGGGAGCTTTCCGCAGTAGATGGAACACACGCCCATAGCCCAGCACCTACTTCACCAACGGTAGATATAAACATAGAGCTACTAAACCAGCTCAGGAACATGTCATTGGAGCTCAAAACACTGCGCAACGACGTAAACAGCATCGGTCTGCGCCAACAACAACAAAGTGGTAGAGGACGATGGAGGCATAATCGTTCCCGTTCTCGTCAAAGGTCCCGAACACCCCAGCGGACACGGCATAATCCGGACTGGTTGTGCCGATACCACTTTCGGTATCGCGAGTCAGCACGGCGATGCGAGACACCATGTAACTGGGCGAAGTTGAACAAGCAGGAAAACTGAAGAGGGTGCAGCCCGAGGCGGTGGTAGCATGCATCAACATCAACGAAAACCATCGCTTGTGCGTTACGGATTCAAAAAATGGTATGGATTTTCTTATTGATACAGGTGCCAATGTATCGGTGATACCAGTCACCAAAGTTAGCTCTAAAAAACGTAACCATGAATGTAATTATAAGCTTTTTGCCGCCAACGGCACCGAAATTAAAACGTTTGGCATTATAACATTAGAAGTTAACTTAGGTTTAAGGCGTAGTTTTAAATGGCCGTTTATAATTTGTGACGTAGTTAAGCCAATAATAGGTGCAGATTTTTTAAAGACGCATCGACTATTAGTAGACTTACATAATAGGAAGTTAGTAGATTCAGTTACTTATTTATATACTGTGGGCACCATTGTAAAGTACAATGAGTCAACAATCAAGAGTATACAGCAAACGCATCCGTTTCGTGACTTGTTGGAGGAATTTTCTGACATTACTAAGCCCGTATCATTTAAAGAAACATTGCCTATGCATTCGGTTAAGCACCACATCGATACAACCGGACCACCACTGTACGCGAAGCCGAGACCACTCCCACCAGGTAAGTATCAAAAAGTTAAAGACGAATTTCGCTATATGCAGGAACTAGGAATATGTAGACCATCTAGAAGTCAGTGGGCCAGTCCCCTACATGTCGTGCAGAAGAAGGACGGAAATATACGACCTTGCGGAGACTATCGGCGACTGAACGCGGTAACAAAACCGGATAGATACCCGATACCCAGACTGCAAAATTTCACTTACGGATTGACAGGTAAAACAGTTTATACTCATCTCGATATAAATAGAGCATATCACTTTATTGAAGTCGCACCTGAAGACGTGGAAAAAACCGCTATCACGACACCTTTCGGTTTGTATGAATTTCCACGCATGACCTTCGGTCTTAGGAACGCAGCACAGACTTTCCAGAGGTTTATGGACAATACGGTTCTGCAAGGAATCGAGAACATTGGAGAGAAAATAGGTAATGAATATGAGTCATCACTGTCTTGTTATATTGATGATGTCATCATAGCGTCAAAAGATGACGTCATACATAGAGAGCATGTCAGGAAAGTATTCGAGCGATTCCACAGTATTGGCTTGACCATAAATCTCGGGAAAAGTTCTTTCGGTTTGAAAGAAATCGATTTTTTAGGTTACAAGGTTACACCAGAAGGGATAAGTCCCCTACCCGAGAAGGTAAAGGCTATCATTGATTATCCGCGACCAGAGACAGTCGAGGAGCTGAGACGTTTTCTTGGTATGGTAAATTTCTACAGGTCACATTTACCCAAAGCAGCAGAATGTCATATGTATCTCAATAGTTTTCTGCACAACTCAAAAAAGAAGGATAAAACTAAAATAGAATGGGACGCCAAAGCGGAATCCGCGTACGAGAAATGTAAGGTAAGCCTACAAAGCGCCGTAACGTTATCTCATCCGGTCGCTGAAGCTCCATTATCGTTGATGACCGACGCCTCCAATACCTGCGTAGGCGCCGTACTGCAACAGAGGGTTGACGATACCTGGCAACCACTTGGTTATTTTTCCAAAAAGTTATCAGACACACAACAAAATTACAGCACATACGATAGGGAATTACTCGCCATATACATGTCTATCATGCACTTTAGAGATATGATAGAGGGTCGAGATTTAACCATTCATACCGATCACAAACCTCTAACATACGCACTTTCAAAGGTAAGTTCAACCAAAGAAACTCCTAGGCGAATTAGACAATTGCTGTACATTAGCGAATACACTAGCAATATACAACATATCAGCGGCACCGATAATCCGGTAGCAGACGCTTTGTCACGTGTTGAAACTATCGGTTGCCCAACCGTCATAGATTACGAAGAATTAGCAACGGCACAGGAAGGAGACGATCAGATTACACAATTAATACAAGGTGGAGCCACATCGAACAACGTACAATTAAAGCAAGTACATGTTCCCAACGTCAGCAAAAGCGTATACTGCGACGTTGCCAATGGGAATATGAGGCCGTATGTACCACCGACATTTAGAAAAATCGTTTTCGAATCGGTACACAATATCAGTCATCCAGGCGTGAGAACAACTCGTAGGATGATAGCTAAAAGATTCTTTTGGCCAGGTATGAACAAAGAAATAGGTAAATGGGCAAAAACATGCATACAGTGCCAGAGAAGCAAGGTAAATCGTCATGTGATAACAGGAATAGGTAAATTTGAATCCAGCCAACGTTTCGAGCACTTGCATGTGGATATAGTAGGTCCACTGCCTACGACACGACACGGTAACAGGTATTGTATCACAATTATAGACCGTTGTACACACTGGCCGGAAGCGATACCAGTTGAAGATATAACTGCGGAGACAGTAGCAAAAGCATTATATGAAAACTGGATATGCAGGTTTGGTTGCCCAAGTAGACTGACCAGCGATCAAGGTAGACAGTTCGAGAGTCAGCTTTTTACTAATCTGTTAAAGTTACTAGGAGTCCAGAGGATCCGAACTACACCATATCATCCCCAAAGTAACGGAAAGATAGAGAGATGGCATCGTTCTCTAAAGGTAGCTTTGTCTATTAGGTTATCGGACAACAAGTCATGGGACGACGAGTTACCTACCGTTTTGTTCGGTTTGCGAGCAGCCAGTCGGTGTGACACAGGCCTTAGCGCAGCCGAGTTAGTTCTAGGTCAGACATTGCGCTTACCCGGCGAATTTTACAGCGAGGTAAGTCCAAAGTACAATGGTGATGATTATACGTACGTAGAGAGATTGCGAGAAACTATAAACAATCTCCGTCCCAAGTCACGAAGCGCAAGCGATTCGCGGAAACTGTTCATACACAAAGATCTAAGCAGTTGCACTCATGTATTTATTAGGAACGATGCAGTAAAGAAACCCTTAATTCCAACATATGATGGCCCTTACAGCGTCATAAGTAGGGACAACAAGGTTTTCAGGGTACAACTCCCCAAAAGGCAAGTAAATATCTCAATAGAACGGCTAAAACCAGCCTATATGTTAGAGCAGTCGGAACAAATTAAACTGGCCGAAACTAATACAACCAGTGAAAAACAAAACATTAGCAGTAGGAATGGCATAGTTAGTAAGTTTGTTACTTATACCACACGTAGTGGCAGAACAGTTAAGCCACCAGTGCGTTTTTCTAAAACCTAGATTTAAACAAATTCAAACGTTGGACATCATTCTAACTCACTTAGTATTTTGAATAGCATATGCCTATTTTCGCGAACATGGGCAAGGAACAGTCTAAAAACGCTGAAGTAATTATCGCTCAAAATGGAGCAGGTAACCAGGCCCAAGCTGAATTAGAGAGGAAATTAGAATACTACAGTTTAATAACCATAGTGATGGTTGTTTTGATAAGTGCAGTTTGTTTATTTATTTCCTGCCGGTTTTGGGGCAGGAAAATGCAAGGCAAAATGATCGAGCAAGTTATGTCAAGTATGGAGGAA
Source organism: Anorthoa munda (assembly GCA_945859665.1). NCBI lineage: Eukaryota > Metazoa > Arthropoda > Insecta > Lepidoptera > Noctuidae > Anorthoa > Anorthoa munda. The sequence continues at coordinate 1,186,449 of OX243911.1, read as the reverse complement.
GGGCGTGGAACTCAGCTAGCTAAAACAGCAGCTCAGCCAGACCCTCAACCTGTTACGGTGCATTATTGAGTACCTAAATCCAGTGAGTTTCTTATATTTTTCGTGATTGTGTCCAACGTGTGAATTTAAATTAAGATAAATATTAAAAGTAAGTTAATGTAGTTAACAGTAGTGATTTTAACAAAACATGTATGTCTGTCTCATATTATAGTTGAAAGCCCCATAAGAGAGGCAATTGTACGTAATTAAGTAAAACAATGTTTCGTTATTAGACATTTATTTTTAGATTCAGATTCACAACACTTTGTTATTGTATGACGTATAGCTAGGTAATAAAAGCGATCAAGTGACTAGCGAGCAATGTGCTGACGCCTTGTTTGTTCCTTACTTGAGCGCTCTGGCGACGATAAAGTCATTGTTTAAAATGTAAGAAATGATGTATCGAAATTGATGAAACTTTGATGTTCAGATAGGATATTTTTCAGTTATTTGTAATATTTTTTTTTTTTTTTTAAAAGGGGGGAATATTGTGGGGGCTGACGCGACAAAATGTATAGTCGACGACTGGATACATTGTGTGCGGGAGCGCAGTCCCTAATGAACAGCGGTAGTAACAACATGTGTATAGACTAAGAAGACATGGCTACAACTTAAACATGTCAGTTTTGAGTGAGAATAATAAACTACTGTGAGACTTCTGTGTCCGTGACTTTCAATTACTTTCCCTACCAAGGCATACACTACCACAGGGACTCAACATAAGTTTTTGGAAGCTCGAATGTTAAGATCGTGAGAACCGCCCAACACTTTAAAATATTGTTTTAAATAATCAGGAGTACAAGGATCGTTCATGATGTTGAAGAGCATGCAGAGGGATCTAAAGGATCTCCTCTGTCGGATAGGCAGCCATTTAAGCTGAGAACGGAAGGAAGAAATGTGATCATATTTACGAAGCCCGGAAATAAAGCGAATACAGTTGTTAAGGAGTCAATCCATTTTGTTAAGAAGTTCTTGGGATAGATCAGAGTAACAAATATCAGCATAGTCGATTATAGGCAATACAAGAGCTTGTACCAAGGTGGTTTTAGTGCTAGACGGAAGAAAATGTTTGAATCTATAGAGAGACCGCAGTGAGAATGTGACTCTCTGGCTAATCTGAGCGACCTGTTTATTCCAGCTTAACTTGTCATCAATGTATAGGCCTAAGTCTTTAACGTGAGGCGAGAGAGGGATAACGGTATTGCCGAAAATAAGCGGCAATAGAAGGCTAGTGTCCAAGCAATTTAAAGCTTAATTTTACTCATTACGGATCTCTGAATCGATAAATGGTTTTAAAAGACCCGTAATATTTTTAAATGGCCTAAAAACATCCCCACTTTACGTCTATAGTAGGAAACCGAAAATAAAAAAAAATCATGATTTTTTTACCACTTTGTCGGAATTATTAATATGTATATTAAAAAAGATTAAAACCAAATTATAGATTTCTAGTACTAAGAGTCTCTGAGTTAAGCTGCGGACGGGCATAGCGAAACTATAAGGGTTCCTTGTTGACTTTGGAATCCTAAAAATATCTTTAAAAGTCTCTTCGCTAATATTTTGTCTGAAAACAATAATAGATTTATATGAAATAATCAACCCGTCCTGAGCAAGCGTGGTGATCAATGCTCGCGCCTTCTCTGTATGAGAAGAGGCTTAATGCCTAACAGTAGGACATTTGCAGGCTGGTATTATTATTATTGGTGGTAATGTTATAAAAATAGTAATAACAAAGTTAGTTAAAACTTAACATAATAATATGTTTTCTCACCGTTCGCTACGGCGCAGCGGTAACAAAAGTCCGCACTAACCTCTACGACAATCTCTACGACTTTTACAACGTTTGCAGATGTTTCTCTTAAAACAATAAGCGTTTACTTTTAATTTTTTGTTTACATATTTACTATTTTTTGCCTACGTCTTCGCTCCCGCGGCCTGTCGCCATGGTGGATAAAAAATTACCTCTTTCTGGCAGCAAAAATGTAACTCTATATCAGTGAAGTATTTTTCTATCAGTCAGTACTTCCAGAGATTATCTCTAAATATAACTACGTGTAAACAAAACACAATTTGCATCTTGATAATAATAATTTAAATTTAACGTATTCTTTTAAACGTGTGCAACATTATTTACTCTGAATCTGTCTACTATGCAAAAAAAACCGGACAACACTTAGGTATCTGGTAAGATAAGTCACTTCTATGGAAAAGGCATATTAATGAATTACAGGAAAAACGGCAAAGTTTCTAGGTTTATTTAAAGCATTGGCGGGGCCGACTTGGGGCATCCATCCAAAACATTTGAGATGTTTGTATATTTCATTGGTACGCAGTAGGATTGACTTCGGTTGTTTTCTCTATGATAATAGTGCAAAGAGTTATTTAGGTAAACTGGACAAAACTCAGAACCAGTATTTGAGGAGTATACGTGGTTTTATAAAAAGCTCTCCAATACACGTAATGGAAGCTGAAATGTGCATTCCTCCTTTGTACGTTAGGTGACTATACCTTAGCTTACAAGTTCTGTATAAAAAGTATGTCATGTTCGCACAATGTAACTATTAAATTAATAGATGACTTGAATGATCTTTCAGTCACAAGATACTGGAACAATAAGAAAAAACCGTTGCTTGTGACCGTATATAATGAATGTAAACTACGTAGAATACATTGTTAAAGTATTTTAGACATGTACTCACTGGAGAAATGGGTTACAGCTATAAGCGTACGGGATAAAATTAGTTGTAAGTTAGACTGTGTCAAAGCAGCAAAACGCAGGCATGAGGTAACATCACTTAAATTCGATGTGATCAAAGAACTTAGTGGAAAGTACCCGGGGTGGAAAATATACTTTACTGATGGATCTAAGAGCAAAAGTGGGTGCGGTGCCGCTTATTATAATTTGAGTGATGGAACTTCGGCCTTATTTAAATCTGTTGATACAAACTTATCTGTAATGACGATGGAACTCGTTGCAATCTCAAAAACTCTAGAGCACATAACTTGTTGGGACAATGCGAACCACTCTGTGAATCACAACATTGTTATATGCACGGATAGCAAAAGTGGTTTAATGCACTTAGCTCGATGCGCCTCTGGCTACAGACGTGTACCGATAGCTTATGTAATCCTTAGACTAATTTATGAACTTAGTGACATTAATTTGAGGTTGCAATGGGTTCCATCTCATATTGGTATACATGGAAACGAGAAGGCTGACATGTTTGCAAAAAAAGCTATTTCGGAAGGATTGGAAATTGACATTGCCCCGTTCTACACAGAAATACTCAGCTATTACAAGAACATATGCTACAATCGTTTTAAAGAGTATTTCGACAGGAAGTCTAAAGAAAAAGGCATACCCTCTTACTAATAAACGCGGAATAAAGTTATACCAGGTATAACAAAGGAATAACCATACATTTTCATAGGTTTATACTTGGTATAACTTTATGCCGCGTTTATTTGTAAGAGGGATATGGTATAAGACTATACAAAGTGAGCCTCCTCGAACCCCTTGGTTCGCTGAAATTTATATAAAGAGGTCGTATGTTTTTATGGCACATAGGTTGCGTTCTGGTCATTTTCCATCCAGGAAATTTGGATACCTAATAAAAAAAGTCGATTCCCCTAGTTGCCAAGTCTATAATAAAGTCGAAGATGTCCAACATTTGCTGCTGGAATGTGAAAAGAACAGGAGAGAGAGGGAAATAGTGATGCGGGAGTTAAAACTTAATATGTATGATGTTGGGGCTTTCATTAGAATATTATCTATGGGGCTTTCATTAGAATATTATCTATACCTAATTCGGGAGAAGCGAAACTGATTTATGCAATGGTTGCTGCATCGCTATCTCCCTCGCTTACGCAATAATATATGTGTTTTATAGTATTATAATTACGTGTTAAATTAGTTAGATAAGGGTATGATGAGGCTGACGTACCTTTGTAAGGTAAAAGCCTCTAACTAAATAAAGATTTTTTTTTAAAAACCGGACAATGTTACTCACATCATAAACGACAGTCAGCTGGTTCTCATACACATACTGCTCACAAGGCAGCCGGGTGTTCCTGTCGAACAGCTCGGCAGGACAGGTTTCGGCTCGGCGCGCTGCCGAGGCGTTGCCGAACCGCTGGCAGTTATCGAACGACTCCTGCGACGAGGGCACGGCGTTGCTGAGCCAGGCGGGGGAGAACTCCGGGTGTTCGCCATCGCATTCGGGGATCAGACACCTGGAATGATGTGACTCGTTGATTATATTTTTGTTTTGTTGTAAAAACGATAACAACACATTAATAGGATTTTTACATAATATAACATTTATTAACGACAGATAGCTCCATCTAAGATACGTGTTTGCTTTTAATGCCGCATTTCCAAGCAGAGTGGCTTCGTGACTCTGACGCTGTGACACTGGAAGTCGCGGCGTCAGAGTCGCAGAAGCACACTGCTTGGAAGTGCAACTTTCGAAATTGATCATAATCTGCCATTCCGAAGGGTGATTGACTGATTGTTCTTTTAGTTTGAAATAGCTGCATTCACCAAAATAATTAGGTAACATTACTGACGTTTAAAAACAATGAAAGCACCGAACATTGCTGTTGGGAAACTGTTTTCACCGAACATCCACATAAATCGCGGTCAGTTTATCAATTGGAAATAAGTATTGTTTTTATTTAAGCATAAATTTACGGTTTTCGGATTATCTTTACTTATTGCCGAATTTCATAATTTTAGGTCAACGGGAAGTACCGTAAGTAGTGTATATTTTGATTAAGTTGATTTGTAAGATTGATGTTTTTTCACAGCTCCAAGGGATTGCAGACCTGAGTATATGATATCAGTTTCAACAGGCGTTTCTGAAAAAGAGGTCGTGACACACGGACAGACAGACATACATCGAAGTGATCCTATAAGGGAAAAAAAAAAAATCCAATTAGGAATGTGCTAATCTCACAATTACTTACCTAGACTCGATCCTGGCCGTTGTGAACACATACTCAGCATGAAAGGCAGCAAAGATGACCACGATGACGGTCAGCAGCAGGGTCCTCAGCTGGAACCTGCCGAACTGCCCTATCTCCTCCACCAGGATGGTATCTAAGTCGACGTGTTCTCTCTCCCCGCTCGCCGCCATCGCGTCGTCCAACTCACGACCGAATTATCTTACAAGTACACACTGAGTACCTACTGTTGATAATGTTTATTATATCAAATTTTTAGTAAGCTATAAAATTTGTTTTACTTGCGATATGCAGTTTTAGTGTTCCGTGCGAACCAAACTAGTTTTGTTTTACATAGGTAGATAAACTAAAAGTGAACTTTGTCCCCGGCAAGCTTTAAAATCCACTCACTCCATCAGCAAAGACTTAGCTGTATACAGGTGGGGTTGTTTTCGAGCCCCAAAATCTGTAATAATGATTCCAGTAAATAATCAACAATATTATTCGTAGTAACAGGAAGCTAGGCACTCGGAGATACAGAACCATGCATACTTAATAGTTTGTCAAAATGTATGTAATCTTCTTCTTCTTAGCGTGTTGTTGTGTTTGGCTCAATATTCAGCCACGGCAACACCATTAGCCATTGTCTGTAATGGGTCCTAGCATCATTTAGGTAGGTTCACTCTGTTGTAGAGATGTATCACGACGGGTTAACATTTATTGAGTATTTTCGGCTCTCAAAAGCCGTTTTTGTTACCTATATAATGTGTATTTGTAGGTATACGAAATAACACACCCCAACTGCTTACCTCAGAGTAATCTATGTCCACTACTGAAAGGTCTTAAGGAAATCATCGTAATCTTTCATCCAGTCGTATATCTAATTATCATATCTTATCCTGTCAGATAAAGAATTACTATCTTAAATGTTTTATGCAGTTCATTGTGCCAAAAATTTATCCGAATCTGGACTGTTCCTTATCTTGTACCTACTATCTTTGGTGGGTCTACCTTTTATAGCAGAACTTTTTATGTCATAATATTATTTATGGCATAAACTTCCTTTCGCAGAAAATCGTTAGGCATACACTCATTAATCAAACATTCACAATCAAACATCTCATAATTTTGTAAGTCAGAATCATCTTTAGGCATAAACTTCATATCGATAGTCATTAAAAGGCAGAACCGCAGAAAGTTCACAGTCAGAAGCATCTTTTGGCATACATTTCATATCCATAAATATTAAAATACTCATATATCACATTACAGATAATTCATAGTTAGTTATATTTTGTATTTTTTACAATAATAATAAAATTGAATGAACACTATTTTTTTTTTGCATTCTATTTCCCTGTACGAAGCATGCAAACAAGCATACACCATGCATGCACCATGCATGCAACATGCAAGCAAGCATGCAAACAAGCATACACCATGCATGCACCATGCATGCAACTTGCAAGCAAGCATGCAAACAAGCATACACCATGCATGCACCATGCATGCAACTTGCAAGCAAGCATGCAAACAAGCATACACCATGCATGCACCATGCATGCAACTTGCAAGCAAGCATGCAAACAAGCATACACCATGCATGCACCATGCATGCAACTTGCAAGCAAGCATGCAAACAAGCATACACCATGCATGCACCATGCATGCAACTTGCAAGCAAGCATGCAGTAGGTATGGTTTCTGTTACCGAGTCCGGCGCACAGAGCGGCCGGGGTCGGTCAAAAACCAATTTTTAAAAGTTGAAGATAGGTATAAAAATGATATGGATAATACTATTTGAATAGTTGCTTCATCAAAATGCGCAAATATGAAGGTAGGTTTATGACAAAATGTAAGATTAACAACAGTTCAAACATTCTACATTCGGTTGACTATAACACATTCAGTAAATTTTGCAGTTCTGTGTTGTTTTTTATTTAATTTCGAAACGACAAAAGTCACTAAAGTTCTGAAACATAAATTCTGTAGCTCAAGGTATCTATTTTATTATAATATTATATTTTTTTACATAAAGTATTTACTTAATATAATAATAGTGGTGAACTTAATAAACTCAAATTATACAAATAAAATTTACTTTGCGAGAGTAAAAGTTATAACAGTTCGCTACTCTTTGCAACAAAACCTATAGAAAAATATACCTTAAACCTTTTTTTATTATAATATGAAAAAAAATCTTGCTTAAGTTTGCTAATCTTGATGTAATTATTATTTTTTTATAGTAGGGCGCGTACTAATTTTTATTCGTGGTGAACTGGCAGATTTAATATTTCAAAATCCTTCAAAACGTTGGGATTATATGAGTGAATACTTTAAAGAATATACACATACACACTTTATATTGAAAACGAATTGCCCCCTGACCAACAAAATTCTATGAGAATAAGAGTTTCAGAATTTTTTTACAATATAAAAAGAAGATATGTAACACACCTCATTACTATGAACGTTATTATTATTGTATAATGTATCTGACAACTAGCGCCATCTGCGTATAACGCTTTAAACTGTTAGCGATTACGATTCCTTTGAGGAACGTAAGTAGTAGAGGACTCACTTAGTCAAGTTCATTGACAGTATTGTAAGTGGTTCGCAATATAACCACTAGATGTCGCTGTTTATTGATGTGTCGATCCTAGATCGCGGTGTTAAGAATTACCGCCGTTTAATGACTTCGACAGATTATTTGTCGTTCGTCAATGCAAATCCCAGCTGACAGAAAGGTGCATCTGCGGGTCTCGTCCTACTTGGAAAGGTTACGTGGAACATCCCTGTCTGTTGGACTTTTTGGATTAGAGGGCCAAGTACCCTGGATACGTCCAAGCGGACTTGGTTGTGTGTACTACGCCTTATTTAAATACATATTATATTGTAAACTAAGTCTGTATCTGCCCTACTTCAAATAAACACCTGCAAGCCATCTTCGGGTTTCCTTCGGACCTGTGACGTCAACACCCCGACAACCCCTACAGATATTTATATACTGCGCGCTAAAAGGACTTACTGTATAGTAAAAATACTCTGAGTGGCTGCAACAAACTGAAACATTCCCATTTTACACTTTTCCTGCTGGACCTGGTTGTCCATGATCTAGTTTTGATTCAGCCAGTGAAAGATTGAAGCGTAGAAAAGTCACGCACTTACGAGAAATGGGAACAGCAGATTAGTAGCGTATGAAATAGATCTTGTACCACCGAAAAAACGTATTCGTGTTTATAGTAATATTGTAAGTCTCATCAGAAAAGTTCGGAAAGTACAATATTTAGAAGACATTATGCTTGCCAAGCTGTGAAGAATCCGATTGAAACTATAATTCTTTATTAAAATACATACATGTGAAAAACACCAACTTTTTTCATTTTAGTAGTAGTTAGGCGCATATGTATATTACAATACTACTGTTAATAAAAAAGTGAATAAAACTAATACTTAATAACCTTTTAACAGTTTTTATTATTACCCGACTGCCGAAGGAGGGTAATGTGTTTATCAGTCTATGTATGTATGTATGTATGTATGTATATATGTATGTATGTATGTATGTATGTATGTATGTATGTATGTATGTATGTATGTTTGTTCCTATGTGGCGTTCCAGAGACCAAACGCGTTGACCGATTTTGATGATTCATACGTCAATCGATTCGTCTTAACCTTGCGAGTGTCATAGGCTACATTAAAATTGGAAAATAGAAAAATGGCGGCTTTTGGGCGCCATATTGCGGGGGGCCAATTTTATTTTTTCTTCCAAACCCATCGTGTGGGGTATCAAAATAAAGGGTTTCAAGAGGTGATTTCAAAAATATATAACACTTATATATTTAAATGTACCTAATTCGAAAAAAATGTTAACTAAAAAGTTATAAATAAAAAAGTTTATTAAAAAAATCAAAATACCCGACTGCTTAAAAAGCGAACTAAAAAGACGTAAACAAGAAGAAAATCATGCTGTGCAGTCGGAGGATACATCTGGTTTTGGTCAGCCAGCTCGCGAATATGTATCCTCCGACTGCACAGCATGATTTTATCTTAGCAAATTATCATAATCTTTTCTGCAAGGTTTACATTGTTATCTGAGGCATGCATAGTTGCACGTGCTCATAATCTTTATGTACTTAGTTTGTCTTACAAGTATATTTACCTGCATCTCTTCATTTCGTCAACTTATCTCCTACCTAATATTTAAGTGAAATGGAAAGTTATTTTAATTTTAACACACTCGAAACCTGGCACTTAATTTACCACTTTTCGGCCCGCGATGAAGTTTATTTCGCACTCTTGTGGATATGGTGATAGCCAGCGGCTCATTTATTGTATTTATAACATCGGGCTGGTTGCTGGGCAACTTCCAAGAAAATTGAGCGATTTCTCACTATAAAGAATATTGTATTTATGAAATTTTGTTAAGAAACGTTCGATATACGTGGACTCTCCGCTCGATAACGGCCTTGCCTTCGGCTTTATCAGTCGTCTATTTCGCCTAGACTACAATGCAAAAAATTGCCCATTTGTAACAAAATTTACTACAATTATTTTATCCAAATCACCTTATTTGTAGCACTTTTTCATTTATGCTTATAAGCGTATGATGATACGACAGATGTTGCAACTAGACTACAGGAATTAACGAATTATGAGAAGGTATCTTTTCAGCCGAACTTATCGCAAGAGCTTGCAGGTAATCTTATCGGAACATCAAATTAGCTTGACCCCTTGAGTGCCCAAAACGTGGATCCATGCGAGACACAATGGTTTTTAATTATTTCGGTAAATAAAAATATAGGAGTAGGTGAAGCTTATCTTTTTATTGAAGGCCACGATATGATCATTTCTTAATAATATAATCTTTGTCTCCGATATGCTCTGCCTGTTCCAGGGTGTCTGGTAGCGTGGTGCCGAGGGTCTCCGGAGTCAGGAAGATGAGCGCACCTGACAGCAGCGCCAGGGAGCCGAACAACACGAACGGCAGCTCGGGGAAGAATTGGGCACTCTAGAAATGAAAAACATCAGTTAATAACAAACATTTACAAAACAATAATTACTAAAAAAAATTGTGTCAGCAGTAGCACAGTAGCACAGCAGCACAAGCTAGAGCGGCATCACGGCAGAATTTCTATGATCGACTAGATGCCGCTCCGGATGAACATCATCATCATTCATATCAGCTGAAAGAAGCCCACTGCTGGACATAGGCCTCCCCCAAGCGTCGCCACATTGACCGGTCCCGTGCGTCTCATAACCAGCGGATCCCCGCAACCTTCACCAAGTCATCGGTCCACCTGGTGGGAGGCCTTCCAACGCAACGTATGCGTCTTCCAGTTAGCGGTCGCCACTCCAGAACCTTTCTGCCCCATCGGCCATCCATTCTGCGAACAATATGTCCTGCCCACTTTAAGTTTTGCCGCTTTAAGTTTTGCAATTTGTCGGGCTATGTCGGTAACCCTGGTTATCTTGCGGATCTCTACATTTCTGATTCGATCACGCAAGGAAACTCCGAGCATAGCCCTCTCCATTGCCCTTTGAGTGACTGTAAGCTTTCTGATAAGGCTCATTGTAAGTGACCATCGTCTCAGAATCATATGTCATCACTGGCAACACACACTGGTCATAGGCATTTGTCTTGATACACGTGGTAAGTTGGACGAGAAGATACCGCGCAACTTCCCGAACGCTGCCCAGCCGAGTCGGATTCAACGTTTCCCGGTACGCAGTCGCCACTCCAGAACTATCAACCTTTAAATAATTGGTTGTATGAAAAATCTCATTCCTTGGGAATAAAGTAAATAAACAAAATTGCATAATACGTTTTTTTAAACTACCTCCTCCCCTCCCCTTAACCCTATCAGGGGAGAGGGGTCTCTCCCTGGTAGGGTTAAGGGGTGTTAAAGTATTTTGAGCAGTGGTGGCCCAGTGGTATCGGCCGCGACTTACAAGTTGTAGGTCGTGGGTTCGAGCCCAGGCAGGCGCTTTACTTTGTGTAAATTATTTCATCACCACTGCTCTCAAAACAGTGAAGGAAAACAAAATACACGTACATATATATTGAGAATAATATATACTGACTACTGACGCTCGTATAGATGAAAATGTGACCCATCGAGTTAATGCGGCATGGATGAAATGGAGATCTTCTCGGGCGATCTATCGTCACATCATCAGCCAATTAATGTTACCACTGCTGGGACACAGGCCTCCTCTCTGTGAGACGGAATGGGCCGTAATCCACCACGCGGGCCCAGTGCGGATTGGTGGATGTCACATAACTTCGAATTTTTGGTTCTAGGACATGCCGGTTTCCTCGCGCGGTTTCGGCGATCTATGTGACTCTAAAATGCCGATCAAAACCAAAAGCAAAGTCTATAAAACAGCCGTTAGACCTACGTTGCTGTACGCCGCTGAATGTTGGGCAGCCTTGAAGAATTAAGAACAACAGCTACACCTTGTTGGTATGATGTTGCTTGATGTAGAAAAAGCTTTTGATGCCGTTTGGTATGCAGGCCTTTTGCACAAGCTCTAAATGTGTGATGTACCTATTGGACCTGTTAAAGTTATCCAGGCATATTTGACTGATATGTCATTCTGTATACATATTGGAGATACTGTATACCAACCTAGACCTATACCTGCAGGGGTGCCACATGGCACCTTGCTGGGTCCTCATTGATTCATACTGTTCATAAATTACATGCCCAAGCAGGATCATACTCATCTTGCTTGTTTTGCTGATGACACCGCTTCATTTACGATAAGCAATGACACCAATTTAATAGTTGCACGGCTCCAGTTATTATTACAACTTCTAGTTTCATATTTCACTAAATGGAACTTAAAATTAAATTTCACAAAAACTGAAGTCATAATGTTCACAAGAAAGACCACAGAGATGAGAAAGACATAATTACCAAAAAGGCACATAATAATAGGTGGTACGGAAAACCGTACACCCTATGGTAAAAACCATGGAGTATAACCATCACGTACCTTGAGGTTCTACTAGACAGTAAAATGAATTGGGCATGAAATATCGATTTCCTCCACATCACAGACATAAAAGCCCTAAACTGCCTACAACCAATTTTAAAACCGCGGTCTAAAGTCATCTCAAATACCAAACTAAAAATCTACACAACCCTTCTCAGACCATGCATTACCTACGCGGCTCCGGTCTGGAGTAGTACATGCGAAAGCAATTTCAGCAAACTACAAGTAGTCCAAAACAAGGCTATAAAAACTGCTTTTAATACACTATTTCGGACTAATTTTAAAACTTCCACAGTCAATGAAATTTCCAAACACTAAATCAGTTCACTAAAAAACTCACTTATAAATTTTATCTTACTACTAACCCTAAACATTAAAATCCACTGATTTCTAACATTGGCCAAACCATAGATTTAGAATTTTTTTGCTACGCCAATATCTATGGGCCAAACACGATTTAAAAATTTAAAATACATCGACACATGTCATTGATACCGTCTCCCACATCACATAGGGCGGGTTCACATTAGGTCGAACCGACAGTTTCACCGGAACAAAAAAGCTGTCAGATGTATTTCAATATCGATGTTCACATTAGGGCGACCCAATAAATCTGTCGACTACGACACATTTGCCGGACATTCAGCCACGATTTCTGTTGGGTCGAATATAATATTTCCATACGGCTTATAGCGCCGTTCACACTTGTCGGCTCGTAGTGGTGAAGCCAGCCACTCACTCACCCGCTCTCGCCAGAAGTTTAGCCGGCGTGCAAGCAGGGAGGACACGTCTATAAACATGGAGGACGAAATTAATGTAGAAGTTTTAATTTCTCTTGTAGAAGACAGGAGTTTGAGAACGTTGTCGCCGTTCATTGTGGATAGAAGTCAACTCACAACTGCTTTGTGGCAAGCCGGGCAGCGGTTAACGGTGGAGGTATTCACATTACGTCGGACCGGCAGTTTATAGTATGAACATCATAACCCGATAGTTGGCCAACAGTTAAATTGTCGGTCCGACCTAATGTGAACCTGGCCTTACTGCTGTATGAGTAACAAAGACAGAACAATTCGATGACCGGACTTTTTCTTAAGCTCAACACGAATGTAGGTAGTTTTGGAAAGAATCACCCTCATTCACGGTTTTCTATGATAAATGCATCTTTTGTTTGTTAAGAATTAAATTATTTATTTATAACATCAAATAGTAGTACTTAAAAGTTGTTAAATTGATTATCCTAAAAAATATTCGAATGTCAAATGACACATCTTATCACAGTTGTCGATTGGAGGGGGATTGTTCGGACACGAGGCGGGATGAGTCAGTGCGTCAGTCTAGTCTGGGTGAGCTTGGAAGACTGTTTTTTCCTTTTTTTTATTATCTGTAGGCTCGCGTTTGACCACTATCTCACCTAATGTTAAGCGATGATGTGGTCTACGGTGAAGCACGCTTGCCTAGAAGAAACCTATTCACTCTTGACTTAAGACCCCAAGGTTGTAGCTATCAGGGAACAAAGACTCCGGAAGGGAGTTCCACTCCTTAGCTGTGCGCACAATGAAAGTATTAGCGAAACGCTTTGTGCGTATGGGCGGGATGTCCACCATGTACCGATGGCGCATGGCCGTACGCCTTGAATCATCGGATGGAAAGGGCTACGTTGAATCAAATTGTGCAGTTCCGTCGCACACTCCCCGAAATGTGAACGATAAAAATCCGACAGGCTGGCAACTCGGCGTTGATGTTCGAGGCTCTGGAGCTTTGAGGCGACCAGTGCATTGTTGCCAATAAGCCTTTTGGCCCGTCTGTCAATCGGCTCAAGTGCATCAAGCTGGTATTTGGCAGATCCATCCCAGAGGTGAGAGCAGTACTCCATGCATGACCGAACTTGCGCTTTATACAAGTTGAGCAGCTGTTCAGGCGTGAAGTACCGTCTCACCTTTGCAAGAATCCTAAAACCAGGTTTTAAGAAAAACCTTCCATATTATGTGATAATAATATTATTGTAATTCTTTTTTAATTAACTTTCCTTAGTAATTTTAAAAAAATAACAATGTGCATTTTTCACTAAATAGGATTTTACTGACACAAAACGTATTATATGCGAACTCATATTTTTATTTTAAAAGGTATATTTTAAGTAAAGAATCCTGTCCTAATATAAGTTTAAAAAAAACAAACGTATTTAAAAAAAAACCTACCTTTTTATTTTGTTTTTTGCAAATTTTGCCGGTGTGTGTATATTTGTACGTATAGTGGTTTTTCTATAGGTAGCACCTCCTTATTTCTTTGTTTGTGTTTTGTGAAGTTTTCTTTATCGTTTTGTTCAGTATTTGCTTATTTGTCAATGGTTTCTTTCATTAACTGTGCGGTTTTTCTGATAAATATAGATAGATATTAGTCTTTTACACAGACTACCAGATACTACGTATTATGGTATTTTAATAACTATTTAGCATTCCAGTATAGATTGCATGATTTTTATGGTAATATTCACCAGATTTTACGTGCCATACTTTTTACGTGACGCTATTTATTTTAGTTTTTTTATTTTCTATGAACTTTATACATTAAAAAATGGTTTAATTGATTTGACTATAGTCTTTGAAAATTGACTCAACATGCCGAGTGTTAGGTTATCACCGGATACGTGTATGAGGTCATAGACGTTGCCAGGATGTTCGAGTGTTAGGTTTTCTTTGATGAGTATATTTTTATTTGTTAAGAATTAAATTATTTATTTTTAACATCAAATAGCACTTAAAAGTTGTTAAATTGATTATCCTAGAAAATATTCGAATGTCAAATGACGTCACATCTCATGACAGTTGTCGATTGGAGGGAGATAGTTCGGTCACGAGGCGGGTTGAGTCAGTTCGTCAGTCTAGTCTAGGCGGGCTTGGAAGATTGTAGTATTGAGCTAAGTGGATATATTGTATGGAGTTGAAGGTAACTTAGTGTGAAATGGAAATAAATAATAGTTCAAAGTCCAAACTGTGTGTTATTGCTGAGTTACCAACTATACGTGAGTATTATTTATTCTTGAGTATTTTTCTACCCACTGACCTACCTGATTTGAACTTGCTCTGTTGTCTATCTAGTGATCTATTACACTCAGTATATGAAGCTCATTTGCAATTTTTATTTAACGTATTTAGTTTTTAAGTCAAATTTATTTTAAGTTTCGGTATACTTAGTTACAATCTTTTATAAATAGTTTGTGTTATAAAGTGCGTTTGTGTCCTACCTTCAAGCTGTAAGTACTTCAATAATTGTCTAACGTAAGTAATATGACATCCATGTTTCATAACTATATTGCATATTTTACACTCTCAAGAGAATCAAAATCTGCAGGGTACTTCCCATTTACCTAGAATCATGAAATTTGGCAAGAAACAATTAAAGGAAAAAGTATGAAAACCGTAAATTTGTACCGACATCAAAAACAATTTTTTTTTTAACTTATTTGCATTTTGTAAACTGACCGCGTCTTACGTCGATGTATGGAAAGTACAGTTTTCCAACAGCAAAGTTAATTTTGTCCGTCAGTAATGTTTATCCTATCATTAGAGAATGTTCGGTGCCCTCATAGTTTATGAAATTCAGTAAAGTTATTTCGTTATTTAGGTGAATGTAACTGTTTGTATGGAACCCTCAGTGCGCGAGTCCGACTCGCACTTGGCCAGTTTTTTTTTATCGGTTCAGGTATCGAAGGCAATTTTAGTAATCACGCTAAAATTAAGGCACTCTTTAACTATTTTGTTCTTCTATTTTTGTAGCAACAAATTAATAAGTAAATCTTACAAATGCAGGTGTCAGCGGTGCCGTCATGGAGCCAATGCGGCCGATCATGGAAGAGAAGGCGAACAGGCTGTGTCGGTGCCTGGTGGGGTACAGCTCGGCCGTGTACACGTACACAGAAGTCACCACCATCGCGATGCAGAACTTGGCGATCAGGTACACCACCAGCGACGCCACGTATAGATCTGGGAGGTCACGTCAAATAAAATCAGCTCCTTATACCGTAATGACAACACAAGGTGGCTTTAAATCCTTTGACAATTAAGTAGATGAAAGTACTTGAGTTTTGATAAATATGAACCACTTGCACTATGGGATCAACTCTGATCATAATACAGTCTTTGGCAATCTTTAGGGGTAATTTATGTATCAACTCTCTTTTCCTTTCTACTGGCTATCATCCCAATTTATTTGTGGGTAGCCCTCCTAGTACTTTTGCGCCACACAGTACTGTTGGTATGTATCAACTCTGAAATCAGCTGTTCCTTCCATTCTGTCGAGCTATAGCAGAATAAACAGGCCACGCGGGAGGTCACTGATGAGGTGGACCGACCAAATTAAATCTGCGATAGGAGGTCCAGTAAATGAATGCGCTAAACTTTCATTTAACAGAGCCAAATGGAGAGATATCGTGAGGTGAGTGACAAAAACACCAGCGATCGGACAAAATTCATCGTGACCACGACCGCTCTGTCAAGAGCGAAACGAATAAGAAGAAGATGATAGAATGTGAAGAACAACTGATTTTCTTTCCTAATATAACTGGGAATTACTTGGGTACTTTCACACTTTGAAAGACTGCCAATTAATTAAAAGCCACCATTTTTAAGAAACGTACCTTGAGGCATAAAAATGTATGCAACCTGACAAGCAGCACACAACCAGAAAGCTCCAGTCAGCACCGGCTTCCTTCCAATCTTATCCATCAGGTAATAAGCAGTCCAAAAGCCGGGGATCTCGATCGCGGCCACAGCTATGAAGTTCAGGTACTTGTTGCCAGACATGTTGACGGCGTTCAGGGACAGGCCGTAGTAGATAAAGGTTGACGTGATCCACCAGACGGGGGAGACGATGCATCGGACTAGAATCTTCTTGTGCCGGAACACTTGCACTACCAGCCAAGGCTCACCACCGCGTTGCTCTGCCTCCAACTCAGTCACTCGTCTCTTCTCTTCCGCATTGTTTCGTAACGCTTCCAATGATTTGTCAGATAAGTCTTTCCCGTTAATCCTTGCAACTTTTTTCAACAAAGCCTCCGACTCTTCAAAGCGACCTTTGCTCATGTACCACCGCACAGACTCGCTGATGATCCAGAAGTAGAAGATGGTGAGGAACTGCGGTATGTAGAGCGTGAGCGTCAGGGTCCTCCAGTCAGGCACGCACCAAGCGATCAGCCCCAGCGTCACCTGACCCACAGCGAAGCAAGTCTTCAGGGCTGCGCCGATTGCGACGCGATACTCTGGACCCACCAGTTCCGTTACTATTAGAAAGTTAAATGCTTTAGGTATAGACTTACATAGCAAAGACAGGGCAGACCGCCAGTAATGGGATCCTATAATGGTTTGCCCTATACCGAAACGGACTAGCCACGACGAGGTTAGATGTCGTTTGGAGCGGTCGTAAGTTAGACACAAAAAGTGACATATTATGTTTGTTATTTTACTAACGTGGGTCTTCAAACTTCATACCAATCGTACGTAAAATACTCACGCAAAATGTAGACGCTAGAATACGCGCCGCATCCAAAGTTGGCCTCGGCGAACTGCAACAGTACGAACCCGAGGTAGGTATTGGCCCAGTAGCGCGCGAGTCCGATCCAAGCCGTGTTGAAGGCGTTGAGCACCAGGGCCACGCGGCGGCCCCAGCGGTCGGAGATAAAGCCGGTGATGGGCAGCGCGGTGAGCGTCCCGAACGTGGTGACCGTGCCGATCAGCGTGCGCCGCCATTCGTCACATGCTAACCCGTACTTGTAAAAAAACAGGATAGAACATGAATCGGTCTCTCAAAAGATTTTCAGGAATTTATTTTATTTATTTATTTTTATTTCAATAAGGAACAGTAAAAGACTACATAATAGGATAAAACATTCGAAATATAAAATAGATTTGTATACGTAATAATGCAGCCCACAGCACTGTTCACAGGTTAATAAAAATGAATACATCTTTAGGGAGTTTTCCACAGATTTGGGGCAGGTTTCCGTCAGTGTTTCGTCATGAATGGAAAAAAATGCTTGCATACATTTGTATCATGATCTCGTTCACCCAGTTCCATGTCAGGCGCATCCTGGCCGTCTGTCTCCCGACGCATGCTCTGAAACCCTATTCTGATGATACCCCCCCCGACCCAAAAATGTGTGGGTAACGCATTAGGGTCAATTTCACAGGTAGCTTTAAATATGACTTTGAGTACTAGCCAAGTTTCATAATTTAAATGAACAAACATTTCTGACAAATATGAACCACTAGCTTATGCCAGCGGCTTCGCCTCCCTGAAAATTGTTTTCTTATTCCAAGGGAACCTTTCTCACCACGCACAACTGACCAAATGGAAGTCAAAGTGCGGAAACGGGTGTCCCTACTACTACTACACTACCCAAGGGAACATTATACCGGGATAAAAAGAAGTCTATGTTTTATGCCAGACTATAATCTATCTCTGTGCCAAATTTCATCCAGATCCGTTTAGCCGTTCTGGCGCGATTGAGTATCAAACATACATCCACACTTCCACATACACATCCATCCAAACTTGCACATTTATAATATTATACTAGCACTTCGCCCGCGTCTTCGTTGAAACGTCGTTACCAAATGAAACGTCGAATTACAGAAAAAAATCAAATTGATAATAAGGTCAACTGAGACAGTGGCAGACGTGAGTTGACGTGACTTCGATGAAGTAAAAAAAACGAAATGATAATAGTTGAAAAGTTTTAGGTCAAATGAAATTCGGTCAAATGTTTTTCAAACTTATGATAGGTAACCAGTATCTATATAATATATATGTCGGCAATTCTAAAGATTTCGTTCTGAAGAGGGCTATGGTTTCGAATGACTCTAACAGATGTCAACTTGATGTAACACTAAGCACTATACTGTGATTTTTTATTTCGTAGACTAAACTAACAGCTGCCATTGACCATATTTTTTTTATGTTGCAAGCGCGATGCATGGTGTTGTAGGCTCAATCCTAAGTGATTCATCGAATCGTTGTGATATGACTACTCAATTTATTTTTACTAATTGGTGTAAATAAATGTTTTATGAATTTAAACGTAATATATTTAAATATAACAGTATTCATATACACAGTACATGAACTTTTATTGTGTTAAATATGAAATCAACAATAAAATAAATGCAATCGATAAAATGAAGTCTGACATAAATGAGTAGAAACTAAATAAGGGTCACTAGTTTCAAAAATTTTTTTTTTCTTTTCTGTCGATATAATTTTATTTTCGATCTACTTCGATTTTCGATTAACTTTCGATCACTCAGGATAGTTAGGGTACGTCACTATTTTAATCTATATTAATAAAAAGAAAAGTCCTGACTGACTCATCAACGCCCAGCCCAAATCCTTGGACCTGGAAAGCTGAAAATTTACACAGAGGTTCCCTTTATAATGTAGACAAGGAATAAGGAAGGATATTTCGAAATTCAACCCCTAAGGGAGTTAAATAGAGGATGAAAGTTTGTATGAAACTCTGTCATTTTTCATTTGAAATGAATGACATATGGCATTTAGCCTCTAAATATAAAATAAAAAATATTGTTTTAAGGATTTTTCGAATTTCATAAAAGTTTGTAAGAAAAATAAATAGTTTATCATCAAAATTACTTGAAACTTAGTATGTCTGCTCTTCAATACAATTAAAGAAAAACGTACTTAAGCATTTTTTGAGTATCATCCGTTAAACGGGTAAAAAGAGGTGTTAAAGTTTGTATGAATGATAACCTACTGGATGTGCTGGGGGGAAATCAGTTTTCATACCTCGAATACCACTAATACCCTCTGACTATGTCTTTGTCGTGTCGGTAGGATTCAGAAATTGAAAGTCCATGGCTCTAGCTATTAGAACACGACGGCAGTTCAGTTTACGCTCATTTTATATCAATTAAAATGTAATTTTTATAATATGATATAAAATAATGAAGTTGAACAAATTTTGTAGTATACGCGAACAAAGACGGGGGCGTAAAGCTTTGTTTAGATAATAATTTGCAATATCCCGCCAGAAATGCAAAAAACGAAACAACCAAAATCGTGTCGTCCACGCAGGCGAAGCTGCGGGCGTAAAGCTAGTGTAACGATAAAGTAACAACGCCCCAAATGTCAGTTTAGTCACGGGGTCTCATTGCTAAGAAAGAAAATTTGGTTCAAATAAATCTCACTAGATGGCGCGATATGCACCTCAATCTGTTATTGAATGTGTGTAAAATTAATACTTTCTGGAATTGAACACAAAAATTGTATGTTCTTGTTTAATCAACTCTCCTAAATACAAAATTATGGAATATTGGGCTCATAATTCACATTTCAAAGATTATTAGACGGATCATTTAAAATTGATGCCAATAGATGGCGCATTTTTTAATTTCTGAGGCATTCCACTCGATTGTTAAAGTTTTTGGTGCAAAAAAAAACTGTAAAAACGTGCAAATAAATACTAGAAAACAAACCTTCACTGTATATAAAGAAAACAATATTCACGAACCTAGTAAACCCTTTTACTTGCAAGTCGCTGCTAACACCATCTATCTATAACCGTGAAACAGAACCGAATGCGTTTGATGTACAAAAAATTGCCAGAATAAGCAGTCGAAAAACGCTATTATAGTTACGTCGGCACGGTTTCTTTGTATGTGATGAGGTATCTGTATGCTAGTATTATATTATCTGTGGTTTAGTCTACAGTCACATTTTAGTTTTTGACGCGAACAAGAGAGGATCAGAGAAGAGATCGATTAAGAATATGGCGGGTTGGATTGAGTTGTGAATTTGTGATCAAACCTAAGGAGAAATACAGTGAGAGTTACTGATTATTCGTTTAGATTAACTACGTGCTTGGTGGAATGTCGTTTACGATATTCTCCAATACATAACGTGATAAGTTTCACTGTGACCCTAAAGAAGTTCGTTAACTCCTCTGTATAGTCTTTGGGCGCACGGTTGGCGCAGTGGTTGAGCGATTGACTGCTGCATTGCGTGTCGCGGGTTCGATTCCCGCACGGAACAAATATTTGTATGACCTACAGATAGTTACTCCGGCTCTGGGTATTTGTGTATGTGAGTTTATATGTTTGTAAACGCACCCACGATACAGGAAGAAATTCCTAGTGTGGGGCAACGTTTTATTTAAAAAGAAAAAAGAAAAGAAAAAAAGAAATGTTACTTTACTCTTTGGTTAACTCCTAGCCCGAAAAGAACCCATGCAATGAATGGCTTTTTCTGACAATTATATAGTCTTCCCTACATATATATATATATATGTCGGAGGAAGGTATATCGCTTGTAAACTTATTACTTCAGGTTTGTTTAATTGGTAACATTTAGCTTCTGATCAATTCTCAGTTCGATTTTATTCGATTGACAACACTTTATTTTTCTTATGTCAAAATACTCGATTTGGATTGGATAATACAAGCAGTAATTTGCCGGAAGAGATTCTCTTAGCCAATAAAAAGCAGGGGTGTCATAGAGGCACTCTGAGTGGGTTCTCCCGCGATATTGGGTCGTGAAGTTAGAAAAGATACGCGCGGACGCGCGTTTTGGGAGTTAAAAAGGAGTTGAGAGAAAAAGAGTTGAGAAGTAGCCTAAAGTGGCGTGTGTAAACTTGAACAAGTGTGTTTTAGTTGGGAAAAAGCGAAACGATTGGTGGCCGAATCCGCTGCTTTGATAAAATTGGAACAAGAACTATCTCTAAAACGGCCTAAGTTACCTGCTTTGTGCATTGCATACCCACGATATGCCCACAGACCGAGGGTATTATTGAAGATAGCCCTCCTATCTCCGATATCGGAAGTGAAAACAATGCACGCACAAAGCGATGATGGACCAAATGAGACGAGTACCTAATGGCTGGCGCGCTCTCTTTGGTGCGCGAAATTTAGCATGGAAGTACCTACCTAATGGAGATGTTTTGCAACTTGCCGACTACTAGAGACAGGAATATCATGTTGCCCGAGTTCAACCATATAGTGTGGCCTATCCTAGACAATATGCGAAGTCGGGTTGCAGATAATGATGAAGTTAATGATGACATCGACGCCCAATCCTGACTAGATACTTGGGAAACGCAACTGTGGTGGTGATGTTCAGGGAAGTATAAACTTAAGTATTCCGACAATAATAAGTACCAATCTAATGCCTTATGAAGTTTAGCCACAATATTGTTTTTCTTGGTTTATAGTGGCTAAAATTTTAAATAAATTGTTATTTTCGTTATGATGCTAAATGAAACTCAGCCAGATTCATACTGTCAGCGGAATCCGCAAGAGATTAAGACCACTTGTGCAAATACAGTGCAAGAGAGCAAACATCCTAAGCTACAAC
This sequence comes from Anorthoa munda, assembly GCA_945859665.1. NCBI lineage: Eukaryota > Metazoa > Arthropoda > Insecta > Lepidoptera > Noctuidae > Anorthoa > Anorthoa munda. The sequence goes on along the minus strand of OX243911.1, from coordinate 1,164,102 downwards.
TTGATTCAATAAAACTTTATGCTTGTGGAAATCTTGCTCATAGACATGAATTTTTCAGCCATTCACACAATATGCAACAAATAGCACGGACGTCTGAGCCCTTCAACATGGCTGTGGATACCACAAGACCTGTTGTGACCGGCTGCGTGTAGTGCTACAAGATAAGTGTGGAGCTCAGGTTCCATTTCAAGAGGCAACATACAACCTGCAGTTTACAGCGCTATGAAAGAGGAAATTTAGTGGTTTTATACATGCCGCTGCGGTGATCAATCAATTTAATATTTTCTGATAGCACCTAGGAGTCTGGACATGTGCATGGTTGGCACTGCTGCCTGACCTTTCCGGGAGTACAGGCTTAAAGGTATGTTACTTTGATCTGCATTCAACTATCTGTGCATTGGCATACATTTGTGGCAGCCGAAGTATGTATTGGATTTGGAAGTACCTAAGTTTTATAATTAATTGTTGCATTAATTGCAATTTATAACTATTGCATTATGTTGTTTAATGGAAATGTTTAATGTAAGTTACATGAAAAGATAGAAAAATCAAACAGCGCCATCTATGTAATGGTATTGATACTGTATGTTTCATTCAATAATCATCGAAATTGGATTCGGGACCCCATTATGCCGTGATTTACTGCTTGGGGGAGCTTATTGAATACGAGCATGTTGTTTTTTCGTGATCAATTTAAAAACAAACAAATAATTTTTGCATAGACAGAATGAGAAGTCCGTGCATGTCACGCCATCTTTTAAATCTTTGACGCCATCTTTGAAATATTTTGTTTCAAGTATTGGATCGTTTTTATTCACCAACAAAATAAACAATGAAACGATTTTCGCAATTTCATCTTTCTAATGTACTTAGAGCATTGGAATGTGAGAACAAAACGGAAAGAAATTAGATTTCATTACATTATTTTATGTTGCATGATGTTAGAACAATATACGGTTTTGTGACCACTAGTGCTGTCACAAGAGTACACACATTTATGAATAGGTTGTTAGTTTACTCACTACTGATAATCGAGAAGTAAAGATACTAGGCATTTTAGCCATGCATTCTTTATTAATAGGTGTTACTTCAGATTGCCCGTAAATATTATTACCACTGAGTTTGTTGTTGATTTGATCTTCAAGGAAATTTGTGAATATGCTTTTCTTGAAAATAACGTACATTTTAACTATTCGCGTTAGTATTTTTAATGCAAGTGTGAATCCAGTTATGGAAAGTAAAAAGAAAAATCGTAATAATAGTGTATCTTTTCACATCTTTGGCTGATTGGGATTGTTTTTACAACTAAATTAAAGTATCAGGTAAAAGGGAAAGAAATTTATTTTGTTAACGTTGAATTCAAATATCTTTGTGTAATACATTCGACTATTTTTAAAAAATATTTTGGTTCATATCAAAACAGAAAAATCGAATCTCGATATTCTAGGGCGAAATATCGATACGCTGGATCGATTCAGTACTGGATATCGATTGAAAAATTGTTTGTTTATTTTTTGCCTTAAAATCGATTCGTCGATTAATCGATAACAGATCGCCATCCCTTACTCATCTCTATTAGAGTGACATATGTTAGTGTCAACATTCGAAAAAGTTCGAAAAAAGTCGGACAAGACAAAACAAAAACAAATAACTTTTAACTGTGATATGATTTTTAACTTATAAGTTACTAGATAAAGACTAGATTATTAATAAATCGTTACAAGGTGTGAGTCACTGTGAGGATTAAACTTTTAACTTTTGCTTCATTTCAAAGAGTTGCGATAATTTTCAGTTAAGAGTTATGTGATCAAGATTATTTTCAAACCGGTGTTAAAGTTTAGTGAAATAGTTTGCTGGTTGACTCGTTTTGCGATCTTACAACCTGGAAATATCACGAGGATTAACGTTACTATAGCCTAGACAGTTGGCGTTTAGTTTTGTTGCTACCAATGGTTGAATAAAGGTAAAGTTAATGTCTGTAGTTGTTATAAATCACTATGTAGGGAACTAACCAACTGATAACATGTCATTCTAACGATAACTACAAATAAAAACGATTTAAATTGACTATGGCAAATGAAAATTGCAACTAGACATTAAGATGGCGTCTAGAAGTCGTATTCAGGTATTATGGGATGCCCGAGGGCCAATTACTGTTTGAAGTTGTGGCTGAAGATGAGATAGATGTTCAATTGGCAACATTTTAATTTAAATAGAACGGTTTCCCAGTTTTGTGTGTTAGAGAGATGACGGAGTCAAGAGTTGATTCGGCATTTAAGTTGAAAGTGCATTGTGTGTAGCAAATGTATTTGCTAAGTTATTGTTGATTGTGGACCATGAATGGGACACTTGGGTTCTATTTGATTTACTTGGTACAGGAGCTTTTGTTTTTTGGTGGAAACTAGGAATGGTTTCCTTGTTCTGTGTTGTTCAACGATGCTTGGCCTCGGTAATCTTGAACATTGTTCAAAAGTTTTAATAATTGTAACATCTCTTTAAGGAAAGGTGTGAATTTGTGAATTGTGTGATTGTGTGGTGTCATGTAGGCTAGTACCTACCTTGAATAATAAATGTGGAATTTAAAGTATACTGTCAGTAATGGTTGTGGTGTTCTAACTTGTTGAATGTTCTGTGCTGGTCATTATGAACATACCTAACGTAATTTTGTTTTATTTGCTATCTGAGCAAGTTGGATAAGATAATGTTAACGCAGATGTAAACTCAGTGACATGCGGTGCATGATTTCATTTTCAATTTTAGTTTGCAAAATTGGTACTGTTTGATGTTGGTAGTTATTATACCTATCGCACTGAGGGTTTGTTATGAAATCATGAACATAAAATGGAGTTCTTGAATATGCTTTTGGCTGGGTAAGAAATCCTGAATTTGAGATTGCCGTTGTAGTCAGTACTGAGAATGAAGATTGAAATAACAAATTTGATTTTGGTTTGGAGTTTATGGTTATTGGAGTTCTGAATGGTGGCAGCTATGTGATGCATTAAAGGCTTTGGTTCATGATGAGTTAGAGGAAAGCTGAAAGATCAAGTACCCATTGAAGTAACTGAATGTATTGTGTTGAAGACTGATTCAAATCAATCTAGCAATGGTGAGGTCGTGTGTATGGTCAAAGGACTGACTGTACGGTGATGAGGAGTCGCTGCGGTGACTGCTGTAACCGAGGTGGGTTACGAGGTGAGTGGTCAGAGATGACTGCTGTAACCGAGGTGGGTTACGAGGTGAGTGGTCAGTAAGATGACTGCTGTAACCGAGGTGGGTTACGAGGTGAGTGGTCAGAGATGACTGCTGTAACCAAGGTGGGTTACGAGGTGAGTGGTCAGTAAGATGACTGCTGTAACCGAGGTGGGTTACGAGGTGAGTGGTCAGTAAGATGACTGCTGTAACCGTGGTGGGTTACGAGGCCTGGTCAGGATGACTATGGTTGCAGGGTGGTCACTGGGTTGACCATCAGGAGCTACAGCGATTGCTGTGGGACCAAGAAACATTGCTGGATTTGTCAGGGGGGAACCTGGTCCCTCTGGGGCTTTGGAGTCCTGTTATCTGTCTGGGGAAGCCTGGTCCCTCTGGGGCTTCGGTGACCTGTTGTTTAATGTATGTGGCATGGGTATCTGGCAGTTTGTTGCTTCGAGAGGACCGGTTGTCTGGGGAAGCCTGGTCCCTCTGGGGCTTTGGTGACCTGTTGTTTTGTGTATGTGGCATGGGTATCTGGCAGTCTTGTTGCCTCGAGAGGACCGGTTGTCTGGGGGAGCCTGGTCCCTCTGGGGCTTCGGTGACCTGTTGTCTGGGGGGAGCCTAGTCCCTCTGGGGCTTCGGTGACCTGTTGTATGTCTGGGGGAGCCTGGTCCCTCTGGGGCCTCGGTGACCTGTTGTTTGGTGTATGTGACATGGTATGTTGTGTTGAGCGTTTGGGTGGTTTCTGGCACACTTAGTGCTTCGAGACCGACTTGGCGTTTGTTGGGAACCTGGTACCTCTGGTGCTTCGGTAACCATTTAGAATGTGTTAATATGGTTGTCTAAATGGTGAGGTGGCTGGTTCGATAGTACGACGATGGTTGTGTACGGTGTATGGTGTGGAGACCTAGATTTACATGGAGAAAACAAATGAACAGTGTGAAAGCTATGAGAATTCAGTTTTCTTGAGTAAAGATGTACTTGAGTTTTGTTGTAGGCTGGTAATATAAGGTGTTGATTGAAGGTTTCATGTGGAAGATGTTACGACCACGTTATTTTTTTTATTTGGTCAGGAGCGGCCGAACTTAACCTATTACCTATTTTTTTATCTCTTGGTTTTTGTTTTTTTTTTATTGAGTAACGATGTTGCTCGTCGCTTTACATCAAACGTGGGACCGTTTGAATGTCAAGATGGCCGTGTCGGAGGAAGGTATATCGCTTGTAAACTTATTACTTCAGGTTTGTTTAATTGGTAACATTTAGCTTCTGATCAATTCTCAGTTCGATTTTATTCGATTGACAACACTTTATTTTTCTTATGTCAAAATACTCGATTTGGATTGGATAATACAAGCAGTAATTTGCCGGAAGAGATTCTCTTAGCCAATAAAAAGCAGGGGTGTCATAGAGGCACTCTGAGTGGGTTCTCCCGCGATATTGGGTCGTGAAGTTAGAAAAGATACGCGCGGACGCGCGTTTTGGGAGTTAAAAAGGAGTTGAGAGAAAAAGAGTTGAGAAGTAGCCTAAAGTGGCGTGTGTAAACTTGAACAAGTGTGTTTTAGTTGGGAAAAAGCGAAACGATTGGTGGCCGAATCCGCTGCTTTGATAAAATTGGAACAAGAACTATCTCTAAAACGGCCTAAGTTACCTGCTTTGTGCATTGCATACCCACGATATGCCCACAGACCGAGGGTATTATTGAAGATAGCCCTCCTATCTCCGTTATATATATACATATATATATATAGATAGTAAGATTTGAAATAAGGTTTTCATATTCTTTTGAAACGCCAGCTTTACTTAGTAAAGTCAAAGGATAAAGATAAATGGAGGGATGATCTATGAACCTTGCCCTATCTTCCTATCTTATCCTAGTTGACAACTCACGTCATAGACAACGGTGTTGGTATTCTCGTACACGTAGGACTCGCAAGGCTCGCGCGTGTCTTGGTTGAAGAGTGCGGCGGGGCAGGTGTCACTCCACTCTATGGACTCCACTAAGGTGGCCATGCCAAAGCGCTGGCAGTTGTCGAAGGAGCCCTGGCTGGCGTCTGAGGGCACCGCGTTCTCCAACCAAAATGGAGAGAACTCCTCCGGTTCGCCTTCACACTCCGGGATCAGACATCTGTAATAGGGATGATGACTAAACATTTGTTTTTATGCCGTCACTCAGGTATATTAATATAAAATATTGGACACTTATTTTTTCTTGTGTCGGAAACACTTTTTACGACTTCTGAACTTTAATGCGACTTATATTTGTATTTTTTTATTGATTTGATATAGCAAAAAATACGTGTCCAGTATTTTTAGGGTTCCGTACCCAAAGCGTAAAAGCGTGACCTTATTACTAAGACTCCACGATCCGTCTGTCTGTCTGTCCGTCTGTCACCAGGTTGTTTCTCATGAACCGTGATAGCTAGACAGTTGAAATTTTCACAGATGATATATTTCTGTTGCGCAACAAATACTAAAAACAGAATAAAATAAATATTTAAGTGGGGCCCCCATACAACAAACGGAATATATTTGCCGTTTTTTGTGATAATGGTACGGAACCCTTCGTGCGTGAGTCCGACTCGCACTTGGCCGGTCTTTTTGATACTGACTGTCGAAATATAATTGTTTATTTTTTATCCAGAAATTATCTCTATTATAAAGAATCATCAAAATCTGTATTTTTTTTTATTTTTTATTATTGGTAGGCTTGCGCTTGACCTGATGGTATGCAATGATATAGCTGAATATACATTAACAAGATACATAGGTATAAATGAACAAAGAACCTCCTCCTTTTTGAAGTTGGTTAAAACCGAGTAAGTAAAAAACGATCTGCTGAAACCGCCGACAGCACTGTTGCTGAGAGATGCTTGTCCGGTGCACGGGCTACGAGGCCTCAGGTACGGTCTCTCCACGAGGCCATGGTTGGGCACTTGAACCTGTTCTTGAAGGCAGTCTCCGAATGAGGCAATGCTAATCTGGTCAGGTTCAATGCTGCTAAAGCCCAAGCGTATCTTTTGCCGCAAAAAAGAGCATATTCCACCCTGCTCCTTCTTTCCGAGATGTGACCGTACCTATAACGGACCATCTTGAGCTTCTTGGCGTTACGGTGACATCGACCCTCAATTTTGGTCCATATCTATATATATAAAATGCTTTGTCCTGAATGACTGACTGACGGATCAACGCACAGCCCAAACCGCTGAACTTAGAGACCTGAAACTTGAAAGGTGTATTCTTTGTATGATGTAGGCATCCGATAAGAAAGGATTTACCGAAATTCTACCCCTAAGGGGGTTAAAAAGGGGGGCAAAGTTTGTATTGAAAACCTAATTCCTTCGGCTAATATTTTTGAAACTTGGCGCAAATAGTAATCTAAGTACATGATAAAGATTGACATTATTAGTTTTTTGAAACTACCCCCTCAAGTCGATTTAGGGCGTGTTGAAATTTGTATGGCAGAATCTTATTTCATTGGTAACTAAACTTGAAACATTACACAAATACTAAAATAAATAAATAATAAAGGTTGTTATTATTAGTTTTTCGAAACTACCCCCAAAAGACGTTATAAGGGGTGTTAAAGTTTTTTTGAAAAATCTTATTATTAGGTTAATAAACTTGAAACTTGGCATAAATACCCAACTAAGTAAGCAACAAAAGGTTGCAATTATTAATTTTTCAAAAATACCCCCAAAAGTCGATTATTTTTTTTGAAGAATCTTACTTCTTAGGTTAATAAACTTGAAACTTGACACAAATATCAACCTAAGTAAACAATAAAGGTGGTCATTATAAGTTTTTCGAATCTACCCCCAAAATTTGATTTAGGGGGTGTGAAAGTTTTTTTGAAGAATCTTATTTATCTATCTATATATATAAAAGAAGAAACTGACTGACTGATCGATCAACGCACAGCCAAAACTACTAGGCCTAGAAGCATGCAATTTGGCAGAAAGATTCCTCGAGTGACGTAAGTGAGCACTAAGAAAGGATTTTTGGAAATTCTCCCCCTAAGGGGGTAAAAAGGGGGTTGAAAGTTTGTATGCAATTTCTACAGTTTGTAAGTTGGACACGTGAAATTTTAGATTTACGCTCTCGGTTGATAAAAAAAATTAATGTGTTTATTGGTTTTTGGAAATTCGACCCCTAAAGGGGTAAAAAGGGGGTTGAAAGTTTGTATGAAATATTTACAGTTTGTAAGTTGGACACGTCAAATTTTAGATTTATGTTAATGATTGAAAAAGAAATTTATGAATTTATTGGTTTTCGGAAAATCCACCCCTAAGGGGGTAAAAAGGGGGTTGATAGTTTGTAGGTAATTTCTACAGTTTGTAAGTTGGACACGTTAAATTTTAGATTTATGCTCTTGGTTGATAAAAGGAATTCATGTATTTATTAGTTTTTGAAAATTCTACCCCTAAGGGGATACAATAGGGGTTAAACTATATATGAAATTTCTTTGGTTTGGAAGGTAAAACAACTGAAATTGTAGGTTTTCGCTCTTGATTAATAAAAAAACAATGGGTTTAATTATTTCCGGAAATGCCACCCCTAAGGGGGTAAAAAGGGGTCGAAAGTTTATATGAAATATTTACAGTTTGTAAGTTGGAAACGTAAAAGTTTAGATTTACACTCTTGATTGATAAAAAGAATGCATGTTTTTATTGATTTTGGCAATTCCACTCCCAAGGGGGTAAAAAAGGAGTTGAAAGTTTGTATGTAATTTCTACAGTTTGTAAGTTGGAAACGTAAAACTTTAGATTTACGCTCTTGGTTGATAAAAATAATTAATGTATTTATTGGTTTTTAGAAATTCTTTCCCTAAGGGGGTTGAAAGTTTGTATGAAAAATCTAATTCCTTCGCCCAAAATTTTTAAACTTAGCACAGTATTCTAAATAAATGATAAAGATTGACATCAGTTTCCCGAAACTACCCCCAAATGATGATTTAGGGGGTGTTGAAATTTGTATGGAAAAATCTGATTTCTTGGGTCAATAAACTTGAAAATAAAATACTAACCTAAATGAATAATAAAGGTTGTTACTATTATTTTTTGAAACTACCCCAAAAGACGATTTAGGGGTGTTAAAGTTTTTTTGAAGAATCTTATTACTTCAGTTAATAAACTTGAAACTTGACATACATACCAATCTAAATAAACAATAAAGGTTGTTATTATTATTTTTTGAAACTACCCCCAAAAATTGACATAAATACCAATCTAAATAAATAATAAAGGCTTTTATTGTTAGCTTATCGAAAATACCCCTAAAAGATGATTTAGGGGAAGTTATTTTTTTTGAATAATCTTATATCTTGGATTAATAAACATGAAACTTGACATAAATATCAACCTCAATAAAGGTTATCATTATTAGTCTTTTGAAACAACCCCCAAAGTCAATTAGGGGGTGTTGAAGTTTGTATAGAAAAATCTGATTTCTTGGGTCAATAAACTTGAAACTTGCCACAAATACTAATCTAAATGAATAATAAAGGTTGTTATTATTATTTTTTGAAACTACACTCAAAAGACGATTTAGGGGTGTTTAAGCTTTTTTGAAGAATTTTATTTAACTTGAAACTTGACATAAATAAACAATAAAGGCTTTCATTGTTAGTTTTTCGAAACTACCCCAAAATATGATTTAGGGGATGTTAATTTTTTTGAAGAATCTTATATCTTGGGTTAATAAACATGAAACTTAACATAAATATAAACCTCGATAAATAATGAAGGTTGTCATTATTAGTTTTTTGCAACTACCCCCAAAAGACGATTTAGGCGGTTTAAAGTGTTTTTGAAGAATCTTATTTCATGTGTTAATAAATTTGAAACTTGGCACAAATACCAACCTAAGGAAACAATAATATTGTCATTATAAGTTTTTCGAAACTAACTGAAGCTAAGAATCTTACTGGACAGGGTTTCGTTTTTGACGTAGGGTTCTAGGGCGGCTATCCAACCTTTAAGGAGGTAAAAAGGGTCGAAATTAGTTTGTATGTAATATCGAATTCCTTGGAGATAAAATTGTTAATCAAAATTTACATTTTTAGAACTCCCCCCCAGATAGGGTTAGGGGTGTTAAAGTTTTTTTGAGGAATCTCACTGCGCTATCTGATTAACATAAACGATAAATTAAAAAGAGAAGAAACGAGTGAATAACATATTTAGGTTGTTCAAAACTCGACCATCAACATGGCAAAAAGGGGTTGATGAGTTTTTAAGTCAAATAACGAATCGTCCCAATCCAATAAACCCTGTATATCTACGACCCAGTTTTTTAATGTTTAAATAATTTGTTATTTTTGGTCGCCTTCACTAACTGCATATAAGAAAATCATTTATAGGATAAAAGAAATCACGCGAACGAAGTCGCGGGCGGAGTGCTAGTATCTATATAAAAGCGAAAGGTCACATTCACCTATCACGAAATATCGAAAACTGCTTGACGTATAAAGATGAAATTTGGCAGGGAGGTAGTTTATAGTTAGTAGACGTCCGCTAAGAACGGATTTTACGACAGGGCCGGATTTAGGGGGTCTAAGGGCTATCGCAAGTTAGTATGAAAGTCCTTTATTTTTTGAACTACTAACTTAAAATATAGGCAGGGATGTAGTTTATAGATAGTAGACGTCCACTAAGAACGGATTTTGCAACAGGGATGGATTTAGGGGGTCTAAGGGCTCTCGAAGTTAGTATGAATGCACTTCATTTTTGGAGCTACTAATTTAAAATTTGGCAGGGAGGTAGTTTATAGTTAGTAGATTTCCGCTATGAATGGATTTTGCGACAGGGCCGGATTTAGGGGGTCTAAGGGCTCGCGCAAGTTAGTATGAAAGTCCTTCATTTTTTGAGTTACTAACTTAAAATATGGGCAGGGATGAAGTTAATAGATATTAGACGTCCACTAAGAACGGATTATGCGACAGAGCCGGATTTAGGGGGTCTAAGGGCTCTCGCAAGTTTATATGAAAAGCCTTAATTTTTTGAACTACAAACTTAAAATATAGGCAGGGAGGTAGTTTATAGTTAGTAGACGACGCTCAGAACAGATTTTGCAACAGGGCCGGATTTATGGGGTCTCTCGCAAGTTTATATGAAAGTCCTTCATTTTTTGAGTTACTAACTTAAAATTTGGCAGGGAGGTAGATTATAGTTAGTAGACGTCTACTAAGAACGGATTTTTCGACAGGGCCGGATTTAGGGATCTAAGGGCTCTCGCAAGTTTGCATGAAAGTCCTTCATTTTTGTGCTACAAACTTGAAATTTGTCATGAAAGTAGTTTATAGTTAGTAGATGTCAGCTAAGAACAGATTTTGCGACAGGGCCGGATAAAGGAGGTCAAAGGGCTCACGCAAGTTTATATGAAAGTGCTTCATTTTATTAACTACAATCTTGAAATTTGGCATGGAGGTAGTTCATAGTTAGTAAACGACCGCTAAGAACGGATTTTGCGACAGGGCTGGATTTAGGAGTCTAAGGGCTCTCGCAAGCTTGCATGAAAGTCCTTCATTTTTTGTGCTACAAACTTGAAATTTGTCATGAAAGTAGTTTATAGTTAATTAGTTAGTAGATGCCAGCTAAGAACGGATTTTGCGACAGGGCCGGATAAAGGAGGTCTAAGGGCTCTCGCAAGTTTATATGAAAGTACTTAATTTTTTTGAACTACTATCTTGAAATTTGGCATGGAGGTAGTTCATAGTTAGTAAACGTCCGCTAAGAACGGATTTTGCGACAGGGCCGGATTACGGCGGTTTAAGGGCTCTCGCATGTTTGTATGAAAGTCCGGATGTCTTTTTGTATTACTGTCCTGAAATTTAACAAGTCTAGAGTTTATGAATAGGAGACATAAGCTAAGAAATAATTTTGTGTTACTCTATATTTTTTTCCTGATTCGTGGTTTAAAAAATGATGCTTAGTGTGATAGGCATTTTCTGTTAACTGAAATATAAAAATAGTTTGCGTTAAACATCATTAAACTTTATATCTTCTTAACCACGCGGACGAAGTCGCGGGCAACAGCTAGTATTATAATATTTGGCTCTGCCAAATACCAGCTTGATGCACTCGAGTCGATCGAAAAACGGACCAAGAGGGTCATCAGCAATGAAACCCTGGTCGAATCAAAGCTTTGCCAGAGCCTTGAACATCGTCACCGAGTTGACAATCTGACGGTTTTTATCGGTTACATCTCGGGGACTGTGCGATGGAATTGCATGAGCTAATTCATCCTAGCCCGTTCCATCATCGGATTACAAGTAGTACGGCGATGTGTCATCAGTACAGATATGGTTGACATCCCACCATATCCCACCCATACGCACTAAACGGTTTGGGAATAATTTTATTATGCGTACAGCTAAGGAGTGGCATTCCCTGCCCGCGTCTTTATTTCCTGATAGCTACAACCTGGGAGTCTTCAAGTCAAGAGTGAATAGGTTACTTCTGGGCGCGCAGTGGTCGAGCACATCATCTTACCATCAGGTGACATAGTGGTCAAAGGCGAGCCTAACATCAATAATAAAAGAAAAGTTTCGGAAAACTAGCTAAATTAATAAAATGAGTGTTTTAAAAAAATCTATAAATAACATTGCAATTATTTAAAATAAACAGTTTCGACAAAAAGGAAAAACAACCAGATGATGAAGACCAAGAGTTAATTAATTCCTCCACAGATATTGATAAATGAATTTCATACGCTAGGTATAACTTCAAAGGTTCCGTTCAAAGTTTAATTCCGCTCAAGAATTTAAGGTGAATTGGATGCGGACTAACCCGCGTGTCGTGTCTGAATAGTTAGGAACACAATACTATATACATTGGTTTATTTACCTGGTACTAATCCGCGCTGTGCTGAACACGTACTCCAGGTTGCTCCACGCGATAAACACCACCAACACCATGGCCAACAGGAATGTGCGGAGCTGGAACCTCCCGAACTGCCCTATCTCCTCCACCAGGAGTGTGTCCAGTTCCACCTTCCTCCTGCCCTCAGTTCCCACATCCCCGTCCAAAGACGCCATTTATTTAATTATTACTTCATGCACACAAACGTACAGAGGCGGACTTAATGCCTTAGGCCATGCTGTCTACCAGACAACAGCACAGCGCACCAACTACCCGTATCTAAATACTCTTCCCATATTTTATTCCGAAAACATTTTATTATCTCAAACGTGTTTATCTAGTTTATTGACTTATGATATTTATGATATTTGAATTGAAGTATAACTACCTACGTGTCTAATACTCTGCCCATATTTTGTTCCGATATATTATGCAACAAAAACGTTATCAAAAAATAAAAGGCCCGTTTTGACAGCTATAATAAATAATATTTAATAATAATTAAACTTGATGCTGGCGAATGATACTCGTTGTTATAGTGTATGGGTAACATAGTAATTAATTAGGATTATGAATTTGATTTTTCAATTTCTTACGTAGAAAGTTATCGCGGCAGATAGGCAGTCGCTCCATGTAAAACACTGGTACTCAGCTGAATCCGGTAAGACTGGAAGCCGACCCCAATATAGTTGGGAAAAGGCTAGGCAGATTTATTGAACGTACAACAACGTTACAGTGTTTATCTATTATATTGACTTATCTTATGATATTTGAATTGAAGTATCTTATATGCACTTGGAACGTTCTTAACCCCCGACTGAAAAAGTTTCACGTGTGTTGCTGTGTGTCTGTGTATCTGTATATATGTGTATCTGTGTGTCTGTCTGTGGCATCATAGCGTCCAAACGGGTGAACCGATTTTGATTTAGTTTGTTTTGTTTGATTCTGTCGAGAGTGTTCTTTATATATACATGTTTAGCTATGTTTGATTAAAATCGGTGTAGCCGTTCAAAAGTTATGGGCGTTTTACTGTTTGAATCGGGGTGTTTTCGGAAGATATCGTGTCATAATTGCGTGTTAAATAGATTGCCGATCTAAGCGTATCTACTATGTACTAGATAAATTATGTAGCACGACATAAAAATTTGCCGGGGGTTTTTTACATTTTGAAATTTTACTTGTTGGAAACGGTGTTTAGTTAGTAGTAGTAGTAGGGACTCCCTTTTCCACACTTAGACTCCCATTTGGTCCGTTGTGCGTGGGGGTGCTGGCTAACATAGCCAGCCCAGCTCCGCCCAAAAGCACAGAAGCTTCCTGGGAGCGTCACAGGCTTCACGGAGCGACCTCCCTGTTCCGACGATTTCTTCGCGTTGAGAAGCCACGGCCTCGCATTCCAGGATTACGTGGGCGGCTGATTCTTCGGCGTTAAATCAGGCTCTGCAAAGTGGGCTGTCCGTGGCGCCTATGTTAAGAAGGGTGTGGCCCGTTATTGTCCCTCGGTGTTTAGTTATTTTCATTTAATTTACCTACATAAATTACTTTTTATTTTGTATGATGAATGTTGAAAATAAGAGCAGTGGTGGCCCAGTGGTAACGGCGCCGACTTAGGTGTCGTAGGTCGTGGGTTCAAACCCAGGCAGACAAAAGTGTAAATTATTTCGTCACCACTGCCGTAAAGACGGTGAAGGAAAAACATGGGATGTCCTAGAAACTATAATTCGAAGACACGTGATATCCACCATATTTTAAATATGGCACACATGCTGGTGTGTCCCAAGTGCCCTTACACCTGCACTTTGGAAGACCTTATGCTCGCCACTGACGACGCAATTGGCGTGGCCACCTACTGGGCCCAAAATTTATAAAGAGTTTCCCATCGACTCGAAAAGAAGAAGAAGAAGACGTGATATCCACCAACCCGCACTACACTTGTGTGGTGGATTAAGTTCCATTCATTCTCCCACAGAGATGAGGTCTATATCCCAGCAGTGAGAACATTAAAATTGCTGATGATCAATAATGCCTTTTTTGCTTGGAGAAATGCTCATGCATTTTGCGCCACCACGGGGAGATAGCGAAGTTATGTGGGACTCCAACCCACTAAAACTCCACGGTATCCTCCTGTGCCGCTTATGGCGAGAACACGAGCACGCGTTAACACTCACCGTGAAACCGCCGCAGCTGTCCGTCACCGGACCCTCCTCTGGGGGGTACCCCCCATCACCGGCGCACCAGATCACACTGTACGCCGTGACCACCCCAGGGACCAAACAAGCACATGGGCGCCAGATGACCCCGTGTAGTTTTAGTGGGTTGGAGTCCCACATAACTGCGTTATCTCCCCGTGGTAGCGCAGTATGCATGAGCATTTATCCAGAATAAAAAAAAAAGTTGATAGTACTTCATGTGTGCGTGTGTCGATGCGGCAGTATAAGTTGCAAAAAATATAAAAGAGTTTATACATAGCTACAATATGTGCGTGGTTAACGTTACGTATAAACCGCTGCCTCACATAGCTGCCTCGTGCGCTCAGCCGTGGGCTGGTATGTCATCCATCCTTGACTCCTGCTTTCCCTCGAGGTTGGGAGGCCTGTGGATTAAAAAGGATATGTTGCATAATATTTAAAATAGCCGCGGGGCACACAATGAAATTGTTTTAGAATTAAGTTCTCTTTTACTTGTACCTACAATGTGTGTATCTGTGTGCGCCAAATAAACTAGTTTTCTTTCTTTCTAATGCTACCGAAAGATCATCGTTATATTTGGCATAAAAACGTTATGCTACCGAGGGGTTCCCTCTATCTGGCAGAATCTTGATGCTCCGTAATTTATTTGGCATAACACACTTGGAATAATCTACTTTAAACGAATGTTTTTAAGGCAAAAAAAATATTTTATATAATCATTGTTTGGCCGAATGTGTATATGTCCGAATTAACAATGGCATACTTTTAAGATGGCATGATTTCGTTTAGCATAACGTTTATTTAGAGCGAAGATTATTTGGTACAATTTCACTTGAAAATTGCAAAATTACATTTGGAATAATTTTATTAGGCATATTGCCATTTCTATAAAATATAATTTTTGACCTTAAATTAAAATTAAAATATCGTTTTAGAAAGTCAATACTGTCAGAAACTGGAGGTAGTGAAGAGGACATCGCTTCAAGGATAGCCAAAGCACGAGCTACCTTCGCGCAGCTGAGACCCGTTTGGTAATCGCGGAAGCTGACCCGAAGGATTAAACTCAAAATCTTCGGCTCAAATGTCAAATCCGTGCTGCTTTCCGGGTGCGAAACGTGGAAGGTCACAAAAGACATCTCACGCCAGATCCAAGTCGTCGTCAACCGCTGTCTTCGTCGCATACTCGGCATTTACTGGCCCGAGACCATCACCAACGTAGAGCTGTTGGAGCAATGCCACGAGAGCCCGATCGACCGCCAGATCAAGCGTCGCAAGTGGAGTTGGATTGGCCACACGCTGCGAAGGGATTCTGATCATATACCGAAGCAAGCGCTGGACTGGAATCCCCAAGGCAAAAGAAAGCGTGGCCGTCTCCGTCAGACCTGGCGTCGCACCGTGATGGTGGAAGCAACGAGCATCGGTATGACGTGGAACGAGGTGAAGCGTGAAGCTCAAGATCGATCGCGATGGAGGATTACTGTGTATGCCCTTTGCCCCATCCAGGGGACGTAGGACATTAAGTCAAGTAAGTCAAAGTCAATACGTTGTGCTACAAAAGTTAGTGACAGAAACAAATCGCTGCAAAACCGACTCCACGTAGTCTTGTCTGCCCACCACTATAGTGTAATTTAAGCCCACGAGGCGCGGTTAGGCGAGGCGGCCCACGAGCAGAGGTGCAGGTGGTTTAATAATGCTCGCCGCCGCGGCTGAGGTTGTTCGGTGACGGTGTAGTCGGCCAGCAATCCGAAGCTGCGGTAGTGAGCGTTAAGCCATCTGCGACTATATGCTCGCATGGTACCGCCGGAGCCCTGCGGCGCCGGAGCCGTGACAGAAACCATGCCTGCTGCATGTTGCATGCATGCTTGCTTGCATGTTGCATGCTGCTGATAAATTCTGACATTATATACTGTATATATTTTTTTGAAATTATCTAAATAAATTGTTATTTAAAGTATAATTATTGTTCAATTATGTCAAGCAGTCATTTTAGAATTTTAATATTAATGCTTTTCTGACTGTAGAATTTATTTAAACATGGAGTTTTATTTATTTATTTGTTATTACTTTTTTATTTGTGATATTGGCTGAAATTAATTATTGACAATCATAACAATCATCATATTTGCACGCTACATTATCTGGCAAACGTGTCTGAACCCGTATTTTTGACCTGCATGCATGTTATTGTATTCTTGTATGTGTACACAACATGTTTGAGCAAATAAATATATTTTTTTTTATTTAATATGAATATATCGAAAATTAACGTGATCAAACTCTAAGGCCCAGTTTATCATCTGCTTGTTACCACAGATAATATAATATTCTTACATTTAGAATTAACTGACAATTTGTCACAAATTATCCAACCATCAGTTGTCATCCGTTTGTTTTGGGTTTCTCTAAACTGCATCATCGAAAAATTACATAATCTCTTGTAACATTGAATGATCGGCATCAATTTATTTCGGTTTGCTACCCTATCTGTTATTAATTCACTACTTTAACGTAATCAATATCAATCATCGTAGTAGAAAAGTCATTTTTGTACATCAAAAAAAAATTCCAAAAAAAATAGCCAGAGTGTTAAAGGAGAACCAACAGAATCCATTTCCAGCACATTCGGATTGTTTGTCTGTTTATTTGTGCACGCATCAAGTAAAATAACCGAAACCAATGTAGATAACTTTTATACAAATTTATACAAATTGTACGTCATCATCATCATCATCATATCAGCCGAAAAACGTCCACTGCTGGACATAGTCCACCTGGTGGGACGCCTTCCAACGCAACGTCTTCTGGTTCGCGGTCGCCACTCCAGAACCTTTCTGCCCCATCGGCCATCCGTTCTGCGAGCAATGTGGCCTGCCCCCACTTAAGTTCAAAGCGAAAATTGTGCGTAACTTGAAGTATTACTTAGTTTTTGTTTCATCGTAATTGGTTCCAGTCCCGCCGGGCAGTGGTCCAACTGCTCTGTACAACTAGTTGGACCATGGGTCTTTACTAGGGGCAGTTGTCCAACTTTAAAAATAGTTGCACCACAGCACCTTTTAGGAGTTCTGTGGTCCAATTCATTTAAAAAATAACTTGCGAGCCCTGAAAACCTCAACTGCATCTTTTCACTCTATCAAAAGTTAGATGAATTTAAAGTGTTCAAGAAGCAAAATATCGCAACATACGCAATTCAGATACTCGGACTGTTGAACTCCATATTCGATAGATGGCGTTGTGCATTTCGCGTCATTTTCTGAAAGGCGGTGTTTCAAGTTTCAAGGGCTATTTCAGGTTGTGTGGCTAGAGTAAAAATAATAATTCGGGACCTAATGCACGAGACCAACGAGACTAAAAAAAATACGTTATAATGGGTTTTTAGGTCTCTAATCATAATAATAATGTCAATAATGACGTTGACGTGCGTGCCAATGTGGTTCGTAATTTCGCTGCCGCTATTGCCCGTCTGGATAGCCTAATGATAAACATTAGAAGGCGTTTTTTCTGTTCTGTGATAAACATGGTGGCCTACTGCACTTAAGGTTGCGAGTTCGAGTCCCAGCTAAGGTTAGGTATTTTTAACCGACTTTCCAAAAAGTTGGAGGTTCTATGTTGTTGTTTATGTTCACCGATATCTCCGTCAATTGTTGACCGATTTTGAAAATTCTTCTTTTTTTGTTTTAAATAGTATGTTTCCAAATTGGTCCCTTTTTAATTTGGTCAAGATCTGATGTAGAATTTCGGAGATTTACAATAGAACTCATCAATAAATGACGGCAAATCTCTCGGGATTGCTGCAATCGCATGTCTGTTTATTGTTTTTACCATTTCATAACATAACATCACGCCAGTACGCTCTCTAAAGAGGTACGCAGATGTGTACAGTTTACCTTGGTACACCCTCATTTCACCGGTTATGTTCAAGTATCATGATATTCGGGTAATCTATTCTGGCATTATTGGTATGGTATCTGGCATAACAAAAAAAATTGGTACCTACCACTATTGGTCCTCCGTCCCAAGATTGACCTTGGTAAGTGTTGCTTACCTTGGCAGGTCCATCCATCCAAAACCAAACGTACCAAAATAAAGTGGTCACCCATCCAAAGACTAACCGTGGTTAGTGTTACTTACCTTGGCAGGGTCATCCATCCAATACCAAACTTACCAAAATAAAGTGGTCAGCCATTTAAAGACTCACCTTGGTACTTGGTGTTTAACCTGGCAGGGTCACCACCCTGGCCGCTTCAAGTTCAACACAAATCTATAGTAAATCTGACCTTGTTAAGTACTAAGTACAAGGTACTAACGCGCGTGAGGACGGTCCGAGTACCAGGTCAGTAAACAGTTTTTATTTTTATGTACATACAAAAAAACTATTTTTGATAAGTGTGTCAAGTTTTTATAATGTAATCTTTGTAAACAACTATAATTGATCTAATTAACATATTTTTTTATAACTGAACCCATACCATAGTTTTCGCCGACCCCTATTATCTTTTTACTGAAATATAATAGGATTGCCTGGAAGAGATCGTAGAAAGCGATAACGCCGCCTGTTGTATGTTTGTTTTTATTTCATTGTTTCCGTATGTAATTTTGTTTTTGTCTTGGTGTATGATAAAGTATATATAAATAAAAATTAAATTAAATAATAAGCCTTTAAAATCATAAATTAATTTTAATCTGCGAATAATCGACCTTTATTCAACAATTTTAAATTAGGCTCGTTGAAAAGAGATTAAAATTTAAAAAGGTTCTCGGCAACCCAAAAATGCTGCAATATGTGGTTAATTCGTGATTTTTTTGTGATTTAGGCGCAGAAGGCCTAATTCTCAAAATGGCAACAGAGTCGCAAAAGGACAAGTTTTAGACAATTGGCCTTTCAGAGAATTAGGAATCAGAATCAGAATCAGAAGCAGAGGCAGAGGCTTTTAGGAGTATTGGCCATTCAGAGAATTAGGCTTTTAGAGAATTGGCCATTTTGAGAACTAGTCCTTTTGCGACTCTGTTGCCATTTTGGGAATTAGGCCTTCTGCGTCAAAATCCTTCAACTGAGCCATGTCTGCACATGGCTAAATAATAACAGCCGCACGGGCCGATCCTCAAGGTAAAGCAACGCTTGCCGAGGTCAGTCCGAAGATGGGTGACCGTCTTAACATTAAACCGGAAAGCACATTAACCCTCAATTGTAAAGAAGAGAAGAGGGTGCTATTTTTATGATAAATAGGCGTTGCACTCACAGGAAAACAAAAAAAAACTTATAAAAAATAAATTTATTAACAAGACGTCTTACTGACTAGGTACTATAACGAGTAGGTACAAGTTATCGAGATCACGAGGGTTTGGTCTTTCCGAGTTGCTCCGCATCCTCGAAGGTGTCGGGCAGCTTGGTGCCCAGCGTCTCCGGCGTGGTGAAGATCAGCAGCCCCGACAGGCACGCGAAGCTGCCGAACAGCACCGACGGGAACGGTTCCCACACTTCTTGAGCCTGCGAAGATAATAAAAATCATTAGTCACGATTGTCTAGTCCCCACAATAAACTAAGAAAAAGAAACTTAAAACCTCTTAAATCTCCTACTCATACATTGTATGAGTAACCTTTACCGTGGGACAATCTGCATTCCCAAACAATTTACATTTCCATAAAAGTCGACAACATGTTGGTAGGTAGGTACTGCAGAGGTTCTTAATCATGACTACAATCCTTACAACCTTTC
The DNA here is from genome assembly GCA_945859665.1 of Anorthoa munda. Classification (NCBI taxonomy): domain Eukaryota; kingdom Metazoa; phylum Arthropoda; class Insecta; order Lepidoptera; family Noctuidae; genus Anorthoa; species Anorthoa munda. The sequence continues at coordinate 1,144,158 of OX243911.1, read as the reverse complement.
AAGTATTTTTAGATTGTTTGACAGAATAGTTTGTAGCGATATCTGTGCCGTTGAGCTGGAACTACGTAAACAACCAGCGAACTATAAGTCACAGATACCAATATCTGACTTTTCAGAATCCTGCATCGCGCAAGCGAGATTTTTGTTTGCCAACAACTGTGTGAAACTTTTTATAAGGAAACCGGCTAAGGTCGATGGATTCTAAGTACTAATTATCATCATCATTTCAGCCGAAAGACGTCCACTGCTGAACATAGGCCTTCTCCAAGTGTCACCACATTGACCGGTCCTGGGCGCCTCGCATCCATCGGATTCCCGCAGCCTTAAACAGGTCATCGGTTCACCTGGAAAGAGGCCTTCCAACGCTGCGTCTACCGGTTCGCGGTCGCCACTCCAGAACTTTTCAGCCCCAGTATTGATATTTGTCACTTACTACTTGGTGGTACACTTACCAGAGCCGGGGTGAGCGGTGCCGTGATGGAGCCGAGCCGGCCTACCATGGACGAGAACGCGAACAGGTTGTGGCGGTATTTGGTGGGGTATAGCTCCGCCGTGTACACGTACACTGACGTCATCACGATGGCGATGCAGTACTTGCCGAACAGGTACAAAAATAGTCGCACGCCGTCATTTCCTGGAACATGCACATTTGTTTATGCGCATAAATAGAACTATAATCACACATATTTTCGAAGCGCAAGGGAAAGATGTTCCTCTAGTTCACACACATTTCACTACTCACTAGTTACGTTAAAGTTGTATGTAATAGAAGCCTATTACCCATCAACCAGAAATAAATCCAGTCAACGAGCTGCTACTGAAAAATTTTGCAGTAGCGCTTCATCGAGGCAGTAAGAATAGTTCTTGCAAAACGGGAATAAGCAAACCTCGTATATTACACAATCATAATTTTCCTCGAATATTACATAATCATATCTTTAATACTTGTTTAAAACAAGCAACGTTTCCGCCTAGGTGGAAAATCACACGAGTGATTCCGGTTCCTAAGGGTAAGTCAGGTTCAGATGTCAGTGGCTACAGACTGGTGGCAGTATTCCAACCGGCGCGCAGCACGGCCACTAAGCTGCTTAACTACATGGCGCGGGTGGTGCCGGCAGTCGATGCTGGTGTGCAAGTAGACGCAGCTTATTTTGATTTCAGGAAAGCGTTTGATACCGTCAATAAAGATGTGCTGCTAATGAAGCTGGCAAAAATAGGCAGTACATCGCATCTCTTACGGTTCTTCGCCAGCTAATTGTAAGACCGACAGCAGTATGTTGACTACAACGGGTTCGAATCCGAGCCATACTACACCAGATCCGGCGTGAGCCAGGGCAGCAATTTGGGTCCTCTCGAATTTATTTTAATGATAAATGATTTACCAGACGAAGTCAAACATAGTTTATGTTTATTGTTTGCAGATGACCTCAAATTGCTGCTCGAGGTTAAGAGTTTATCGGACTGTGAGCGATTGCAGGAAGACATAGATAGAGTGGTAGAGTGGAGCCATAAAAATAAACTCTATTTCAACACAGCGAAATGCTCAGTGATGTCATTTACGCGCGCGAAGACTGCCATAGACTACTAATACAAAGTAGAGGAAGCGCCATTGCAGCGAGTGTCTCAGGTGCGAGATCTAGGAGTACTGCTTACCCCGGATCTCACTTTCCGGGATCATATAGTTAAGATTTGCAAGAAAGCACACAGAAACCTGGGTTTCGTGCTGAGACAGTCGCAAGGTTTCACAAATATTACCACGCTCAGGGTGCTGTATGACGCTTTGGTAAGGAGTCACTTGGAACACAGTGCGGTGATTTGGGCTCTTCATGAAGCGAAATACAATGTCATGCTGGAGCGAGTACAAAATAAATTTACAAGACACTTGTATTTCAAACTTTATGGAGTTTACCCATTTTACCCGCTAATGTATCCTACACAGTTTGTAGTGGGAATGGTGGGGTACAACGAACTCGAGAGTGCGCCGGGAATTTACACTCGCGGCGTATGCACACATTTAAGAAAAGTCTGATTTTAGATTGAGATTTTAACCACTCTATTGTATTGGGTTCATCCTGTAAGATAGTGTGTGTAAGTTAAATAAATAAATAAATAATTACCTTCCGGCATGAAAGCGAACGCGAACTGGCAGGCAGCGCACAACCAGTAGGCGCAGATGAGCACCGGCTTGCGGCCGATGCGGTCCAGCAGCAGGATAGCCGTCCAGTAGCCCGGAATCTCGATGGCCGCCACCGCCACGTAGTTCAGGTAGCCGTTACCTGTCATGTTCACCGAGTTGATGTTCATGCCGTAGTACACCAGCGTGTTCGTGATCCACCAGATGGGAGACACCAGGCAACGAGACAGAATTACGCGAGACCTGAACACCAGAACAGCTAGCCAGGGCTCATCCGGTTTTGGAGAATTCTTCTCCGCTTCATCGGTAGCCCGTAACGCTTCCAAACTCTTTTCCGATAGCACTGTCTTATTAGCTTTGGCAACTTTCTTGAGAATCTGTTCCGACTCCTCGTAGCGGCCTTTACTCATGAGCCAGCGCACAGATTCGGACAGGATCCAGAAGTAGCTGACGACTAGGATCTGCGGCGCGTACAGAACCTGCGTGAGGGGGCGCCAGGCCGGCACGCCCCACGCAATGAAGCCAAGGATCACCTGCCCCAGTGCAAACAGCGTGGAGATGGTGGCACCCGCGATCACACGGTACTTGGGACCTACCAGCTCCGTTACTGAAATAAAACAATATTGATTTGTTTAAGCGCTTGTTAAAAGGTTCTCTGTGAAATCAAACTGAAACCAAGTAAGTCTGCTTGGTCAGTTTCTGGTATCTTATAACCACTACTTTGTCCCATTTGCTGGATTGTCCAACTGTCCACTCACTTGTTGCACCCTAAATAAATCTGTACAACGCTTCTGTCGTTGCGATAAACGTGGCCACCTACTGAGCCAAAATAGTTTGTTTGTTTGTTTGGACTATCGAAACGAAAAGAAGAAGAAGAACAAATTCTCACCTAAAATATAGCAAGATGAGTAAGCCCCAGCTCCTACCGAGGACTCCAGAACCTCAAGCGCGAGGAACCACTCGTAGGAATTGACGAAAGAGCGCACGAGGCCGATCCAGCCAGTGTTGAAGGCGTTGATGGTGAGTGCCACGCGTCGGCCCCAGCGGTCGGATATATAGCCAGTGATGGGCAGCACCAGCAGCGTGCCGATAGTGCGGATGGAACCAATCTGTGAGCGCCTCCACTCGTCGCACGCCATGTCGAACTGGAACCGAGAATAGGTAGATAATGTACAACACGGTCTAAATAACTATGCACATCGAATGTCATCAACCCCTCTCCCTGGTACCCACGCGGCGCCTCGTGTGCCAATAGCGAGAGTGGAAGGGCAGAGTGACGTGACAGCGCCGAGGGCTCAGTTATTTTGTACCGAGTAGTAGCACCGCTATAGAAATACGGTAACCTACCGATAGTACCTGAAGCAGTATCTATGTAACTTCGACATAATAGGCATTCCTCAACCCATACTCCACAAAAATTCAAATAGCTATAGGACCGTGCTAACTTGTATAAACGTCTATCATCTTGTAACATCATATTCACACACAGACATGAGAATTGAGAGTAGTAATGCCCAATCTTCTTGGCCGCTCTAAAGTTGGTCACAATGTCTGCGCAGTAAAAAAATTCAAACAAAAACATCAACGTGGCCAAGAAGATTGGGGATTACTGTACATTAACTAGCATACCTAAGCTAGGAAGGTAGGTATTCCGTACGAGAAGCATCGATAGCAGCGTTGACATAATAAATGATGACTGATTACTTCAACGATTAGATACTTTGACGGCCGGATTACGATAACGTACACGATTCTTGTCCCTATCAGTGCTAAGTCGGTAATTGGCTCATTTCAATAATAAATTACGCACATCGGCATTCCCAAAACAAAGCCTTTTACAACTTGATTGCTGCTATAAATTATTCAAAAAGAAACCGGTCAAGTGCGTGTCGCATGCAGTCGAACTCGTGCGCCGAGGGTTCCGTACCTACCCATTATACCACCATAATAAAATTGGTATCATTTTTATTGCTGGTAAGTTTTAAGGTTTTCGACCCAAAACCTATGGGGTACTTCCGGTTGACCTAGAATTGATAAATTTCTGTTAAAAGCAAGGTCTTACAGCACAAGTAAAGGAAAAATGCCGAAACATAAAAAAATTAGAAAGTTAAGATAAATTTTGGTACTTGCAAGTTTTCGCGAAAATCTAAATTTGCTTATATCTTAATTTTTATACACCTAATAATACGGACCTCAGTATCTGGTATAAATTTCAACTTGCTCGGTCCACCCATTCCTGAGAAAATCGGTGGTGACACACGGACATACGGACAAGAAAGTGATCTTATTAAAGTTCCTTTTTTACCTTTTGAGGTACGGAACCCTAAAAACCAATAAGTAGCAAAAGTCCTACATAAATTGTAATGTAACTATCTTCTACTATGAAAAATCATGGCTTGAGAACAACTCAACCGGTTTGGATGCTTTTTTGTAACCGATTTACCAAAAAAGAGGAGGTTCTATGTTCGCCATTGTTATTTTTTTTTTGTATGTTATAGTCCAAAATTGACGCATATCTCCGTCAATTATGGACCGATTTTGAAAATTCTGTTTTTGTTTGAAAGAGTATGTTCCGAAATTGGTCCCATTTTAATTTGGTGAAGATCTGATGAAGAACTTCGAAGATATACAACAGAACTCTTCAACAAATTACGGCAAATCTGTCGGGATTGCTGCAATCGCATGTCTGTTTATTATTTATACCATTTCATAACATAACATCACGCCAGTACGCTCTTATGTGCATCATATATACGCAGATCTCTCATTTCACCGGTTATGCTCAAGTTTCATGATATTCGGGTAATCTATTCTGGCGTTATGGGTACCTTACTAAACAATTTGCCTATTAGGTAAGTACAACTAAAAAGTGAAAAATAAAAATCTTTTTACAAAAAAAATGTACCGACTTCCAAATAAAAAGACTAAAAAGCGCTACAAAGTGACTACAAAGTGCAAATAACTTTATTTTTGGAAGTTGGTGTCTATTACTCAAAAAATTGGTACCTACGAAAGACGCCGACTTCCAAAAATAAAATTATTTACCCAACTGCTGAAGGAGGGTAATGTGTTTATCAGTCTATGTATGTATGTATGTATGTATGTATGTAAGTATGTATGTATGTATGTTTGTTCCTATGTGGCGTTCTAGAGACCAAACGCGTGGGCCGATTTTGATGGTTCTTACGTCAATCGATTCGTCTTAACCCTGCGAGTGTCACTGGCTACATTAAAATTGGAAAATGGCGGTTTTTGGGCGCCATATTGTGGCCAAACTTTTTTTTTCTTCCAAACCTATAGTATGGTATAAAGGGTTTGAATCACACTTATATGTTTAAATGTACCTAATTCGATAAAAAAATAACTAAAAAGTTATAAATAAAAAAAGTTTATTAAAAAAATAAAAAAACCCGACTGTTTGAAAAGCGAACTAAAAAGACGTAAACAAGGAGAAAATCATGCTGTGCAGTCGGAGGATACGTCTGGTTTTGGTCAGCCAGCTCGCGAATATGTATCCTTAATTAACTTTTTTTTTTCACTTTGTAGTCTTAGTTGTTTATTTGGAAGTCGGTACAATTTTTTTGTAAAAAGATTTTTATTGTTGTCATCGTTGTTTCAGAATAACACACATAACATAACTGTGTGTGTGTGTGTACTGTCCGAAGGGTTGCGCAGAAGTGCACCTACAGTACACACACATTTCGCCAGTTTTATTTAAGTCCCATGTCATGAGCCTATTGCCGTCAACCGGACACATACGAGTACCCAGACTCCGGATTGCTACTGAGAAATTCCTGATGGAAGAAACCAATATAGTAGGAAAATTACTAACTTCGAATGTAGAAGAATAATGTGTCAGATCAGATTTCATTTTGGTTTCAGTTTTGATTGAAATCATCATCATCATCATCATATCAACCGATAGACATCCACTGCTGGGCATAGGACTCCCCTGAGCGTCACCACTTTGACCGGTGCCGTCCCAAGTAACACAAAAGTGCTGTATAGTAGCTGAATCACTGTCCACAATAGAATCCTAAGCTGAACAAGCCTTCTGAATAAGAGCATTAAAGGCGCTGTTTCAGCTGATATAACTCTGATTTGGGCACAAATTAAACAGCTGTTAGCTGAATAACTGTAACTATTTGCATTATATCAGCATTATTTGAGCATTATTAAAGGTAACAGTCATCCCAAGAGCTGAATATTGACTGATTATTAGAGTATTTGTTACCTTTTATGTAGCACAATGGCCGATTAATAGAGTTATGGTTACCTATTTTTCAGCACAAGGTACACACCAGAATATTTATAATGCTTCTTTAGAATTGAAAATTCACAAGTGGCAAAATTGTGAATAGTTTTCACCCTACTCCTTATTATTTTGATATGTTGTTTCTGTTAAACATTTTGTTGTGAAATAGACAAATATTGTTTTCCGTAACAAAAACTTTGCTTTTTCCTCCTGTGCGTGAAATTCGAAGGGGAAAGAGAGTTTATTGTCAAATAGTATATGAATATAGGTGAAAATTTTCACGCGCTCTCAAAATATCATTGTTTACTTGAAAGTTATAGTATAAAATAAGTTGATGATATATTATAAAAAATTGGTTGCCTGTAAAGTCGGTATACGGGCGAAAGTTTTACGTGACAACGACTTTGAGTGGTAAAATAATTTTAATGTGAATATTCATTCGTATAGTAGGAAGAAGGATTATGTCTGTCTCTCTCGCTCTTAGGCGGGCTAACCATGCCCGAGTGGAAGGGACGCGTGCCTCTCACTCGCTCTCATTGTGAGCGCATAACGTGAGCGGAGCGTAACGCAGTTTCTTGAAGTGTCACCCGGCAAACCAATTTATAAGACGTTGTCACGTCAAAAATAAATAATTTTATTTTGCATTTGTAATTTGACAATAAGCTGTTTGCGTATAAAATCATTAGATTTTCTATTGAAATCCAGTTGTTATTTTCGTTATTTAACAAAGAAAAAATGTTAATATATTATTTTACAGGTGCCATTTTTTAGGTTAGAACCTAAAAAATGGCAGACAAGCAATGTGCACTGTATTAAACACAATTAAGCGGTATGTGCTGTTTAAGTATCCACTATTGGTACATAAATCAGCAACGAGCTGATATGAATAGTTCTTGTGTGAATCAAGTCAGCCACATATTCCTGTAAAGCTTGATATTTGGTAACATGTACGCAAATATTGTTGGTAATCATCATTGAACCACTAAAGTCTCAGCAGGAATTCTAGGGATCCATGGATTTATTTTACAAAATTATACGTCTGTTGTGTCAATTCTTTTATGTTATTTGGTTACCTACATCATCCCAATCATCCACCATCATCTCCTCCGATTTTCATAATATTTTTTTGCAAACTGGGGTGCTGAAAAGATAACTGCCGGTTTCCCAGCTCAGAATTATCGGGCTGTTAACGTAATCGAGGATTAATCGCCTGTTAATTCTACTTTCAGTTTCTCAACATCCAAGTGTGACAAGTGGTTGACAATTTGTCACATTTGAGTAAAATCTCGAATTAACCACATGTTACAGCAGTTTTGGGTTTCTGAGCACCTTTTTCAATGTTAATCTCTTGTCAACGAGCCTAATTTATAATTGTTGGAAATTGGTCGATTATTCGCGGATTAAAATTAATATTACGATTTTAAAGGCTTATATTACGATAAAAAGATAATAGGGGTCGGCAAATACTATGGTATGGGTTGAGTTATAAAAAATATGTTTAATAATGTCGACGTGTTACACCGTCGACCACATCATCGCTTACCATCAGGTGAGATAGTGGTCAAGCGCGAGCCTATCTACAATAAATAATAATAATAATAATAATAATAAATCAATTATAGTTGATTACCAAGATCTAAAAAAATTTGCATATTACAAACTTTTAAATTATTTTTTTCATTATAAAAACTTGACACAATTATAAAAAAATGTTATTTTGTATTTATTTAAATAAATAAAAATAAAACAAACTGTTACTGACCTGGGAATCGAACCTTCCTCACGCTAGTGCGCTTGAGGAAGGTTCGATCCCCAGGTCAGTGTTGACTATACCCTGTACTTTTTTGTTTACTGTTTGTGTTTAACTTGAAGCGGCTGGGGTGGAGACCGCGCCAGGGTAAGCAACACTTACCAAGGTCAGTCTTGGGATGGGTGACCACTTTTTTTTGGATCGCTTGTTTATGGATAGGTGACTCCGCCAGGGTAAGCAACACTAACCAAGGTCAGTCTTTGGATGGGTGACCACTATTTTTTGGATCGCATGTGTCGATTTTTAAGTTAAGCAAACTTAACTTGGCGGCTACACCAACCCAGCCTCTCAAGATAAAATACTATTTAAAGTTACTGATTACGTTATAGTAGTGAATGAATACCAGCTAGGGTAGCCAACCGAAATAAATTAATGTCGATTATTTAATGTAACAAGCGATTACGTAATTTCTCGATGATGAAGTGTTGAGAAACTCACTGACAACTGACGGCTGGTTAATTTGTGACAAATTGTCAGCTGATTTGAGATGTGACGTTGACTTCAGAAACTGGCCCTAAGTCTACAAGATCTTTTTAACTGCATTAGTAGATTAATTGCCGACGCTAGTACACGTATTCAGCTCTAACCAGGATCATAGGTAACGTGTGAGCTAATTTATAGCAGTTTGCTGTAATTTAGCATCATATAAGTTCACCCATAGTGATCATGTGGGCTATATAAGTGCTATTATAAGATTGCGTGTAACAAGCTGATTAACGCTACTAAAGTTCAACTATGTGCAGCAAGACGCATTATATCATTGTTAATAGAAGTCACAGACTTACTGACTGCATTATAGTAGCTCACATGTTCTTTCTTAAAATGCAAGCGGTCTAAGGGTACACTTGTGGCCTTCAATTCAGAATATTGCTGAGTTCAAGTCCATAAAAATGCTTAATTGCAGCTTACAGTACTAATACTGAACTGCATACCTATATTAACGCTTGCAGCATTACAGTGTTGTCTCCGTGACGCATAAAAGCATTATTATACAGACGAAAGCGTAATTTTCAGCTATTGCAGTTCGAGTGTACTGTAATAAGTCTTCATAAATGCTAAAGTTACCGATGTTACCCTTTGTGACATCCTATAATGCAGTTTTGTGCTACTTGGGGTGCGTCTCGCCAGGTCATCTGTCCTCCTGATTGGAGGCCTTCCATCGCAGCGTCTTCCGGTTCGTGGTCGCCACTCCAGAAGTTTTCCCTGCCCACTGCCACTTAAGTTTGGCAATACTTCGGGCTATGTCGGTAACCCAACTGAGGTTACCGACATAACCCGAAGAATTGCTATGTCTACATTTCTGATTCAATCACGCAAGGAAACGCCGAGCACAGCCCTCTCCATTGCCCTTTGGGTGACTGTAAACTTTCTGATGAGGTCCACTGTGAGTGACGTGATTGTAAATAGGTGAAGAAAATCAATTCTCACTTCATACAATCCTTCCAAGCATTCCAAGCAAGTAAGTATCCTCGGTACACTTAGCTTGACCCATTGATGGCTCACAAATTGCTTTCCATTATATATATCTTATCATAAACAAACACAATCAACAAATTTACATATTCGTGATTAAACAAAGGTTACGTCGATTAGACAACAGATACAATATACCTAGTATGCAGGAAGGCAATATCACTTTTATCTTTGTATAATATCTATATAATTGTGTGTAGCAAGTGTTTTGGCCACATAATAATTACTAATAATCCCTGAAAATCTGCGCATGTAGCTAGATCAATGAGTAGAGAGAAGATGTTAAGTATAAGTGTGGATGCGATTAACCACCGACGATAATAAAGAAGGTATATAGGATAAAAGTACCAAGCTACTCGCACGTCTATAACACGGGGCAGTCAAGATAACAGAAGAAACATGAATATAAGAAGAATATAATGCCTGTAGGTACCAACAGCAGTATGTGCTCTAAAGACACCCACTTCTTGCCATCTTAGTGTTAAATGGAAAGCGCGCAATCGCGATACATGGAATATGTGGACAGAAGACTTTTCTCAGGAGTAGGGCAGAATAGTTTAAAAAACAGTTGAATGCCATTTGGCAATTTCATTTTGTCTCGCGTGGATCCAAGTTTCGGACACTGAAAGGTTTGGGTAGCATCATCATCACCCACAACCTGACTTCACCCACGGCTGAGCGAAGCTATAGAGCTTTGCTCAGCCGTGGGTGAAGTTGCATGTGCTTGTGCTAATCGTTCCGTTTCTGTGCTAGCCTCAGCCCGGATTTTACCATTTTACAATGTTGTCTGCTATTACCATCAACTGGCATCGACTTATACAAATATACAATAAGGAAAGGGCGGACCACCCGTTTTTCCGAAGTCATAATTTGGTCATATACGAAGTCCGAATTCATAATAGCCACCAACTGGTGCGAGCCAAAAAAAAATGCTGTTTCTTATAAAGTGAACTGGTCCCATGCGTCTGGCATCCCGCGGATACCCGCAACCTTAGCCAAGTCATCGTATCACCTGGTGGTAGGCCTGCCAACGCAACGTCTTCCGATTCGCAGTCGCCACTCCAAAAGTTATTGTCCACATCGACCATCCGTTCTGCGAGCAATGTGTCCTCTGCTGCCTACCCTATACCGAGCATAAATCCGACAAGGCAGTCAAAAGAAACAAGATAAACTTACATCATAAACCACGCTGAGTTGGTTCTCGTACACATAGTCGTGGCAGGCCTGCGTGCGCGAGGAGTCGAAGAGTGTGGCCGGGCAGGTGGGCTGCACCACCGCTGGGCTGCTGATGTTCACAAAGCGCTCGCACGCCTCGAATGTGTTGCCGCTGGGAGTCGATGGGATAGCGTTCAGCACCCACGAGGGGGAGAACTCAGGGTCGGGACCGTCGCATTCTGGGACCAGGCACCTGGAGTTAGCAATGAGATTATTAATGAGGTATAGTTGAATTACAGTGGAAATAATTGTTGATTAGATTGCCACAATACGCAAAGCCTAGTCTAGTTAATATCAATCAGATCTGATACTCTCCCTAGCCTTTTTCCCAACAATATTGGGGTCAACTGCCAGCCACCAGATACAGCCAAATAACAGTATTTTACGTGGAGTGAGTTCAGTTAGGCTGTGGCTCCATATAGAGATAAAGTAATCTGTGAGGCCAGGGAACTCGATTCTTGAGGAGATTGACACCTACATACTGTATTTTATATTTCTATGCCTACATACATACGTTAAGCAGTGTTTTAACCATTACTACTGCCAAAAATGTTTCATTTTGCGATTGGAATTTATGGCCAAATTTTTGCCCCTTATAGAACCCTATAAGGCCCTATTAGCCCTTGTTAGAAGTCTGAATCGATATATTTCTATCTTTGTGTACACAGTTCAACATTTTCATACTTTTGTAATCAGTTTAATTAAATAGGTAGGTGTCCAGGTACATAGACAGCTATGCACGTTATCATTGTATAGGATAATGTAGTATACATAGACAGCTCCGTACATCTACATCCTCTCGTGCTCGAGGTTGTGGGTTCAAATCCGGGCAAGTACCTATGTGACATTTTCAATTCATATGTACTTTCTTAGTTTATCATTGGACATCGCTGACAACGGTGTAGGAAAACGTCGTGAGGCAACCTGGATTTATGGTCAGTATTTGTAAGATTGTGCTTCATTGGTGTAATTGCTGCAAGGAGTTCCAGAGCGAGAGTAAACAAATAAATAATAGTTACAACGGAACCTTCGAAATCGGCGACCGGAGGGCGACCACGCCGGATACCGGAAGCGGCGGGAAAGATCCTGTCGGGCGACTAACTCATTACTTTATACGTGTAGAGTAGGATTGTAGGTGCGTCTGGTGCTACACTACATTGCTCGACCATTTTGCTATTATCTCTTGAATTATTATATACTTTTATAGTGAAAAGGAAACATATTTTGTTGTAATATGACATTATGCTGACCGCGAATCCATAAAAGTAAGTAGTTAATGTAGCCGTCGAACATTAACGACTTCGTTCTTACGGAATTGGTCATTGAATCGTTACTTAAACTATCGTCATTTTAATCTTCGACACTATTATCTTAGTTAGGTAATCCTAGTCTGCAAACCAGACATATCTTGTCTGTCTTGCAGCAGATAGATTTATAATAAATTAATTTAAATGATTGTTACCTGGTATTTATCCTAGCAGTTGTGAAGATATACTCTCCGGAGGCAAACGCAGAGAATATGACAGGGAAGGCAGCGAGCAGCAGGGTCACTATCTGGTACTTGCCGAACTGGCCCAGTTCCTCCACCAGGATAGTGTCCAGGTCCACGCCCTTGGCCGGCTTCGCTTCCCCTTTCTCCTCGCTGGTCATGGCGGCTGATCCCTCAGACCTGATCCTAACTTGTTAAGAGGTATGCGGCCCTACGCGACCGCCTGTATAATGCAAGCACTAGCACCACCGAGGCTAGGACTAATCAACACCACGTCACTCAGGTTATCTCTTAGGGTCGAAGCACATTGAGGCAGAGTAAAGCGAAGCTGCAGTGGCATCTATACCGCCCCATATGAACTAATGAGCTGTCGACAAATTCTGCATTGCGCAAGCAGAGCTTTCGGCGCGATTTGAACATAATAACAGGCCGACAACATCCGTCGGCAGTTACCCTGACCAGACTTCACCCATCATCATTTCCATCCTGTCTCGCATACCTCTTTAAAGTGCGGCGCGACGGTCTACAAATATGCAAAACATATTCACCTAGCTCCACAATTTAAAGTTGATTTGTAGAGATGGATATCGATGCGCATCTTTTGTTTATCTCGCTAGGAGTATGTGCATTACGTGGTATATATATATATCCTATGTTTTTCGCTTTGACCCTGGCTGAGTGTGCTTTTACCCTTAGATTAACCAAATCATGCATATATTATTTATCGCTAAACTTATTAAAACCAACCAAGAAATTAATAATCCAATTGATATCTACCTGAAAACCTGCACGCTATTTGAGAATATAAATCATTACAATAGGGGCTAAAGTTGCTTAAAAAGGTATTTAAAGTATTTTTATAATCCTTTAAAAGATACACGTGAGCTGAGATATGAACGGTTATGATCTTTTTAATTGTTTACCAATTATTGATAATGTAATCTTATTCGCTTCTGATAGCTTTGTTGTCATGTTTTTTGTAATCACCGATGGCCTTCTGCTTACTTCTGTACTTAATTATTATACTTCCTAATATAAGGTACAAAAGAGGATCGAAATAAATAGGAAACTAATCCTTAAAATGATTTAATAAGTATGTACAACTAGGTATAACACAACAATCAATCACTGGCGTCAGATTCCACAGCAGAAGTTCTTTCTCTCTTAAGTTTCATAAGTTGTCGGTCTCTCAACTTCAAGCTGTTGATGAGCTTCATCACTTGTATCCTAAACTCGAACTTGGAGGATTCGGAGAGCTTTTTGACGGACGGCGTGATTGACTTGAAGAAGGACCTGTCCTCGTCTTCTTCTTTCTGTATGAGGTTGGCGAGGACTGTGATGATGTTCTCTTCGCTTTCTTCTTTGCTGCTGGCGACGCTACCGTACTCAAGTTTGGGTCGCTTGGAGGGTGTTTCAGCGGCCTGAGTGTCTGCGCACTCTTCGATGTCCACGAACACCTCCTGCAGCCAGTTGTGCGAGTTCTCGTGGTCTGCATCATCATCGTTCTCCATCCGCTCCTCTATATAACTCTTGCTGCTCTTCCGATCTCCCTCGGCCAGGTAGATGGGGTCGAGGAACGTCAGCTCCTCTGCGTACACGTACGGTCTTCTTACTCCAGGTTTTCGTGACTTCACGTACGAATCTCGCACGTTGTACCATTTTCTTGTGATTATATTACCTGCGAAGCATTGAAAATAAATCGAATGAGTAATGTTTGCTTTCCTCTTTGTCTCCGACATGAACCAATAGTAACATTATTTGTATTATTCAGACAAAAGTCTGAATAATAAAAATAATATTACCATTGGTGTTTTTGTAAAGAATTATTAATTAATACGTGTAATAACTAAGCTCGTAATAACTTACAGCAATAACTTAGTTATTGTTGTGTTTAAGCTTTAAAAATAACTAGGTATCTTCATATTACAATTATTGCTATGCAGACTGTCAATAATACGTAACGAACGCAAATGTTTAATGATGTGTATAAAAATGATAATATTATCTTTATACCTTCTCGTAAGGTGGTTTGTAAATAATAGGGCTAAGTAAGTTACTTTTACACATTTTTAGATTTAATGAAAATTCTCACCAGATTATTAAGTACCCTACTCATCAATGCCTCAGATGATATCACCAAAAAGACTCAGACCCGCCTGCGCCTCTCTGGGTTATCTTACTAACTCCGGGTTAGTCGCTAATCCCGTGGTATCTATGACATTTATGTATCATCATCATCACATTATCATCAGCCTATTAATGTTCCCACTGCTAGGGCATAGGCCTCCTCTCTGTGAGAGGGAATGGGCCGTAATCCACTACGCGGGCCCAGTGCGGGTTGGTGGATGTCACATGTCTTCGAATTTTTGGTTCTAGGACATGTCGGTTTCCTCACGATGTTTTCATTCACCGTTTTGAGAGCAGTGGTGATGAAAAAAAAACATGACTGATTTTTTTTTCTCTGGATGTTTGTGGTCTACTTCATCCACGGTGACCGGCCGGATTGGGAGAGGTGGAGGGACGTCATTTAGTTATTTTGTTTTTTTTACACTCTTTCGAGGTTCCAGCCGTTGGGTTCAGTTGAGATGGTCGTAAAAAAGGTTGTAATATTCTGGGATTTGCTCTTTTTTGATATTTGTTTCGGATTTTCTTTGGTTTCCCAAACATTGGTGCCCGCTGCTCCCTCTGGTGATTCTGACAGATACCTACATCTTTTGTATTAAAAATCGGTTAGATCCTTGTTCGAGTCTTATAATCTTGTCGTGACGTAGAGCCACCTGGTTTCCCTCTTTTCTTTCCCGGTGCAGCTCTTCTTGGAGTTCCTTTCACTTCTGGAGTACCGCAGGAGAGTAATCCTGTTTTATGTAAATGCCCGAGCCTTCTAGTAATTTTTACTTCGTAGAATTTAGATTATCTTCAACGTAGTTGTAGTTGTTACCTTAATTGGTCTTGTTTTCCCATGTTTTTCCCGATTCTTGCTGCAGTCTCAATTTCGAATTTTTCGCAAGCTACCCCCATTTTTCTGATAATCACATCAAGGACTGTAGTCAGCAGATCCTCATAAGTCTTTTCTTTTTCTTCCAGCCCAATACCAAATTTTTCTTCTTATTTGTCTATCTAGAAACTCGATATTTTTTTTTTCTTGCGTCTGGTGTTGTTTTTCTACTATTATATTAAATTTCTCACCCAATATTTTATGTATGCTCTGCGTGATGTTTTCTTCCATCGACTTCATATCCTGTTGTTTTGGGTAATGTCATTCTGTATTAAATTGTAATGCTTTAATTATATCCTCCATCCTATTTTACCCACAAGAGGCGCCCTCTATATAGAAGTCAAGTGGTGGTAGTACGATATATTTTAGAAAAGTGCCCGACTTGCTACTCGCCGCTAGACGGCGCTTATCATAATATGATATCGGAATTACTTTTGATAATGGGTCATACAAGGTTGTAATTATGATTGATAATTTCAACTTAGCTATTATCACTAGTATGTAGTATCTAATATTCTATTTTGGTATTTCCGTGATGCCCAGGTTACTTAAAATTAAAGTGTGAGTTTTTGACAAAACCACACTTTAGTTTCACTTAAAATTAAAGTGTGAGTTTTTGACAAAACCACACTTTAGTTTCACTTAAAATTGCACACAAGAACGAAAAAAAAAGTTAATTAAAAAAATCAAAAAACCCGACTGCTTAAAAAGCAAACTAAAAAGACGTAAACAAGAAGAAAATCATGCTGTGCAGTCGGAGGATACATATTCGCGAGTTGGCGGACCAAAATCAGATGTATCCTCCGACTGCACAGCATGATTTTCTTCTTGTTTACGTCTTTTTAGTTTGCTTTTTAAGCAGTCGGGTTTTTTGATTTTTTTAATTAACTTTTTTTATTTACAACTTTTTAGTTATTTTTTTTTAGAATTATGTACATTTAAACATATAAGTGTTATATATTTTTGAAATCGCCTCTTAAAATCCTTTATTTTGATACCCCACATGATGGGTTTGGAAGAAAAAAAAAATTTTTTACCCCACAAAATGGCGCCCAAAAGCCGCCATTTTTGTTTTTTTCCAATTTTAATGTAGCCAGTGACACTCGCAGGATTAAGACGAATCGATTGACGTAAGAATCATCAAAATCGGCCAACGCGTTTGGTCTCTAGAACGCCACATAGGAACAAACATACATACATACATACATACATACATACATACATACATACATACATACATACATACATACATACATACATACATACATACATACATAGACTGATAAACACATTACCCTCCTTCGGCAGTCGGGTAAAAATAGAATTCACGGTTTGCGCTGTTGACGCCATATTTGTTTGTTACTAGCGCCGCAATGGAATAAAAATCCAGCCAAGTGCGAGTCGGACTCGCGCACGAAGGTTTCGGTACCATTATCGTAAGAATCACGTTTGTTGACAGAATAAAATAAATATTGAAGTGGAGCTTTTTATTATTTGTTATTATAGCGGCAACAGAAATACATCATCTGTGAAAATATCAACTGTCGAGCTATCACGGTTCATGAGATAACAGCCTGGTGACAGACAGACGGACAGTGGAGTCTTAGTAATAAGGTCCCGTTTTCACTCTCTGGGTACGGAACCCTAAAAACTGAACTAAATTTACATCTTACTTACTTGGCTGAGTGTTGGTCAGTCATCTTCAAAGGGCTGACTTTCAATACGCCAAGTTGTTAAAAGTTGAATGATCCTAGTTCAAGGGGCATTCAATTGGATGCCGGCGTTTAATGAACGGCCTAGGCGTTCCACTAGCTGGCTAATTTAAACAGATGGCTGCGACACATGTTTGGGATAGGTCAAGCAAGAATACCCCATTTTAAGTAATCGTTAAAAAGTGTAGAGATTTTCATAAATAAGGCAAAGTTCTTAGATAATTATTCCTGTTAGTTCCTCACCTATAAGATTCTTCTTGTGCTCATCGAGACTGTCGTAGGCGGGCTCGAACTCCAGGTAGATGGCGTGCCAGGCCTTGTCCTTGCCCGCCTTGTCGCGGTATGATGGGTGGCAGCGGTCCCACAGGCACGTGTGCTGCCGCACCAGCCGGATCAGCTCGCGCGTGGCGATCATCTTCTTCGAGAAGTGCTGGACCGTCATGCTGCGGAATATAAGGAGCTACTGTTTATTCTACTCTCGACAGTCGCATTTAGCTTCGATGACTTCTTCCAGATTAGGTTCCTAAAGCCTGCTGCATACCTACCGTGTTTTATTCCGGACGGAACGGGACGATAAGTTTTGAAAATAATGTTTCATAAAAATGTATACATTTATATACACACACATACATTTATTTTACATTTATTTTGTTTTTTTTTATGTAATTATTTATTTTTTGTATTTCTTTTTTTTTTGTTTTTTATTTGTGTATTATTTATTTACATTTTAACGTCGGACGGGAAGGCGACGACGCACGTGGCGTGCCTTGGCATTTTGTATGACAAATACTTATCGTCCGTAACGTAACTACGTGTACTTGTAAACAAACAACCATAGCGACACGGTTGGCGCAGTTTTTGAGCGATCGGCTGCAGCGCTGCGTGTCACGGGTTCGATTCCCGCACGGATCAAATATTTGAATGGACTACAGATATTTGTTCCGGGTCTGACAGTTAGTGTATGTTAGTTTATATTACTTTCTATACTTCATAAAAGATAGCTTGATCTCTGCCACAGCTGTCAGTATTTATTTAGTATCAATACAGTAACAATAGCGCTTGACAGGCTAACAATAACGTAACAATACGTTTACGTCAGTTTGACATGTGTCGCAGAGATCAAGCTATCTTTAAAGAACTATATTTTAAATTGTTGACGTTCAAAAGATCCGTGTTGACCTAATGAAGTAAAGAATTTTGACGTTGACTTTATTACGAGGCTTTTATTTTAGACCCCTTCTGTATGACTGTCTCGTTGGTCTAGCTAGTATAAGAGGTATATGATGGGTTAGGTTCGATTCCCAGGCAAAGCACATCAAATTGATACCATTATTGAGAGTAGGCTCGCTTCTATTTCATGAGACTGAAATGTTTCAAACAGCAACCACATTGCTACCGCGTGACGTCGCGCCCGTCGCTATCTGTTTGCCTAGCCCATTACCAATCATATGAGGTTCGGCTACCAGAGCCCTTAGTGCGAGTTTTTACTGACGCTCAATCGCGTTAACGTAAACGTCAATTTGTATTGAAATGGATAAGCGCCGTCTGGTGACGGTAAGGAGAAACCTTTTTTTAGTATACATTTTGACATAAGAGATCGTTTACGTTATCACGAGTGAGTACGTTAAAAAACTCGGCATAAGCACACAGTCTAGCCGGATGCAAGCGAGCGAGTACCAGTATTTAACCCCCGAAGGAAAAAGAGGGGTGTTTTAAGTTAGACGAGTGTTGCTGTGTATCTGTGTATTTTTTTGGTCTGAAAGGTAACTTTGTCAAGAGTTTTCTTAGCTGTTTGATTGAAGTCGGTTCAACCGTTCAAAAGTAATTCACATTTTACTCTTTGAATCTCGGTTTTTCGCAAGATATTACTTATGTCATAATTACGTGTTTCGATAGATTGTCGATTGATGCGTGTCTACTACTAGGTATATTATATATAGTTTAAAAAGCCTGATATAAAAAAATAATAACCCCCGATTTCAAAAACTCTAAAAAGCTAAAAATAAACCTCGTATTCGCGTCGGGGAACCGCCAACGTTTACAGCAGTTTATACTTAGCGGTTCCCTGACGCGATTATGAGGCATTTTTTTTTGCTTTTTTGCGGTTTTGAAATCGGGGTTCTTTTAAATTTAATTTACTGCAAATTCTGCCTAACTGACCTCCACAACCCAGTAACTGGGCAACACGATACCATTTGGTAACACTACTTACTGGTGTCAGATCTCAGGCTTCTGACTACCCGTAACGACTGGCAAAGATCTTCAAGTGACAGTCCTAGCTGTCACTTGCAGATCTTTACAACAGTTACCTGCTTGCCGAGGCACGGAGGAATCTCCTCCCAATCGGCGTGGATGGGCCACGGACCAACCTCGGCAAGCGTTGCTTAACCTTGAACATCGACCCGTGCTGCTGTTATTATATAGCCACGAGCTGCTACGCCCATGTCACTAACCTCTCCCAAATGACGTCACGCTTTTAATCTTTCAGTAGATAGGATAGCTACAATCCTGCACCCCATCTATTGCCCCAATCATTGAACCCACATTATAGAAGTCCTATCAATGTTTGAATATGCTAATGGACTCCGGCGCAACCGTCCAAGGCCATACAAATAGGGCACCGTCGTCGACGTGTAGGCGCCTAAATGATTTGTTTCTTGGTCACTTGTTATTGTGTGAACATTTCTACTTAATAAGTATTGACATAAAAACACTAGTCGTAATAAAGGTCTCCAGAGATTCAGAGAATAAAAACACAAAAGAATGCCATTCACAGAAATCCCAGAACATAGGCTAGCTAGGTTTATTAAAATTACACTGGATAGGTACCTCACCTATCCAGTGTAATTTTAATAAACCAAGAAATGTTTCCTTAAGCCTATGTTCCATCTATCTGTAAGTAGGTACCTACCTAAGTAAATAAGAACTTGCCACGATACATTTTATACAAGTAAATGTGCAGTAATCTCGGCAAATTACCTATTTCTGGCTTTTCCAACTTAGAAATTCGCCATAAAATAATGTGCGTATTTATAGTACCTACTTAAATCCAAAAACCTCCAATAATGTGACAATGTGACAAAAGTTCACGGAGAACAACACTCAAACATGATAGGTAAACACCGGCGACCTTGAACCAGTTTGTCGAATATTGAACCGAGATTCGCGCCAAATGCACACCGAGCGACCTTACGCCCCCGGCATAAAGACCAAAATAGAACGCCCGCGCTCCTAAGTGCAGGCTAAAGTTCACTTTGACTACGTTAGTGTCACATTTTAGTAAATACCTTTTCTCTGTACAGTTTGTATTAGCAATTACCTCAAGTGTGTTACAATAGTGTCACGTATAGCACATACATTTATTCGTAAGACCGAGTATCAAACAGTCACCCACCTTGTATTCGTATCCGAGTCCGACATTATCGATGTCTTCAAACTGCTCCTATCCGGTTTCAAAATGGCGGTTCCCTTGAAATTTTCACAAAAATCACATCAAACTACGCGAAATACATTTTATGTATAGGAAGGTGACGGGAATATTATAATGGATGAATATTTAGTGGTAAATGTCGTGCAAAAATGCGTATATTCCCCTAGCGAGTTTACACAATACTGTCGGCGGCGGAGCGGAGCGGCAGCCGTGCGCCGGACGGCCGCTATCCGGTCCGAGGGACGGCAACGCCGCGCTCCGGAGATGGAAGTGCGGCAACGTTGCGCGCCGTGTTGTATAAGTACTTATGTACCTACTTTTATACAAACATTGATGGTGCTTGTTGGAACGCACTTATTGTTTTAAATTTCGGTTCAGTTTTTCATAATTGTTTTCAGTGGCGGGCTGGCGGCTATTTGATAGGTATTCTTTTCTATTTCATTACAAATTATATTTTACCGGATGGCAATTGTCAATACAAAAAACCGATCCGTAAGTCGTTCGTGAAGCGCTCAGTGAAAACCTGACAGTTTTATGGTTTTTACGACTGACAGTTACTGAAGACATTAAGTAAACTAAATTACTTTTAATTTGACTTTGAAGCTCTTTGGAGGTTCCTTACACAGAGGTCGCACTCGCAAGCGCTCGACTGCTGCTGCATGCGTGTGGGTTCTATTCCCGGGCCGATTTTTTTTTATTGGATTTTCCATTAAGGATTTCGAGTTAAAATAATAATTTGTGTTGTTGCAAGAAGCAGTGTTAATTGCTTGAACCCGGTCGATGTCAACAAGCTCGCCTTTTATTACACGGAACACAAATATGACGAGACTGGCTAAATTCGAGTGTACTATCAGGTACAAGGGCGTCGCCAGCCGGTGGCCAAGGGGGGGGCAAGTTGATGTGGAGAATGAGAAAAGTATGAATTGTAGGTAAAGTCAAGAACACATGAAGCTTTTCACTTGTAGTACGAGCCTTACATCTACTGCGATTGTAATAATTACGGTACAGAGTCCAACGAGTAAAGCTTCACGAATTCCTGACTGTACAATAAATTAATTTTATAAATAAATTATTACTGTTAGAAAAATAGAATAAAAATAATTTGGGTTTTTGAATTTAAATATACCTACAGTGTATTTTTTTTGCAATCACGTACCAGATTTTTAATATTACAGTGGTTGATAAAGATTCTTTTTTTGATTAGGTTAATTAAAACATAATCTTCGGGGGTTTTTTGAAAACTATTCAATCACTTTATTATGAAAATCTTGTAAGTTTCCATGAATAAGTTTCTGTGCACACTCATCATGGCCAGACTATTGCGGCGATTTTCACCCATATTGCTTCTTAGCCAGGTTTTTAGTCTCCTAAAGCTGCTAAACGATCGCTCTACCGTAAGTCGAAGACTATTGGATTTTGGTTGCTTTACATTTGGCAACATTTTTAGAATCTCTAGGGGGGGGGCAGCTGCCCCTCCCTGCCCCCCCTTGGCGACGCCCTTGATCAGGTATCTACTCCTCTGGCTATCCTCTCGGATAAAACAGGCGCGATGTTATTTTAAGTTTTTCAAAGGGCTTTCATAGGTACCTACACTTCATTTGTACAAGGGCGGATGAAAAAGAAATATATATAATTAGGAAGGTAGGTATATCTATCACTTGGGATGGGATGGAATCTCTCTTGGGATACTTACAAAAAAGTGTTTTTTGGTTTTTTAAATAAACTTTATTTAGTTAAATATAACTTTTTAGTTACCTATCTTTTTTTTAGACATACCTTTAAGTGTTATATATATATATATATCGGAGATAGGAGGGCTATCTTCAATAAAACCCTCGGTCTGTGGGCATATCGTGGGTATGCGATGCACAAAGCAGGTAACTTATGCCGTTTTAGAGATAGTTCTTGTTCCAATTTTATCAAAGCAGCGGATTCGGCCACCAATCGTTTCGCTTTTTTCCCAACTTAAACACACTCGTTCAAGTTCACACACGCCACTTTAGGCTACTTCTCAACTCCTTTTTCTCACAACTCTTTTCAACTCCAAAACAGCGCGTCCGCGCGTATCTTTTCTAACTTCACGACCCAATATGGCGGAAGAACCCACTCAGAGTGCCTCTATGACACTCCTGCTTTTTATTGGCTAAGAGAATCTCTTCCGGCAAATTACTGCTTGTATTATCCAATCCAAATCGAGTATTTGGGTTTGACGTTTCTACTGGTGGGATCGTAGTCTGAGTTTTTTAAATAAATAAAATAAAACAAAGTCGATTAAGTGTCTGGAAAGTTTTTAATCAGGTGTTTAGTAGCATAATTTGAGGTATACAGTGTAGTGATTGCTCCTTAAGTGATTAATTACTGCCAATTAAACCAATTTAAAAAATCTCCAAGTCAAAACATAAATACCCTCAAATTTATAGAAACAAGTTTGCGAAAATTAACAGCTCAAAGTAAACAAAGTTTTTGTGTTGATTCATCCAAGTACCTAATAGATATGGCGGTGAAGTGCGGTGAGTGCGGTAAATTCGTGTCGGCGGTTGACACTGTTAGGTGTTCGAAGTGCAGCGTCTCGTATCACCGAGTGTGTGTTGCCCTACCTACGAGGGGCCCCATAGTCTCTGCCTGGCATTGTCCCGAGTGCAGAAAAAATGTCCGTAAGGACAATAAGGCCGAAACGCCGGTACTCGGTTGTGTGGCCGACGAGGAGTCGACGCCTGCGACGACGCAGCTGTCAGCTGTTGCACCGTTGACGCCCCAGTCATTCGCTGCACCGTCGTCGCCTGTGAACACTGAGTCCCCGTCGGACGTAGGCTCCGCTCTGAGATTGGTAGTGGAGGAGATTCGCACCTTGCGCTTTGAGGTCTCAGAGCTTCGGAAGGATGTAGCGGAGCTGAAGGCATCTACTGACTCGTGTCATACTCGCATGGATGGGATTGAGTCCAGACTGGCAGTGCTTGAGAAGCGTCATGATGCCGGATGCGATCCGACAGCAAATTTAAATGCGGTGGAGAGTGTGGTCTCACAGCTCAAGAGGGACCTTAATGACAGAGATCAGGAGCTGATGGCAAACGATCTGGTAATAGGGAACATACCTGAGTCGCAAGCTGAAAGCCCAGCACACCTGTTCCAGCTAATTGCCACAAAGCTGGGAGTTGCTGTGGAGGACCGCGACATCGTGAGCGCAGAGCGAGTCGGCGGCAGACACATTAAGGCGACAAGCCCGCGAGTCTCAACAGAACCCCGCCCTCGCGCTATCATGGTGCGCCTCGCACGACGTGACCTGCGTGACGCCGTGCTGAACGGCGCCCGCGTGCGACGTGACGCCACAACCGAGAATCTCGGACTCTCCGGAAGACCCGTACGCTTCTTTGTAAATGAGAGGCTGACCAGATCAAATCAGCAGTTGTTTCGTCAGACAAGGGCAGCTGCGGGGATTCATGGATGGCGGTTCGTATGGACGAAGCGCGGTCGCATCCTGGTCCGACAAAAGCCTGGCGAAGCCACTCACAGGATTGCATCTGAGGATGATATTAATCAGCTTATTGGACCTCTTGCGGACACTGTCAAATAAATCTTTGTTTGTTGCTGCACATTTTTTTGTATTTGTTCATAGTTTTACTGTTTGTAATTGTTTAGTATGCATGGTGTCTGTGTGTCGTATCTGTAGTGATCTGGGGAGCTGCGAATATCGAAGTGAGTACTGCTGTCAAACAAGGAACATAGTTATATTATCTACACATATTATTATTATTTACACACAAACAGCAATATTATTTACAAACAACACATATATTTTATTATTTACAATTTATTATTTACTACTAGAACTAAAACTTATATACAATATTAATTATTTAGACAAAACAAATAAACAAAAGTACTTTAATAAATATTATATTAATGAAATACTATCCTTGCTATATACATACACTTATACAGCCATTATTATTTGCATGCCATGACTAAGTCAAAATTATTAAAGTTTGGTTTATTTAATGCGGGCTCTCTGGCAACTAACCAGGACGAGTTTCTTATTGCAATGTCTCAGCACTCAGTGGATATAATGGCAATCAACGAAACGTGGCTGCGACCTGGGGAGGAGGGACGCGCGCCTAAGGTTCCGGGGTATAGGTTGAAGCACGTGCCGCGCCCTGCGACTATACGCGGGGGACGGGGCGGAGGAGTAGCGTTTTACATTAAAACAGGAGTACGGGCGCGTGTACGGCCACATCCAGAGCAGTCTAATGTGGAACAGATGTGGTTAAACCTAACTGTCAATGGTAGGAAGTTGCTGATTGGCACTGCATACAGGCCACCCTGGTTTGAATTGTCAAAATTTCTGGATGGTATAACTGACAGTATTAGCGCATTGGCACCTTACGATCATTTGGTATTATTGGGGGATTTCAATGTAAATTTATTGGATACAAAGAATACAAAAACTAAAGATTTGACGGAATTCCTAAATTATACCAATCTAAATCAGGTAGTGCAGTCACCAACTCATTTTGTAGGGGATAGTAGTACTCTCATTGATGTTATCTGTACCGATGTGGGGGTTCGTAATGTACTGGTTAGCCATGTCAGTGAACTTGGTCATCATTCATTTATTGTATGTGATACTGTCATAAAGAAGCTAAAAAGTAAGCCTAGGCTAGTTGTGTATCGACCTCTGAGGGATATATTGGAGGATTATTTTGCAGTGGATCTGAATTTAATGTCATGGTTTGAAATTGATTCACTGCCTGATGTAAACAGCATGATTGAACATTTTAATGCCACTATTACCCAATTATTCGACTTACATGCCCCCATAAAAAGTAAAATATTTAGGGACCGACCCACGCCGTGGATAACGGATAATATTAAATTGATGTTTAAGTTGCGAGACGAGGCAAAAATTAATTATAATAAGGATAAGTCCGACACTGCCAAGAAGTATTATTTGGATTTAAAAAAACAGTCTGTTACAGCACTAAGGCGGGAAAGGAAGGTATACTTTGACAGGCACATTAATAGTCAGATAAAACACCCGAAAAAGCTATGGAAAAATCTTAAATCAGATGTTTTCGCAGAGCATAGTGAAGGTACGCTTCCCGAACAATTTAATGACCCAGACGAGATAAACAAGGCATTTCTCAATGTACCAGGGCAGTGCATACTTCCCACATCGCAGTTATCTTATTTTGATGCGAATAGGTTTGGTGATACTCAATTTGAAATAAGAAATGTTACTGAGGAGGAAATTTTGAAAATTATCAAGAGCTTGGGGACAAATGCTAAAGGGATTGATGGAATCAGTCTGGATATGATAATGTTAACATTACCGATCACCCTTCAGGCTATTACTACAATCATAAATAAGTCGATAGATACCCACACTTTCCCTGACTTGTGGAAGTGCGCTATTGTGCGACCTTTACCCAAAATTAGCAACCCTACTACTTATAAAGATCTGCGTCCTGTTAGCATATTGCCTTGTTTATCGAAAGTTTTGGAGAGGGTGGTTTATAATCAAATGCTGGAATATTTAGAGTCAAACAATATGCTACCCGACCTTCAGTCTGGTTTTAGGAAGGGTTGTGGGACCGCCACAGCCCTTTCTGACGTGGTAGGGAATATCCTGGAGGCGCGTGACAGGGGGGAGGGAACAATCCTTGCACTGCTGGATTTTTCGCGGGCCTTCGATGCAATAAACACCACTCTGTTACTTTCCAAGTTGGCCTATTATGGTTTTTCAACGGAAACAATAGAGTGGTTCGCTAGCTACTTGCAAAATAGGTCACAGCTCGTGGAAGTCCAGAGGGAGGATGGATCTAAGATGTCATCCCCCCCTCGTCGGGTGCCACGTGGGGTACCCCAGGGATCAATTTTGGGGCCCCTTTTGTATATCCTTTACAGCGCAGACATTACTAAGTCATTCCGGCATTGCAGGTATCATATGTATGCGGATGACATCCAATTATATATAAATTTTAAACCAGCAGATACATTAGAGGCAGTGAGAAAAATCAATGACGATCTTGAAAGAGTTGTGGTATGGTCAGATAACAACTCACTGGTATTGAACCCGTTGAAATCAAAGTTTATGGTTTTAGGAAGTAGGAAAATGATCAGCGCAATACTGTCAGCCAAGCCAGAAGTTGTCATCAGGGGGGAAAAAATTGATAGGGTAGAGATAGCATGCAATCTTGGGTTAACAATGGATCCTGAACTTCGATTTGAGAAGCATATCAATAATGCTATGAGGAATTGTTTTTATAGATTGAAACTGCTATATTCCATTAGAGACTACCTGAGTGTTGAGCTACGTAAACAGTTAGTGGATAGTCTAATTTTATCAAGACTTAATTACTGTGATACCGTGTATGGCCCGTGCCTGTTAGCAAGAACAGAAAAGCTGATACAACGCATACAAAACGCATGTACACGGTTCTGTGTAAAGATACCTAGTAGAAGTCATGTCACTCCTTATATAAATGAAAATAATATTTTAAAAATGGCTGCTAGAAGAAAGTTACATATGGCTAGTTTGCTTTTTGGAGTGGTGACAACACAAAAGCCACACTATTTGTTTGAGAAGTTGAGTTGGAGGCAGAGCAAATACGAACCACGTTTTTCTACTGAACCTCTTTGTACGTCGACACATAGGACCGCAGCATTCAGGGGAAGTTTCAGATATGCTGCCACACACTGTTGGAATAACCTTCCTCCACCAGTAAGAGTCCTGAGAACAAAAAGGCATTTTTTGAGTATTTTGAAGAATTATTTCATGCAGATACAGCAAACCACATGATTTGTAAACTGGAACCAGTGACAATAGCTGCCCTTATTGGTCTTACCTTGTGGGTCATGGCCTACAGGCAATGGGGATGGTTTTCCAGCAGTGTGGGTGGCCTGTCTGATTCCTTCCAGGTTGGGCCCAGTCTTGTGTCACTGACACAGGAATGGTGTTCATCAGCCATCTGGGGCGTGTTTGCTGGCTTTCTGAAGCTACATTATCTGGGTGGGACAATGGGTAGGCATAAGTCGATAGTGCTAGAAGAATTACCAATGTTATTTAATGTAAGGCTTGGTTACTGTCTGAATACTTACCATGAGGAGCGGTTTCATTTTGCATTTCATAAGTAGATATGTCGGTAGATCTTACACCTACCATCAAGCTCCTTCGTACATCGTAAGATCGACGATCCATACGGCCCACTAAAATAATGAAAGAATATATTATAATAACATTCTCAGGCTTTATTAAATTAATTTTAACTAATTTTATTGCTCTCGATTGAAAAGTGAGGTTGTCGTTTGCCAACGCCATGGCTTTACAAATGGCCGCCAACGCCATGGCATCGCAATTCTCATAGTGCATATAGGTACCATAGATTCAATTTTGTTATAATCAATTTTAAACATAAAACATAATAATTATTAGATTTAGGAATACACACACCATGGTATTTTATTTTATTTTATTTTCAGTATGATTATTATACCTCAGTTTATGTATCTTTTATTTTATATGAAACGCATAAATACAGACATAGGTATATAGTTTATAATAAGACTTTGATATATATTTTTATTTTATTTCTATGTACTTACTTTCAACATGTTCAGTCGGTTCAGTCACACTCATTTTCGTACGAAATTTTTGTATTTTCACATGGGGGAACGTCATTACGTCATTCGCGAGGTTTTTGCTGAAAATCAGCGCTGTTGACGATAGGTTCGTCTGAAGTCACGGCATTAAGCTGAGCAATGACCTATTCTTGCACAGATGCGACGCACAGCCTATTTGCCCTTGTTGTTTCAAAGATGGATAATTTTCCACTCAGTAATCGGCATTTCGTTAATTTGTGATTGTTTTGTTTGTTTGTTTTCATTTGGTAATGTCGAAACATATTACGCAAGTAAATTGTCTTTGGCCTCTCACCCACAGATAACTGTTTATTGCTTTCATCAAGCAATAGACAAAATTTGACAAACTTTTATAATTTTTTGTTTTAAATACGAGGCTTTTGGCTAATTTGTGAATTTGGTGAATGCCACTCTTTATTTTGTATTGTGCGTTTAGTTTGTGCAGAATAAACTATTTTTCTTTCTTTTTCTTTCTTTCTTTCTATTTTGACATAAGAAAAATAAAGTGTTGTCAATCGAATAAAATCGAACTGAGAATTGATCAGAAGCTAAATGTTGCCAATTAAACAAACCTGAAGTAATAAGTTTACAAGCGATATACCTTCCTCCGATACGGCCATCTTGACATTCAAACGGTCCCACGTTTGATGTAAAGCGACGAGCAACATCGTTACTCAATAAAAAAAAAACAAAAACCAAGAGATAAAAAAAAATAAGTAATAGGTTAAGTTCGGCCGCTCCTGACCAAATAAAAAAAATAACGTGGTCGTGACATCTTCCACGTGAAACCTTCAATCAACACCTTGGCTCGTAATAGCCTACAACAAAACTCAAGTACATCTTTACTCATGAAAACTGAATTCTCTTAGCTTTCACACTGTTCATTTGTTTTCTCCATGTAAATCTAGGTCTCCACACCATACACCGTACACAACCATCATCGTACTATCGAACCAGCCACCTCACCATTTAGACAACCATATTAACACATTCTAAATGGTTACCGAAGCACCAGAGGTACCAGGTTCCCAACAAACGCCAAGTCGGTCTCGAAGCACTAAGTGTGCCAGAAACCACCCAAACGCCCAACACAACATACCATGTCACATACACCAAACAACAGGTCACCGAGGCCCCAGAGGGACCAGGCTCCCCCAGACATACAACAGGTCACCGAAGCCCCAGAGGGACTAGGCTCCCCCCAGACAACCGGTCCTCTCGAAGCAACAATACTGCCAGATACCCATGCCACATACATTAAACAACAGGTCACCGAAGCCCCAGAGGGACCAGGCTTCCCCAGACAGATAACAGGACTCCAAAGCCCCAGAGGGACCAGGTTCCCCCCTGACAAATCCAGCAATGTTTCTTGGTCCCACAGCAATCGCTGTAGCTCCTGATGGTCAACCCAGTGACCACCCTGCAACCATAGTCATCCTGACCAGGCCTCGTAACCCACCACGGTTACAGCAGTCATCTTACTGACCACTCACCTCGTAACCCACCTCGGTTACAGCAGTCATCTTACTGACCACTCACCTCGTAACCCACCTTGGTTACAGCAGTCATCTCTGACCACTCACCTCGTAACCCACCTCGGTTACAGCAGTCATCTTACTGACCACTCACCTCGTAACCCACCTCGGTTACAGCAGTCATCTCTGACCACTCACCTCGTAACCCACCTCGGTTACAGCAGTCACCGCAGCGACTACTCATCACCGTACAGTCAGTCCTTTGACCATACACACGACCTCACCATTGCTAGATTGATTTGAATCAGTCTTCAACACAGTACATTCAGTTACTTCAATGGGTACTTGATCTTTCAGCTTTCCTCTAACTCATCATGAACCAAAGCCTTTAATGCAACACATAGCTGCCACCATTCAGAACTCTAATAACCATAAACAGCACCTCTAAACCAAAATCAAATTAGTTATTTCAATCTTCATTCTCAGTACTGAATACAACGGCAACTTCACATTCAGGATTTCTTTCCCTGCCAAAAGCATATTCAAGAACTCCATTTTATGTTCATGATTTCATACCAAACCCTCAGTGTGATAGGTATAATAACTACCAACATCAAACATTACCAATTTTGCAAACTAAAAAAGAAATCATGCACCGCATGTCACCGAGTTTACATCTGCATTAACATTATCTTATCCAACTTGCTCAGATAGCAAGTAAAACAAAATTATGTTAGGTATGTTCACAATGACCAGCACAGAACATTCAACAAGTAAGAACACCACAACCATTACTGACAGTATACTTTAATTCATTATTCCACATTTATTATTCAAGGTAGGTACTAGCCTACATGACACCACACAATCACACAATTCACAAATTCACACCTTTCTTTAAAGAGATGTTACAATTATTAAAACTTCTGAATAATGTTCAAGATTACCGAGGCCAAGCATCGTTGAACAACACAGAACAAGGAAACCATTCCTAGTTTCCACCAAAAAATAAAAGCTCCTGTACCAAGTAAATCAAATAGAACCCAAGTGTCCCATTCATGGTCCACAATCAACAATAACTTAGCAAATACATTCGCTACACAGAATGCACTTTCAACTTAAATGCCAAATCAACTCTTGACTCCGTCATCTCTCTGACCCACGAAACTGAGAAACTGTTCTATGTAAATTAAAATGTTGCCAATTGAACATCTATCTCATCTTCAGCCACAACTTCAACAGTTCCTCGAGAGGGCCAATCCCTCGGGCATCCCATAATACCGGAATACGTCTTCTAGACACCATCTTAATGTCTAGTTGCACTTTTCATTTGCCATAGTCAATTTAAATCATTTTTATTTGTAGGTATCGTTAGAATGACATGTTATCAGTTGGTTAGTTCCCTACATAGTGATTTATAACAACTACAGACATTAACTTTACCTTTATTCAACCGTTGGTAGCAACAAAACTAAACGCCAACTGTCTAGGCTATAGTAACGTTAATCCTCGTGATATTTCCAGGTTGTAAGATCGCAAAACGAGTCAACCAGCAAACTATTTCACTAAACTTTAACACGGGTTTGAAAATAATCTTGATCACATAACTCATAACTGAAAGTTATCGCAACTCTTTGGAATGAAGCAAAAGTTAAAAGTTTAATCCTCACAGTGACTCACACCTTGTAACGATTTATTAATAATCTAGTCTTTATCTAGTAACTTAAAAGTTAAAAATCATATCACAGTTAAAAGTTATTTGTTTTTGTTTTGTCTTGTCCGACTTTTTCGAATGTTGACACTTTTATGTCACTGTCTAATAGAGATGAATATGGGATTTTTCAATCGATATCCAGTACTGATTCGATCCAGCGTATCGATATTTCGCCCTAGAATATCGAGATTCGATTTTTCTGTTTTGATATGAACCAAAATATTAATTAAAAATAGTCGGATGTATTACACAAAGATATTTGAATTCAACGTTAACAAAATAAATTTCTTTCCCTTTTACCTGATACTTTAATTTTGTTGAGGTTTTATTTAGTCTGAGGGATTGTTTGTGGCAGAAAGAAGAATAAGTTCTGTCACTGTGTGAAAATTTTACTTGTCATAATGTATATTGAAAAATGATGTAAATTAAATAACTAAGTTTATTAGCAAATACGAGCCTTGTTATTGAAAACCAAACTTCAAGATGGTAGCAGAGCATTTTTCTGGTTAAGTTGTAAAAACATGTTATTGGATAAAAAATAAGAAGATACTGGGTTGCGATCCACGTGCGTACATATATTATATTTAAATAAAACGAACAAAAATGACGAGTGCTGCGGTGTCGTCGTTACCGTGTTTAACTGAAAACAAAAATTTTAGCACGTGGAAATTCCGTGTTAAACTAATCTTGGAAGAGAGACAAGTCGCATATGTTTTAACGTCAAAAGATGTCGAGAAACCACAATGGAAGAAAGATGACGCGAAAGCAAGGTCGATTATCGCACAAAGCCTGTCGGACAAATATGTAGAATTGGTAAAAGATGGGGAAACTGCCGCAGATATGATAAAGCTACTTGAAAGTATCTTTGAAAGAAAGAGTGTATACAATCGTTTCTACCTTAAGCGAAAATTAATATCTATGAAATGTGAAGAGCCGTTACAGTCATATTTAATTAAATTTAGTTCTATTATCAGTCAACTGCAGGCTATAGATGTAAAAGTGGAAGATGAAGACCAGATTTGCTATCTGTTATCCTCACTACCTAAAGAGTATGATCATGTTATCACTTCGATTGAAACAATGGCTGCGGAGAAAAAGTTGAACTTCGATTTTGTTAAGGCAAGGTTGTTAGATGCTGAAACTAAGATAAAAATAGAAGGAACACAGTACAGCGAAGAGAATGCCTTCAATATTTCCTGCTATAGATGTGGAAAGAATGGCCATAAGTCATACGAGTGTCACATAAACAGTAGTTATGCAAATAACAGAGGAACATCAAAGGCAAGAGGCCAAGGACGAGTTTATAGTCAGAGTCGTCGAGGACGTGGTCGCGGACTTCGTGGAAGAGGTTTTCAAGGACAAGAATATAGAGGACGAGGATTTCAGCGACAAGGAGCAACATCAATGATCACGGATGTCGAAATTGGATTTATTGCATGTGAAAATGCTTTAAACGTAAAGAGTGAAAAGGACAGAGACTATGATATTTCTTTTATAGTGGATTCTGGTTGTACTCAACATATTGTAAGTAATAAGTTTGAAAAATACATGAAAGATGTAATAATATTAGACAAGAGTGTCAAAATACTGGTTGCTAATGGTCAATATCTCTTAACAAACAAAAAAGGTAATTTAAAAATAAAATGTGACAATTTAAAGATAAACATTGAGGCATTAATTGTTAAAGATATATCGTATAACTTACTATCAGTCCACAAAATTACTGAGGCTGGACATAATGTGCAATTTAATAAACATAAAGTAACCATTAAAAGTAACAATTCCTATCTTGAGGGAACATCTGAGAGCAAGCTGTATAAATTGTATGCTAATATTTGTAATGATTCTTGTAATATTAGTAAAGTTCAATGTGATGATGATCTTTGGCACAAGAGGTTAGGACATTTAAATAGAAAATCTTTAGGAATGATGAATTTACCAATGTCTAATAAAGTTTGCAGTGCATGCATGGAAGGGAAAGCTACAAGAGGACCCTTTAAACAGACACCAAGACCGAAATCAAGGCAAGTGGCAGAAATGTTACATACAGATATTGCTGGGCCAATCAAGGAATGTGGATTAAATGGTGAGAAGTATTTTATGACAATACTAGATGATTATTCTCATTTTTGTGTAGTATATCCACTAGTTAGAAAATCACAGGCAACAGAGAAGCTTATAAACTATATAGTACAACTTGAAAATGAAACTGGAAATAAAGTAAAAAGGATACGTTGTGATAATGGCGCAGAGTATACCGCCAATAAAGTTAAAGATTTTTGCAGAAGGAAAGGGATACGTTTAGAGTATTCTTTACCTTATAGTCCTCAAGAAAATGGATGTGCAGAGAGACTAAACCGAACGTTGTGTGATAAAACGAGGACTCTATTCGCAGAAACTAAGCTCCCTAAGTTTCTGTGGTGTGAAGCTATTCAATGTGCAGCTTTTCAATTAAATAGATCTCCTTCATGGGCAATTAATTTCGAGACACCCTGCTATATGAGATTTGGACAGACAGATTTGTCAAGATTGAGAATTTTTGGTTCCAAAGCATGGGCCACTATTATACCAAGACAGGATAAATTGAGCAACAGAGGCAGAGCAACAAGAATGGTTGGATATGGAGTAGTAGGTTACAGATTGTGGAATCCAGAAGACAATTCCATTATAAAATCCAGAGATGTGAGATTTGATGAGACTGATATACAATATAAAGAAGAAGTAGAAGATAAAAGTAGTGAAATTAAATATATTGAAGAAGAAGAGGAAAATAAAGAAAGAAAACATACAGAGATGGAAAAAGTAACAGAACCGAACATAGAAAATGAAAATGAAGAAGAAGAGACAGAGAGACACAATTGCGAAATTCAAGCCAGTGATACAATATTATTTGTTGATAATATAAGTGCCATCTCCATGTCAAAGAGTTACGAAAATTCAAAACGAACTAAGCATATTGACATTAGAGCTCATTATTTAAAAGATCTTGTTGAAAAGAACATCATCAGCATTGAGTATGTAAACTCAAATGATAATTTGGCAGATTTGATGACAAAGAGTTTATGTAAAGAGAAATTTAATAATTTTGTTAATCAATTCTTGTGTTAGCGTGAATACCATTATAGTGATTCAGGAGGAGTTTTATTAATGTTATTTGTTTTTATTTTTATTGTGTACTAAGGAATAATGTTTTTGATAATCATTTTGAAGTCAGTAAACATTGTCTTTATTTATGCTACTATTAATGAGAAGTTCTATGTAGCAAATTTCAATTTTAAGTTTGTTTCGTAAAGTTAAATTTGAGGAGGAGTGTTGAGGTTTTATTTAGTCTGAGGGATTGTTTGTGGCAGAAAGAAGAATAAGTTCTGTCACTGTGTGAAAATTTTACTTGTCATAATGTATATTGAAAAATGATGTAAATTAAATAACTAAGTTTATTAGCAAATACGAGCCTTGTTATTGAAAACCAAACTTCAAGAAATTTAGTTGTAAAAACAATCCCAATCAGCCAAAGATGTGAAAAGATACACTATTATT
Organism: Anorthoa munda; assembly: GCA_945859665.1. Taxonomy (NCBI): domain Eukaryota; kingdom Metazoa; phylum Arthropoda; class Insecta; order Lepidoptera; family Noctuidae; genus Anorthoa; species Anorthoa munda. Next base: position 1,109,284 of record OX243911.1, on the reverse strand, counting down.
ACGATTTTTCTTTTTACTTTCCATAACGGGATTCATACTTGCATTAAAAATACCAACGCAAATAGTTAGAATGTACGTTATTTTCAAAGAAATGCATATTCACAAATTTCCTTGAAGATCAAATCAACAACAAACTCAGTGGTAATAATATTTACGGGCAATCTGAAGTGACACCTATTAATAAAGAATGCATGGCTAAAATGCCTAGTATCTTTACTTCTCGATTATCAGTAGTGAGTAAACTAACAACCTATTCATTAATGTGTGTACTCTTGTGACATCACTAGTGGTCACAAAACCGTATATTGTTCTAACATCATGCAACATAAAATAATGTAATGAAATCTAATTTCTTTCCGTTTTGTTCTCACATTCCAATGCTCCAAGTACATTAGAAAGATGAAATTGCGAAAATCGTTTCATTGTTTATTTTGTTGGTAAATAAAAACGATTAAATACTTGAAGCAAAATATTTCAAAGCTTGAGCCCGTCAAAGATTTAAAAGATGGCGTGACATGCACGGACTTCTCATTCTGTCTATGCAAAAATTATTTGTTTGTTTTTAAATTGATCACGAAAAAACAACATGCTCGTATTCAATAAGCACCCCCAAGCAGTAAATCACGGCATAATGGGGTCCCGAAACCAATTTCGATGATTATTGAAAGAAACATACAGTATCAATACCATTACATAGATGGCGCTGTTTGATTTTTCTACTCATTTCATGTAACCACGGGGTCTCATTGCTAAGAAAGAAAATTTGGTTCAAACAAATCTCACTAGATGGCGCGATATGCACCTCGGTATCCACCTATCTGTTATTGAACGTGCGTAAAATTAACATTTTCTGGAATTGAACACAAAAATTGTATGTTCCCGCTTAATCAACTCTCCCAAGCACAAAATTATGGAACATTCGGCTCTTAATTCACATTTCAAAGATTATTAGACGGATCATTTAAAATTTATGCCAATAGATGGCACATTTTTAAATTTCTGAGGCATTCCACTCGATTGCCAAAGTTTGCATTTTAACACATTTTGGTGCAAAAAATCTGTAAAAACGTGCAAATAAATAATAGAAAACAAGTCTTCACTGTATTTAAAGAAAAAAATATTCACGAACCCAGTAAATCCCCTTTACCCGCAAGTCGCTGCCAACACCATCCATCTATCACAGTGAAACAGAACCGAATGCTTTCGATGTACAAAAAATCGCCAGAATAAGCAGTCGAAAAACGCCAGTCACGTCGGCACGGTTTCCCTGCATGGGACGAGGCATCTGTATGCTAGCATTACATTATCTGTGATGTAACTTACATTAAACATTTCCATTAAACAACATAATGCAATAGTTATAAATTGCAATTAATGCAACAATTAATTATAAATCTTAGGTACTTCCAAACCCAATACATACTTCGGCTGCCACAAATGTATGCCAATGCACAGATAGTTGAATGCAGATCAAAGTAACATACCTTTAAGCCTGTACTCCCGGAAAGGTCAGGCAGCAGTGCCAACCATGCACATGTCCAGACTCCTAGGTGCTATCAGAAAATATTAAATTGATTGATCACCGCAGCGGCATGTATAAAACCACTAAATTTCCTCTTTCATAGCGCTGTAGACTGCAGGTTGTATGTTGCCTCTTGAAATGGAACCTGAGCTCCACACTTATCTTGTAGCACTACACGCAGCCGGTCACAACAGGTCTTGTGGTATCAACAGCCATGTTGAAGGGCTCAGACGTCCGTGCTATTTGTTGCATATTGTGTGAATGGCTGAAAAATTCATGTCTATGAGCAAGATTTCCACAAGCATAAAGTTTTATTGAATCAAGTTGTAGCTTAGGATGTTTGCTCTCTTGCACTGTATTTGCACAAGTGGTCTTAATCTCTTGCGAATTCCGCTGACAGTATGAATCTGGCTGAGTTTCATTTAGCATCATAACGAAAATAACAATTTATTTTAAATTTTAGCCACTATAAACCAAGAAAAACAATATTGTGGCTAAACTTCATAAGGCATTAGATTGGTACTTATTATTGTCGGAATACTTAAGTTTATACTTCCCTGAACATCACCACCACAGTTGCGTTTCCCAAGTATCTAGTCAGGATTGTTCCGTCGATTCGTTTGCGTCGATGTCATCATTAACTTCATCATTATCTGCAACCCGACTTCGCATATTGTCTAGGATAGGCCACACTATACGGTTGAACTCGGGCAACATGATATTTCTGTCTTTAGTAGCCGGCAAACATCTCCATTAGGTAGGTAGGTAGGTACTTCCATGCTAATTTTCGCGCACCAGAGCGCGCCAACCATTACTCGTCTCATTTGGTCCATCATCGCTTTGTGCGTGCATTGTTTTCACTTCCGATATCGGAGATAGGAGGGCTATCTTCAATAAAACCCTCGGTCTGTGGGCATATCGTGGGTATGCGATGCACAAAGCAGGTAACTTATGCCGTTTTAGAGATAGTTCTTGTTCCAATTTTATCAAAGCAGCGGATTCGGCCACCAATCGTTTCGCTTTTTCCCAACTTAAACACACTCGTTCAAGTTCACACACGCCACTTTAGGCTACTTCTCAACTCCTTTTTCTCACAACTCTTTTCAACTCCAAAACAGCGCGTCCGCGCGTATCTTTTCTAACTTCACGACCCAATATGGCGGAAGAACCCACTCAGAGTGCCTCTATGACACTCCTGCTTTTTATTGGCTAAGAGAATCTCTTCCGGCAAATTACTGCTTGTATTATCCAATCCAAATCGAGTATTTTGACATAAGAAAAATAAAGTGTTGTCAATCGAATAAAATCGAACTGAGAATTGATCAGAAGCTAAATGTTGCCAATTAAACAAACCTGAAGTAATAAGTTTACAAGCGATATACCTTCCTCCGATATATATATATATATATTTGTCATCACCTCTTAAAACCCTTCATTTTGATAGGTTCCCCACACGATGAGTATGGAAGAAAAAAATAATTGGGTCCCCCACAATATGGCGCAATTTTTCACACACACTCGCAAGATTAACGAATCGATGGACGTAAGAATCATCAAAATCGGCGAACGTGTTTGGTCTCTAGAACGCCACGTAGAAACAAACATGACATACTATACATACATAAACTGAAATATACATCACTGTCCGTCGGCAGTCGGGTAAAAAATAAAACACATACACGCACTAATATTTGCGACTTATATTAATTATAAAAAACTACGTTAAAATGTAGGTACAAATAATTAAACAAATACTAGGCAGTGTAAACAGAGCACCATAGCAGTCACTCAGGTGTCGTCATGCACGCTGCCGCTGATCTGATGCGCAACACTAGAATACAACAATACTATCATCTACTTACTAAACATTAATATCATATAACTTGGACAGAAATAGTTACAAACTATCGAACATACAAACAGTCACTAATTCAATATTTACATTCGTTTGAACTCTGAAACGTGCTTTTCGAGGCACGGAATAGTCCCGGTCTGTAATGCATGATCCCTCTCATCCCACCCATACACAGACGTTGCTTAACCTCGAAGGTCGAACCGTGCAGTTATCATTACTCAGCCACGAGCTTCCTCTCTATGGTTACAGTAGCCAGGCTACTGAGATGAGCACATAAAAAAATAATGAAAAATTCAAACTGACGATGCTGATGAGTTTACAGGTAAGCGGAACAGGATGGAAAGCCTCGCAAACCTCCATAGAAAAGGGAGGATCTTCCGACCAGATGAGTGTTGTGTCTGGTCCGGGCAACTGCCCAACGGTTATTGTCGAACTGTTGTATTTATGTTCAAATCGCGCCGAAAACTTTGCTTGCGCGATGCAGGATTCTGTGACATCAAGTTACAGAATCCTGCATTAGTTGCTAACTTGCTATGTAGCGTCACAGGTGCCAGCTAAAATGGTCTAAGAATATTAGTAGTCAGTATCAGAGTCTTGGTGCGCGTCCCGAGACTTGATGATGCCGAGCTTGGTGGCGAGCGCAGCTACGTTGGCGCGCACCTCTTCCTGCACCAGGTTGAAGGACATGGCCAGCAGTGCGATGCCGAACAGCAGGTACAAGGAGCACAGCGCGATGGAATGCACGGCGGCGGCGGGGTCGTCCAGGCTCTGACCCTGAGGATGGACAGGTTTGTTACCTTGAATAGGTAGTTTCTGAGAATCACCCAGTCATATATGGCCGGTTGGAGCCGGTATATTTACTACCCTGCATAAGTTAGCGCTCAGTGTTCTTCTTCTGTAGCTTCTCATCGTAATGCGAGCTTCATTAACAAAGCAAATATATTCACATTGAGAATTGTAAGTTATTATTCCCCCAGTCCCAGGTGATAATCTCTTTTCAAACTCGTATAACCCGGTTGGAAAGTATAGTAAACCTTGAATAGTACTGCAACAGGAGATTAATACACAAAAAAATGTATGAACACATCTCATCCAAGTTGTTTCTCACCTGCGCAGGCACAAAGTCCCCGAAGCCGATGGTGGTGAGCGTGATGAAGCAGAAGTAGGCGGCGTCCAGGTAGGCCCAGCTCTCCCAGCTCTTGAACAGAAACGTGCCGGCCACGATGTACGACGCCACCAGGAACACGCACAGCCAGATCGGCACCGGCTTTATCTGGACAATAACACAAATCATCATCATCATTTCAGACGAAAGATGTCCACTGCTGAACATAAGCCTCCCCAAAGTGTCACCACATTTGTGGAACGATGACCTGGTCAAGCCTTCGGGAATCCGCTGGATGCGAGGTGCACAGGATCGGTTTGACGAAATAAAAATATTAGGACCAAAAAAGGAAGGATTAATTAATTAGTAACCTGTACAACAATGCACCTGCAAAGCAATGTTTAAGGACGAATGGATTGTATGAAAGAATCGTTTATTCAATATGACAAATTGACATAGTATTCCAATAATATTCATTTTAGAGCAATGAATTACCCAGATTACGATATTGTTTTTGAGGATATATTAAGAATTGATGTTTAGAAACAATAGTAAACCTGGCGCAAATAAAGATGACAAGAATCAATTTTGTATCTAAACTCACCTCTTCTTTGACGACGTCGGAAGGCGGGTGGTATATCTCAGATGCTCGAGAGCCCCATGCTGCAGTAAGAAGCAAAACGTTACAAATAAGCCGGAAATAATATAATCATTTACATTATTTCCAAGGTAAGTGAATTGATTGACTATTTATTTTACCTGCAGGCGGTCTACCGCGGCGCGGCACCACTGCCACCTCATCACTCCAGTCATCTCTTTCCACTGAAGGCGTCTAAAGAGACCAGAAGCGAAAGTATTATTTTAAATGAAATAGCTTAGTCCGGTAGGCATATGCAGAAGTTTCTAGGACAATAGGTATGCAATCTAAACAATTCATATTAATTGAGTTGTAACCAACACATTATGAAATCGAGTCGACTGAATTGTGTTGTCACACTCACACCACACGTAATGTAGTCTGGTATAATGCTTGTCCCCCGGACCTTTTTCCTGGTAAAAAGTAGCTTAGTTGTCCACGATTATATTATATACCTCAACGATAGTATAACCTTCTTCTGTATCAGTGAATACAATATTGTAGTAGAATTGCCTCATATAAAAAAAACCGGTCAAGTGCGAGTGGAACTCGTGCGCCGAGGGTTCCGTACCTACCCATTATACCGCCATCGCCATAATAAAATTAGTATAATTTTTATAGGTGGCTAAGTTTTAAAGATATAGGCAAAAATAGATTTTCGCGAAAACTTGTAAGTTTACCTTAATTTTCAACTTTTTTGATTTTTTGGCATTTTTCTTTATTTGTGCTGTAAGACCTTACTTTTTGCCAAATTTCGTAATTCTAAGTCAATGGGAACTACCATATAAGGTTTTCGACCCAAAATATAGGTTTTGGGTGCTTCCGGTTGATATAGAATTGACAAATTTCAATATTTTTATATTTTTTTCTTGTTTAAATTATAACTTGCTAGGTCCACCCCTTCCTGAGAAAAATCGGTGGTGACACACGGACAGAAGGACAAGAAAGTGATCTTATAAGGGTTTCTTTTTAACCTTTTGATGTAGGACGGAACCCTAAAAACAAGCTAATTGACCTCTCTGTAAATAGGTATTACTTTAGACTGACATGAGTGCGGTATCTGGTATCATCCACAGTATGAAGTCTCCTCAGCGGGCGCCGCACCGGCTCGGGCGGCAGGGGACGTTCATCATCCCAACGCTGCTCGTTGTCGTAGATGGCTGAGCGGGCTCGGCGTTGGCGCCGGTTGGAGCGGTCCCAAGGTTCCTCTCGCTCCACGTACTCTGATCTGCCGCGGTCTGACCTGATGAAGACGTCATTCATTATTACTTTCAATATCAGATTCTGATATGTTCTTGTTTCTAAAACCGATTTCTTCTTCTTCTTTTTGTGTCGCGGTACATTTTAGCCATACTGTTGCGGCCCAGTAGGTGACCACATTTATTGCATTAGTAGCGTTGCTCATGCCATCTAAGGTGCAGGTAATGGGAATTTTTGGACACTCCAGCAAATGAATCATAGTCTAAAAAGGAGCACCACACACTCACTGGGTGTTTGATGGATCAATAATCCTCACTTCGCCAAATTTTATTTCCAGCGGCCTACTTGAGTACGCAATCGGTGATTGGTGGACTAGAGTAAGCAGAAGACCACATGTGATAAAGCAACAAGAAAATAATGATTACCTTAAGTCACGTCTTGACCTTCTACCCCTTGGATAATCGAATTCGTAATCCTCATCTTCCGGATCATACCCTCGGTCTCTATAGGCGTATAGTTCTTCTCGCTCTCTCCGCCGTTCCCTCTCCAGCGCCTGCCTCTCCTTGTAGTTCTCATAATCCACATCATGAAGGTCGTGCATCTCGAACATATCCTTAGGATCATCATCGAAGTGTCTTTGGTCATCGTAGTCTCGTCTTGGACCATATTCGGGCTTCGCTTTGGCTGGTCGAGGCAGAGATTTGCTGCGAAGCTCAGGTTTTGATATCTTTATGTGGTGACTTTCTAAGTCTTGTAACGCTGCCTCCAAGTCTTGTAGTGGTAACGAAATCTTTGGGAACTCCTCTGGAAAAATGACAACTTGGTGAAAACACTTCGATTGATATTTGTATAACCATTTGAAATGTTAGCTCAAATTGTTACCTTCTCCATCTTCATCGTAGGTGTCCCTGTCCCGCGCATCACGTCCGTATTTCTCAAATCGGACTGGTGACGGTTCTTCTATATCATAATCTCTTACAGCTGGAACGAAAACGATTAACATTTAAGACAGCTAACTTGCAAAATTGCAATAGCGCAACACGGCCCTTCTACTGGCGCATTGTGGGTGTTATTATATAACTATAATAAACTACTGCTTAACACTTCAGGCAATACCTAGAGTCTTCGGAAGGTCTCAATGTCCTTTGACCCTTACAGCCAATTACCGTCAACAATGGCCGCCATGAAGTTGATCATGCTGGTCATTACTTTGATCGAAAATCTACAAGTACAATTACCATGTGGTCTTCCATGCAGCGGTGGTTGCGACCTGGTGCGCGGCAGAGAGGTGGCGTGTGCGGGCGGTGGCAGCGGTTGGCGGGGCCGGCGCACGCGGCCGCTGCTGTACCCACTGTCACGGTATCTGTACCAATATGGTCAATAAAGGGACGCTTGTGTACTAATGGAAATATTGAATGGTAAAGCTAAGTGTCAAACAGAGACAAAAGTGTCCATACATTTTATCAGCAATAGTAGGGCCATGCCATTTAAGGGATTAATTAAGCGCTTGTTAATTCATTACATTTTGCTATTTACACAATAGCTATCGAGTTTAGAATGGCACTGCCTAGAGCTACAGTTAAAAAGAGCAAGAAGATAAAAAGCATGATACTTCACTTAGGTACTACTAAAAAGTAAATGTTGACCCCCTTGGTCATATAAACGCCACCATGGCAAAACCGTCATCCCTTTCGAGAAGTATTTTAACAGAACTGTACAAAGGGTTTGTCATTTTTGCGTTGTGGCGCTTTGTTGTTGTCGTTGTTATTGTGAGCAGGTACCTATCAGGTTAGAATATTGTGTGGTTACCTGCAGTCGGTGTCGGAATGTGCGCGCTCGAGGGGGCGTGCGCGGCGCCGCGTTGAGCCTCGCTCCCGTACGCTGCCGCCCCGCACCGAGCGTCTGTCACATAGAATTACTCTAGAACTAAGCTCGACTCAACTTTACATGTACTAGGTAGCTAGGGTTCAGAGCCAAATAAAAAATAAGGAAATATAAAAATTGGTTAGCAAAACTCCGCACACGTGATGATTGAACGTTATGGTCATAAAATAAATAAAACAAAACACAGAAATGTTTTTTTTTTGTTTCATCATCATGACATATTGCTCGACTCTTGTGTGGAGTTTAGTTTGGTAATTTAATGATACCAGCAGCTTTGTGCAGCCACAGAAAGTAAGTAGGTAGGCACTTTTACATAAAGCAAAGCCGCGTTGCTATTTTATATAATTAATAGTGATTGTAAAGAATTATAGTTGTGATTTGGATATACGAGAAAATTCCAACTCCGGAACCGTGGGTGTGCGCACCTTGTAGACGGATGGTGTCGATGTCTTCGTTTGGGCGGCCGAGTGCACACGTAGCAGCATACGCGCCAGTACAGAAACCTGCAAGATTTATATTTTTAATATTTTTTAATTATTTTTTTAATATTATAACTTTATTATCAATCGTACAACGTTAATTATACGGAACTTCTTCATAAGTAAAATATGGAGCTCAGTTAGTAGTTTAGGATACTATATTGCGTGTGTTCTGGTGGTTAAATGAAATAACAATTCACGATAAAATAAAACCGTACTATATTGTTCTCACATCAAACTTACAACAAATACTAATTAATTTTTACTCTAAACTATTCTACAACCCAACTTATCAGTATGAGTGCATATGAACGACTGGGAAGTGGCGTCCTGCGCCCGGCGTCTTAAGTAATGTAGCGCCTGCGTTAATGTAAAAAAAACAATCTTATCACTTCAGCAGAGGCGCTACATCATTCCTCCCCAAAAAATAAATGAAAACAAGTAAACTACGATATAAACCAAAAATAGAACAGTTAACTTATATTACGATTCACAAATCTCCGGGACTTATTCTCTATAATTTCTTACGTAAGTTGTCAAAAAAATATAAGTTGAAACAATTCAAATGTAAACAAAAGTTGCCGTACTCGAATTAGCAATAACAATAAAACATTTCAAACATATCTGTTGTTCATGCTAAAGCGGCACTTATGGTTAACATAAATATTCTCTTATCTGGATACTTCATAAGTTCATATGGCTAGCGCGTTGTGCGTTCAAGTAGTGCTTAGAAATATACTTCTAAGTAAGTAAAAAATATTTCAAACACTTTCGAAATATTTGTTTATCCAATGACGACATCACAAAAAACTCAAAACTCTGTGTTTCAATAAGTTAGACTATTATCTAAAGAGCACTCAGCTCGTAATATTTATTACACATAATTTATGTTTCCCTTTACCACTTATAAACTGTTGCACTTAATACGACGCTTATTCGAAAAGCTATCCGTACTGCTCTGTTTCAAGGTGACAATATTTCACTATTACTAGATACTCTAGATATACAAGTTTAGGCTTTTTTACGGTTCAAAATGTTAAACTGGACTACTTTAAACAATGAATAAAATGGATGAGAATTGTGAAGATGACACATTACACATATATAGCTATGCACGTGCACTTACATAGTATGCATGTATGTATGTCCCTTCACCATCCTCCCCGTAATTATAAACGAAATCAAAAACAATTAATTAAAAAAAAAATAAACAATATGTATCTATGTGTATAAACTAACGCATTCATAGATTCAATTATTCTAACTTATAAATAAACTTATACAATTTAATAGTAAACTAATATTATGTTCTATTTGTGTATAGTATCCCAACGCAAAAACGCACCTTCATTACAGCATGTCATTCAATCCGCGTTATACAATATCATCAGTACCCTTAATGTGTCGAATATCATCTGTGAACTCGCTAATAAAAAGTAGTTGACGCGTCCTTTTTGGTATTTCATTGTCATCTTTACATAATTTTGAAAATGCAGTACATAAAGGTTTGTGGTCTGTATATACTGTCAGAGGGCGACCTTCGAATAATTTGCGAAAATATTTAATCGATCTGTAAATGGCTAGCAGCTCTCTATCATAGGTTGAATATTTTTGTTCCGTAGAGGTTAATTTCTTTGAAAAATAGCCTAACGGTTTCCAAACACCGTCTACTTTTTGTTGCAAAACTGAACCCATAGATATATTAGAAGCATCGGTCATTAACGCAAGTGGAACATCTTGACGAGGGTGTGACAGTGTAACGGCCTTCTGCAGACCCGTCTTACATTGCACAAACGCGTTCTCAGCAACATCTGTCCAATTAATTTTAGTCTTATCATTCTTCTTCGCGTTAACTAAATACTTATTAAGCTCACACTGATACGAAGCCAAATTTGGTAAATGTGGCCTATAAAAATTTAGCATGCCTAAAAACCGTCTCAATTCGGCTACATTTTCGGGCTTAGGAAAATTCACAATTGCCTGAACTTTCTCATCGAGTGGTCTGATACCATCTACACTAACTTCATGCCCTAAAAATTCTATGCGCGACTGTCCAAAACAACACTTGTTTAAGTTTATCGTGATGCCGTAAGTATTGAAGCGTTCAAAAACCAACCTTAAATGTTGCTTATGGAGGGTGCTATTTTCACTAGCAATGATGACGTCATCCAAATAATTATATAAAAAATCCAAACCCTGTAAATCAGTATTATTCATGAAACGCTGGAATGTCTGTGCTGCGTTTCGCAAACCGAATGTCATGCGGGGAAATTAATAAAGACCAAATGGGGTTATTATGGCTGTCTTCTCTATATCTTCCGGTGCTATACTTATGCAATGATAGGCTCTATTTATGTCTAATTTTGAAAATATTATTTTATTCGCCAACACGTATGTGAAATCATGCAAACGAGGAATTGGGTTGTCAGGCTTTGTTATCGCGTTTAAACGACGATAGTCGCCACATGGTCTCAATTCACCGTTTTTCTTCGGAACAACGTGAAGTGGACTGGCCCAAGCACTTTTAGATGGTCTACAGATACCTAATTCCTGCATAATTCTAAACTCTTCCTTAACTTTGTTATATCTGTCTGGCGCTAAAGGACGAGCGCGAGAATGAACGGGTGGTCCCGTCGTCTCAATATAATGCAACACATTATGCGGAGGGGTTTCCCTGAATGACGCTGGTTTTGTGATTTCGGGATACATACACAATAAATCATAATATGGACAACTCTCAATAATAGAATTAACGGAAGACTGTTGCATCTTTACAATTGCGGCTGATACATTTAAATTTGTAGTCTGATCTATCAGTTTTCTCTGACTCATATCTACTAAAATTTTATGATAGGACAAAAAATCTGCGCCCAGAATAGGCTGCTTAACATCAGCTATAATAAATTCCCAACGGTACGGTCTACGTAACTTTAAGTTTAGAACAAGCGACTTTACGCCATAAGTAATAATTTCGGTACCGTTGGCAGCATATAATTTGTAGTCAGAACACCTTAAGTTTTAAAAAATTCTTTTCGTTACCGGTAAGATAGATACGTTTGCGCCTGTATCGACGAGAAAACGCAAACCTGAGTTGTAGTCCATTACTGATAGGCGGCTGCAGGGCACCACAGCGCAGACCTCCGCCGACGACTGCACTGCGCTTATTAGTTTTCCGACTGTGAAGATCTAGCATTTTCCTTTTTGCTGTTATCCCTTTGTTTCCACGCACAAGGAGGTACGCAGCGATTGGCTCTATGGCGATACCGAAAGTGATAACTGCATAACCAGTCTGGGGAATCCGGTGTGCGATTTCTTGATGACGATCTTGAATAGCGCCTCGGATAACAGGTGTTACTTCTTGAGCTACCACGCCGCATGTTTGTCAACGTTGCATTGATTTTTGCAATCTCAGCTTTCAACTGCTCGATACCTGCCATAATGTCCGTAGATAGAATATGGGGTACGTCCGGAACACCAGTGGTCTTTATCACCGAATTTTAAAGTCACTGATCGCGCACAAATAGTCACAAAAGTTATTACACTGTGGCCCAAAAAACAATCAAACAAACGTCGGGGTCACCAATTTAGGATACTATATTGCGTGTGTTCTGGTGGTTAAATGAAATAACAATTCACGATAAAATAAAACCGTACTATATTGTTCTCACATCAAACTTACAACAAATACTAATTAATTTTTACTCTAAACTATTCTACAACCCAACTTATCAGTATGAGTGCATATGAACGACTGGGAAGTGGCGTCCTGCGCCCGGCGTCTTAAGTAATGTAGCGCCTGCGTTAATGTAAAAAAAACAATCTTATCACTTCAGCAGAGGCGCTACAGTAGCGCCTACTATTTTGTTTATAGCAAAAGTTCGGCAATACGCTTTTTAAGCATAATTTTAATTCTATTGTAAAAACCGATCATTAATTTATATCCAAATGCATCGTAATGCATACCTGAAGTGCTAATATGTTAACATTCGTCGTGAAAACATAGATGAACAGAGTAGCTGGGAAGGGAATTGTCATTCCATCTGCCTGAGGGTATGTACCTATTGAGAGCCTGAGCTTGAAGTTCACTTCACAAGTAACTATATAACAGAATATACTGGCTGAAACATTATTAAGTAATTAACTATGGAAGCTTTATTGCTGGACCAGATTGATATCGCTTTTCCAGAGCGCCTACTATTATAATTGGAGCACGTTTGCGTCTCCTTTCCACTGGATTTGCTCTCGTGTTCACATCAGAACTGGTGTGTGACGTACTTACCTGAAGGAAGATGCCATGACGTCACCGATGTTGGACAGACACAGCAGCATGAGGGGGATGCCCAGGATGGCGTAGAAGATGGTCACCACCTTGCCCGTCTGGGTCTTCGGCGCGATGTGCCCGTAACCTAGGTATACAAAAATACGGGTATAACAAAGTTATATAAAATAATATTGTGTTTTTTATAAACATGTGTTATTTTGTAGGAATAACAATGTATTTTGAATTTTTCGATTTTGGCTCGATCTTCAAGGTTAAGTAACGCTTGCTGAGATCGGTCCGTGGCTAGGTGCCTATCTGATATTTAGATGTATCTGTTTACACTGGAGATTGGTAGGAAACCGAACCCAACATTATGTAGTTGGGAAAAGACTGCGCTCAATAGCTTCAGAAACTACTGTATGAAACACATAACCAGTCAAAATGAAACGAAAACATAAGTTAAAGATCATCAAAAAGTAATAAACCTCACTTGCTCAAGTAGAACATGAGCTCACGATCACTCTCACTTCTTGAGAGCGTGCACTGTGATGTCATCATGTAGACGCGGCCACGAATGTTAACCGCTATTTTCATTGTAGGGATATGAGCATCGATGGTTCAGTGGTAGAATGCTCGCCTGCCACGCGGGCGGCCCGGGTTCGATTCCCGGTCGATGCATCTCTTTTTGCATATTTAAATTATTCTTACACAATAAATATAATATTTTTTGTAGTTACTTGTTTCTATTACAAAACACTAGTAATTAAATAGTTCTTTCAACACGTTACGTTCGAAAGCAAATTACATATTAATACTTTCTAGGTTGGTGTGGGTGTGGGCAACCGAGTGGAGTTTAGCAACACCTTTTACTAGCAGCAAACTAACACAGTATCGCAACCACTGGGGAATTCCAGCGTTTGTGCTCGACCAGTCACTTGCCGTGCTAGTTAGTGGTACACAACGGAAATACGTCATCACAACACGAATACACGAACATCGGATGTTCATAATAGACAAAATTACATTAATTATGATTATTTATAATATGAATTTTGTCGCCTTGACATCTTCTCGAAAAACACTGTTGTGTCATAAAAGGATCGGTGACTCTATTTCCAATTGGCCAATTGTGTTCTGAAAGCAGAATAATTTAATATCAAGTAAGTAAGTGTATTTACAAATTTGCAAATGTTTACAACACAGAACAATAAAATAGAGGTCTAGCAGTTCCATTTACTGCAAATAAGTATTCAGGTATTTATACTATTGGCAAATATTCGTTGTTTATAGCTACTTACAAAACAAAACAAACATCAAGGTTTTAAGAAAACAATAGCCATAACGACTGTTGATATGGATTTCTTCTAATCCATGAAATAGATGAAAAATAACACTAGATCTGACACTCGAGATACATTAATAGCAGGTAATTTTAGCAGGTTGATCATAGCACCAGTTTCAAGCCTGTACTTTACGCCCAATCGATTACCTGCTATTAATGTATCTCCCTTCCGTGTACCTACACTAGTATCTACATCCTAATCCACCCATAATTAATGTATCGTGACCGACAAATCGCAGAAACCAAATTATACCTAATATTCATATCATTATCTATCTACGATCAATAAAACAAGATAATATATTTTTTGTGAAATCGAACTGTTTCCGTCGTTAGTTGAAACGGATACCACCGAGGTCACCTTCTTGCCAGTGGCAGTGCGACCTCCTCCTAGCCAATTGTACCTGCCCTCAACCTCATGTGCCATGGAACCATTTTGGAAAAACCTAATTGTAGAACTTTGACTATTGCCCACAACTTTATCTATAACTAGTTGTCCCCCGCGGCTTCGCCCCCGTCAACTGGCTACCTACTTACCCACCTAACCTACATATCTACCCTACTTACCCTACCTACCTACCGTACATACCCTACCTAGCTACCCTACATACCCTATCTACCTACCCTACATACCCTACCCTACATACCCTACCCTACTTACATGATTATTGCGTAACTTAAACCGTTTACGCAGCGCACGCAACGGAAGCTCACAAAAATTCGGAAGCTCTCATTTTTTATTTATGCTCCGCTCCTTTTGGCCGTAGCGTGATGTTATATAGCTTTAGCCTTCCTCGATATATGGACTATGCAACACAAAAATATTTTTTCAATTCCAACCTACAGGTTCCTGAGATTAGCGCGTTCAAACAAACAAACTCTTCAGCATTATTATATTAGTAGGTACATAGATACTATAGATATTTCTGTATGACTATGAACGGTGCTAGACCATTACTGAAGCTGTACCGATAAGTATCTTATGGCAAGAAGAAATAAACAAATACTTAAAAAAAAAATAAGTTGCTGTTTATAATCTGTTTACTGTCAAGCTTAAAAACACCCCAGTGTCGTAACCACGATTTTTTTTTTGGTTTAACCCTCAGGGGACAGGCACATGGCATAATATATTATATAGAAAATAAGAAGAACATAGAAAACTAGGCAAAAAGAGTTATATTGTTAAAGTTAATGAAACTGTGTAGTAACTCAAGAAAATGTCGTTAATCACCAAGTATACACTAAAAGTCCTGCAGTAAGCAAAGTAGCAGTTGCACACACGTAATTATAAGATAAGCCGATCACTAATAAGTATAATAACAGTAACAATGGACGTCCGATGCTCCACAATTGGGTCATCATCGATAGCAGCACAAAAGGTGGGCGTCGGCGTCGTTAGCGCTGACCTCCGTGCTTCCCCGTCATCACTGAGCAGGGTGTTATGCACTGGCGCCATATCACCTGCTACTTGTGGGACACTCTCGCTTTTTACTGGTAAAAAAAGATGACAGTCTGCGACGATCAATATGAATTGGGATAAGCGCAGATGGATGATGATGTAGGAGGGATGGTGCATATGGCAACGGCATTAATGAATTAAGAAAATAAAAAATATCGATGGTTGTGGTAGGGAAGAAAGAGGAAGAGGGGGAATGACAAGGTTGACAGGGAAAAATAGGATCCATGTTAGTGATAAATATAATTTCGTATAATCTGAGAATCAATGGTATTTTTTTGAAGCAGTCATGCGCACTTATGTAGTTTGTATTAAATATCAAAGAATCTAATATTTACGCACTTATGTTGTTATTCTGTGAATTTTGGAAAATATTAATGATGTTAATATATGATCAAAAATTTAACGCTTTACAGGGTCGCATTTAAATCCACATAAGGCAGTAAGCTTCCCATATGAAGCAGAAATGTCTTAGCAATCTCTCAGAGATGGTGTCCGTGGGTGCGCGGGCGCAGACGGCCTTCAACTTAAGACACCTGACGTCAAAAACTCACAACTAGCTGCTGTGCCGCTAAGAAGGTGCTGCGCTATCGTACACTTGGGGTTGAAAGGCCAACTATATCATCACGTTTCGGTAAATGATATGTGGTGATAAAGGCTCGTACCTTCTTTCATGACAAGGAGTCTTCTGCAATAAGATAACTGCATAATAATAAATTTAGATGGGAAATCTTTCATTGTGCGTATAGCTAAGGAGTGGAATTCCCTGCCGGAGTCTGTTTTTCCTGATAGCTACAACCTCGGGGTCTTTAAGTCAATAGTGAATAGATTAGTTCTAGACAAGCGTATTTCACATCGACCACATCATCGCTTACCATCAGGTGAGATAGTGGTCAAGCGCGAGCCTATCAATAATAATGAATAAAGAAGCTAGCTACCTCAGTCGAGAAAGAGGGAAGATTATTATTTCGTTTCTTGTAAACAGTTACTTCGTAATATTAACGAAACTCTCATGAACTCGTGAAAATGAGCAATGATAAGGATTGGCTTCAGCATGCTACAATATTTTTTACGAAATTCCGAGTCGATCGGTGCATGTTGGCAACATGCGGCATTTTAGCGGCCCGGCGCGCGCGCAACTGCAGCTGAAATCAGGCGCGGACAGCACCAGCACGCCAGTTACATAACGTAGGGCGAGCAGAGCGGTCGCTCACAGAGGTGTAGCTAGTTAGTGATGAACTAACGTATAATTTATACAAATTATATGGTCTAAACGGAAACGAATCAAGTGCGAAATATGAATTCATCGAAATTGAACATTGGTTCGTATTTGTTTTTCTATCTATTTGTTTATATTTATTTTTCGTATAACTTTAATTATTATTTTTTAGTTTATTTATTATTTCAAACACTCACTTTATGATATAATTAACTGGTGTGGTTTGATTTCAATACAATCTTGCTATCCCATTTTGACAAATTATTTAAAGTAAATAATAAATCATTATGACCTACTAAAATAGTCCATTATTGATACATAATGATAAAGTTTCCAATTTGAATATATTTTTGCTAACTCATAAAATTAACATAGATTTATTGTTTAATTGTTAACGTTATTTGATTATACAAATTAGATCACTATACTCAAAAGGTTCTAGTTCGTCATAGAATCCTTGAGTCTGCGTTTGCGCAACCCTCTAAGCCCACACATTGTCATCAAAACATCAAACTCGTTTCCTTTTATTTACATCGCTGCATATATACGAAGGTGTAATAAGACTTTCATCTCATAGCAGGCATTGGGACATTCAAACTAAAAATTTCACAATCATCATAAACATTTTTATTGATTTATTCCGTTCTAATACCAAAAACTAACACCACTGGTATTTGTTTAAAATCATATTTATTTTGTATTCCGAACGGATACCATGGTTTAAACTAATACCAAAACAAGAACAAAGATATAAGGTACAGTCAGTAAACATGATTTGTATGTAATTATAAGAACTTTAATTGAAAAAAATAGCATTTAAATCCAAAATAATAAAATTAAGTTAGCAAACGTCTTTTTCAATTATAAAATATGACTAATAATCAACTTAATTATAAATTTTAGTTCCTTCTTGTACTCGTATCTGAATAATATTTTTTGCAACTACATCAAAACAAGAACAATTTACTTACAGTCAAGAAAATACAAAATATCTCAGAAAATCAACTCTTAATTTATATTAACAGGTTCACTGTCCAATTAGTAAAACAATAGAAAGTATTAGTATTATATTACGATCACATAAAAATATCAGAAAACTTATTCATTTGATTAGGTTTGACTGTGCTGTCTGTATCAAATTCAAGTGGTTGGTATTCGTTCGCACATTAAATTTAATTATTTAAAGAGTGGAATCCGTTCGGTATACAAAATAATATGAGTTGAAACCAATACCAGTGGGTTTTGGTATTAGAATGGAATAAATGTTTTTCTTAAAGTTGTGGTTGCTTTGCAGTAGTTACCAACTTACCATCTTATTGTGATTGGTGAACAAAGTATTAGCAAGAATAATTCCGAAGCAATGAAACTATGCGACAAGGGGAAACTGTAAAAATTTAAAGCACCCCAATTACTTAAATCATACCTATCATCACATCATCATCATTAGCCTACTAATGTTCCCACTGCTGGGACACAGGCTTCCACTCAGTGAGAGGGGATGGGCTGTAATCAACCACGCGGGCCCTGTGCTGGTTGGTGGATGTCACATGTATTCGAAATTTTAACACGCTTTTATTAGCTTGGTATGTATGTATCTACATAACGGAATCTTTGAAGGTGATTTTCACCCCCTTCAAAACTTCGACTTAAACATTCAAAAATTAAAATTAATTTTTTTATTTAATAAAGAACAGTATTATAATAGTACATTATGGTACAAGTGTGCAATGTTGGTGATTACCGCTGAAGCGCCATTGAGACCAGAGCCGTTAGGTGAGGGTCTTAAGAGACGAGACGTTTTTCAACACTTGTGAAGAAAATAATACTAAAAAATCATTTCTAACAGTGAAAACGAGTTGTGAAAATTTTTTCGCAATGGCGGGAAAAAATTATCAGTTTCCCTATGCGCGCGCATCTAATAATGGCGATCGGCCATAGACTAAAATAATAAGGTTTCTTTTTTTGGCTTTTCGTGGATAGCGTTTTAGCCACGTACAATATTTTTATTACAGAGAAAATAAAAGTTATATTTGTGTGAAAGTTTTATTTATTAAACACGTACAAGTTGAAATTATCAATTTAAATACGAACTTGCATGAAATGAGCAAGCAATAGATACATTAATTTATTTGTACTAATGAGCACGATCTTTTTTGTATCGAAACTTTTTTAAGAACAAAGGAACTCAACCAAAAAAAAAATAACCGGCCAAGTGCGCGTCGGACTCGCACACGAAGGGTTCCGTACCATTATCGCAAAACACTGCATAAAAATCACGTTTGTTGTATGGGAGCCCCCCTTAATTTATTTTATTTTAATTTAAAAAAAAAATATTTTTTGAAGTAAATATACAACTAAACATTCTGTGAATATTTCAAGCGTCTACCTGTTGCCGTTATAAATATCGAGCAAAAAACGGCAAAAATAACACGTTTGTTGTATGGGAGCCCCCCTTTAATATTTACTTTATACTGTTTTTAGTATTTGTTGTTATAGCGGCAACAGAAATACATCATCTGTAAAAATTTCAACTGTCTAGCTATCACGGTTCATGAGATACAGCCTGGAGACAGACGGACAGACAGACAGACAGACGGATCGCGAAGTCTTAGTAATAGGGTCCCGTTTTTACCCTTTGGGTACGGAACCCTAAAAAACAAAACTCACTTGTTAATGAAAGCAATGAAAAAGTCACAGTTTGATTACAGGTGCCATTTTGTGCCTAATTGCGGTGAAATTAGAGCCACTTTATGAGCAAGTGTGTAGAAAAGATTTTTATACCATTCCTCCTCTAAAAAGCTTATTTTATTCACTGAAAATAGTGAATAAAAAGCACTTTTAATCACTGTTTTGGTGTTTGAATTTAGAACACACCAATACATATTCAGCCTCCATCTCAATGCTATACAACCTCCTTGCGCATAAAATACTCGATACAAACTTATTGTGCAAAGAATATTCGACTTTTAAACTCCTTCGTCGATTTAATTTTGAGTTTGTTCATAGTTAGGATTTTAATAATGATTTTGATTTTGGTCTAGGATGTTTAGTGAATACTTATTTGGATTGTAATTCTAATATTAATTGCATTGGTGTTTAATTAATTATAATTATGTAACGTAACGGAGGTGGTCACTGGTCCCTGAAACACAGATGCTGTTACCTAGCTCAGCTTCAATTTACAAAAAATGCGAAACCCTGAAGTTTCTAATTTTTTGTAAATTTTGAAGGTAATAAACCATTTATTTATTTATTATTGTTCCTTGATCTTTTTGCTTAAAACTTTCTTTTTCTCGTATTCATGGTATAAAATATAGTATGCAACTCTTGAATGAAACGGATTTATATCGAGGGCCATGAATCACTCGCGTCGCTCAGGATTCTAACACTTGAATCGCTCCCTACGGTCGTAACTCAGTTGTTAGAATCCTTCACTTGTTCGTGATTCATCTATACTATTACATAATACTGTTCTTTATTAAATAAAAAAATCATTTTATACTTTGCACATTTAATAAGGTCCGATGACAATGCAATAATTTAAACAGTTTGTCCCATTATCCTTACCAGGATCTTCAGGATTGGCGATTGACATAAAGTAAAAAATAAATAATAGTTTAAAAAAAAATCCTTTAATAAAAAACCAAACTAAAAAGTAGAAAATCATTTTCAATAAATTTAAATTAAGAATAGTGTGATTTCTTAATTTAAATTGATTCCTCACGATGTTTGCCTTCACCGTTTTTGAGAATAGTAGTGATATAATAATTTACACAAAGTAAAGCGCCTGCCTGGGTTCAGACCCACGACCTACAACTTAAAAGTCGCGGGCAGTCGCGTCCAATACCACTGGGCCACCACTGCTCTCTAATCACACATGCCTATGTAATATTAAATATTTCAGAACAAACTACGAGTATCAATCATAATTTGTGTTTCTTCTCTGGGCATCATTCTTGTCTACAACCATATACCTACATATTAAGCCTTGCATCATCATCGATAGGCATATCAGAGTCAGGAAGCATTCTTGCATTGTTGTCGTAAATTTCATCATTGAAAATATATACATCAATTGTTTCGTGTGTCGTCTTGTTGTTGTTTGTTTAACTTGTTTTCGATTCATGAACTGAATCAAGCTTTCAAAAATAATTCCTAAGTCATCGTTTCCACATTGTCAACCCTATTTTTCATTTTTATGCAATCCCATTCCTTTGTTGTTCAATATTTCTTCACTGTGTCTTTGACTGCAAAGTGTTTAAAAATAATTCCACTAGCTTGAATTACTGGTATATTATTTAACAAAGCACGGTCTAATTACTCTAATTATCAATTAGTGGTCTTAATTGAGTCCTTATACACCGAATCTTGCAACAAAATCTTCATATTATAACATCATGCTTGTGTTTCTCGAAGAGGCGGAGGTACTCCCACATTTTACGAGTTATGTTTATAAGTCCCTTAAAATGAAATGTATCTCTGTATGCTATTGATATATTCCAGATAGACAAACTCAATAACAACTTGCCTGACCCGGGCATCGAACCTAGGACCTCCTCAGCAGTTGTATTTGCGACCACTTAACCAACAGGGCAAAGTAAATGTTCTCTTCTTGATATTTTGACAATCCCTAAAGTCTAAATCTCTCGTCTCAAATTATAATTACGTAATTGCAATAATAGCGTCAGTGCAGGTGACAGTGGATATTTGTAAACTGTTCCTCGTTGGATACTATCGTACCTAGGTACGTTCGCCTATATATGCAGTCGCGGTGTTTTCATTCGTCTTCTGCTAATGACTCATCATTGATCAATGAAGCAGGTAAAATATAATGCTTACCATGATCTAGACAATGACGCGATGCCATTTAATCAATGTAATTATGACTAGCGACTGATGCTGCTATTGTTATTAAGGTTTAGCTACGGTTTACTTAAACTCGTATCGCATCGCAGATATCTAAAGGGTTTCTTTATCTATAACTAGCTGTTGCCCGCGGCTTCGCTCCCGTGGGCCACCCCACAGGACCCGTTTTCGGGTTAAAAAAATAGCCTATGTCACTCAGGAATAATGTAGCTTTCTAATGGTGAAAGAATTTTTCAAATCGGTCCAGTAGTTTCGGAGCCTATTCGGTACAAACAAACAAACAAAAAAATCTTTCCTCTTTATAATATTAGTATAGAAGACTTTATGCACAAGGGTACAAAGGCGGTCTTAATGATTTGGGCAGTCTCTACCAGTCAACCAAGGGTGGTGAAGAGGTAACATGGCAGGCGTATTATTATGGCGGAAGGTCGACGCCATATTAAGGCCCGACGTGATCGGATTTATACCACACCGTGTTTCTCAGTGAAATTGCAAGTATGTTCATATGGACGCAATGAGATTCAACCAATTCAGCCCATTTGCACTTGTAATTTTCTTAGAAAATAAGTACGTGATATCGCTTGTCGACGCAATTACGTCGTGCCATCAGGAGGTTTCTTTAAGAGTTGGCAAAATTTATTTTTCAACGTAACTTTTCAAGAAAGTCTTCTAAGGACGAATCTAATATCTTATGAAGTAATCGATTTGGTGTCCTTTCTTCCTTGTTGTTATAGTTTGTGTTATCTCTTCATCTACTAACTGACTGGTCCTTTTGATCTTGACGTGGATGACCGTGAGTGAATTATATTATTTTATAGACATCTTATGTTCTTCCTTGTTCGGTTTAACTAATTTCACTATCTTCTGTATCAAAGTTTTCAGTAGATGACATTAATGTTGTTATGTCCCATCCTGTGTGATTGCTGATTATATGGCGATTACTTCATGAATGTGCTATGAGATTGATTGAGATAGTATTGTATGTGTAAATGTATAATAAGATGCAATTATGTTATGATAAGGCTTACGTGCCGTCCTTTGTTTCATTTCATCTCCATCCGCTGCTTCAGCAATTATATCTCCTTGATACATTCTGCATTTTCATTTTGACTTATGGCTATAATAAATGGCATAATTGTATGTAATTATTTATTATTATCACGCGATCAAGATATTGAAGTAACAGTGACTCATTCTGCTTTAGAAGAAAAAAACTAACAATCCTAAAAAATGGAATCGTTTCCTCGGACCATTAGCTTCTAATTAAATATCGCCGGTTTGTGTTTTTTGTACGATTACAAAAACACATGGTCCCTTTTTTCTTTGTTTTGGTTTATAATTTTAAGCAAAAACCCACTACGACTTACTTCTTGAGGTTTTAAAAAGTAGTTTCCGTTCTATGTTCCTTCAAAAGCGCCTTTTCAACTTTTAACACATGCTATGGATGCCCGTAGGTCGTACGCCTAACGGGAGGGCTTTGCAGACCTCCTTATGACTGTGGTCAACTCTCCTAATTTAATTCTGTAATAATTATAAAAAATATAACAATATTTTTTAAGTACCTTCCCAGTCTTCAAGCGAATTGAATATGGTTCATTCCAATTATGATAAAACTTATTGCTATATTTTAGGTTGCAAACTAGGGATTGCATTTATTTCTGTGCATTGTTTATTCATAATAAATTATTCATAATAAATTAAATTAACTTACTGTTTACTGCTTTTTTTGTGTGCCTCCTAAATTCGAAGCAAAGCTATTGCCAGTGGGGCCCTTCTTTGTTAGCCTATGAACAGTATTTATTTCTACAGTGAGCATTAAGTTCCTTGTAATCATGTCTCTCTCTCTTCTCATGTACTCTGTGTTGTCTTTTCCAGGAACACTATGGTTTCTCCTGGTGCTGGCATCGTCGTGCTCGGGCTCGTGGCGCTGGCCAGAAGGCGAGACGGCCGCGTCTGTGCGCATCGACACCAAGGTGCGCTTCATCGACACCGTTGACGACAAGTGAGTATTCGTACTACGGCATTAAAAGACCTCCATCCAGGATTTTGATTACCTCATCCAGGATATCCAAGTGGAACGTTCAAAACGCGGTCTACTTTTCCACACTAATGGATTTTAGTGGGCGAAATTACCATTCCTAGAATCTGTTCGTTCGATTCCTCACAAGAGCTGTACTGGAAGATCAGATTACCTAATGAAGTCCGGTACATGAGATTCGTAGGACTAAGGTCTAATATGGCAATGCCTGCGGCCAGTGGAACAAGCCTGCCAATTATGACACAAATCAATTTGCCATCACCAGCGCCGACGGCTGCTAGAGCATGTAAAAAGAGGCTCACTGCAACCAGCACGAGTTTCTATGCTAACACTGACACAACGTCTTAGCATTGATACAGTTTGCTCAACTTTACGTGGGGTTTTCCCCAGTTTCACACTGACCATTAGATATTTTTTAATTGACTCAGGAATAGAGTGAAACTATTCGTGACCCTGCAGCGACTAGTCATAATGCGAAAATAGGTATTGGTGTGTGTGGCAACAGCAACTCAGTCATTATAGAAAGGGTTGTTTGATTTCTACACTGAACCTTGTCGATAGCCACTTAGAAAGGCTATATCTAGCACCAGTTGATCATAACTCCCTCGCTATTTTTTGAAGTGTGTTTGACACTAACCAATTACTAAGTAACATCTTACTTAATAGTTCTGCTTGGGTATGTATTGTATGTCATCTTGCGACACGGACCCTAAAATGTAACGAGTGTTTTCTAAGTAAGGTGCACGGGCTAAGCAATATACTGGTTATGTTTGTAAGAGCTATGATATTTGTAACGTTCATATAAAATGTTGCAAATACGTTTTCAATTTGTTGGATGTGTGCGAGTAAAGAAGCACTCTTGTTATATAATAGTTATCTTATTATGTAAATTATTATATCGATTCAATCACTATAGTTAGTACGATAAATTATTCTTGTTGCTTGTTGCGACACCTAAGGCACTGCGCAGCAAAACGTAAGTGTGGCAACTTAATGTACTAAACCCATTCACGCATGACTACCACTATTATTGTGTTTTCTGAATATTTAGCCAAAAGTAACAATACTATTTCTGAGTGTAAGAGGTTGCTAAACCGACCAACCGACAACAAAGTGGTATCCACAGACCGAAACACCAGCAATACCTAGGATTGCAGATTGAGATTGAGTAGAATATTGGCAATATCTAAGAGACCACCAATTGCCTTCTAGAAAACTAATGTCTAATTTGTATGTAGTCAACATCTGGAAGAATACAATGTTGATAATGATGTGCCTGTATCTCGTAATTAGATTGTTATGCGGATGAAAATGTCGGATGATGGTAGTATATTCAAGGCGATTCAGTAAAATGAAAACGTAGCTCTATTTCTAGTATGAGGTTTTTCCTTCTCATATTACATCGTTTAGTGTCGACGTTTATTTTTGTTATTGACATTATACTTTATGGTTATTATGACCTAGATGACGAATCGGGCTGACCAACGCGTTGCCTTGGTATTCTGATTTTTATCAAACTTCGTATCAAAATAAACCTTATATGGTAGATCCCCGTCAAAAACGTAAAACATCAATGCCATTTATCTAAAAATAAATACCTAATTTATATATTATTATGTATGTCCTTATACTATGAATTAAATATTATTTCATCTTGTAATGTGGGTGGGAAAACCTTTGACCAATATTGCGAAGGTCTGACAATCTTTAACTGGAGGATATCGGTATTTCCCAATAAATAAGGACTGAGTTTAAAAAGCTGTATTCTAAACAGTCGCATTCGGTTAGATTAGAATGCAAGCCGAGTGCAATTATGAGCAGAAGTGATCTCAAATTAATTGGCTTGCTTTTATTGTACCAAGGCAGATATTTGGACAAGATTATTTGGGAAGAAACCTCTTCTATAACATTAAATTTAGATATATGGTTATAAAAATTTTAGACATAACATTGTCACTAGGCATACATTTTTAAGTTTTTTTTTGGCAAGACCAACATGCCTGTGCCAAAAAAGATGTCACCGTAATTGGTAGGATCATTTTCACGTACTGAAGAAAGTACAGAAGATTGGTGAGGGCTTTCTAAGAGAGGGTTAGGTGGAAGAAGAATATCAGTGACAACTGCTGTTCCTGCGTAGATCGAGTTTATTAATTTCGCAGCTTGTTTCATTTGTTAACCCCCGGCGAAAAAAGAGGGTCTTATAAGTTTGACGTGTGTGCTTGTGTATTTGTGTATCTGTCTGTGGCATTATAGCTCCTAAACGGATGAACCGATTTTGATTTTTTTTTTGTTTGAAAGGTGGCTTTATCTAGAGTGTTCTTACCTATGCTTGATGAGAATCGATTCAACTGTTCAATAAATAAATAAAAAATAAATAAAAATGTCTCGGGTATTTTTTTTATTTTTTTTTCAAATTTTTCTTGTTATTAACCTTGGACAAGCTCAAGCTTGACGCACTCTTTAACATTCCGCTATTCACTATCAAGGAGACCTTTCCCTTGGCCCAAAGCTTTGAGGAAAAAATAAAAGTAAATAGTAAGTTGTATGCCTTCTGGTTCCAGCTGTCGGTACCTTGGCCGACATTGGCGCGGGTATCCACACAATGGCTCCCACGGCGAAGAATGCCTTGCGTCATACTGCACGGGTTTTATTTCGCTAATTCACAGTAATTCGCTGTAGGACACAGTAATTGGTAATACTGTTACCACAGTAATGGCCGTGAGGTGGTAAACTGGTAATAGATACAATTGCGTACGCGCATGTGACGTACCTATGTCGCGTCAATGTGTCACTCTGTCAAGTTTCTTGCAGGCGGCTATCTAACAAACGTCATTATTTTTTAAAATATGTTTTGTGCATGATCGTGAAATTAACATTTATAATTTAGAACAGCTTGAAATTAAAGAAACGAAATTAAAGTCACAGGATACATAACTCACGCTTTCGGGTTTCCCTGCGCACACGCAATCACTAAAATTGCTTAATTCGGATCTAGTAATTACTTATCTAACAATAGGTAATAATTACAAGACCCAAATCTAGACACGCTACAATAATTATTGGCTCTAAAAATAATGACTACCAACTATGAATCACTGCAGAAGATAATTTTAAGTTTGCTGAAAAAACCAATCGCGAAATCTATAAAAAAGTTTGCCTTTAAGAATGTTTTATTGCCAAACATTAAAAAAGTCAGTAAATCTTGAGTAGTTACTAGTTTGGTATGATGTAATGATAGCGTTACATTAGTAAGTACGTTTAGCAACGAGAACAACGATGACGGATCAATCGCTGGTGATGCAAAGTTCTACTTTGAGGATTGTTACATTTGTTACCGAGCGTTTGTGATGAAGCCTTATTACGTGGTCTCTTTGGAACAATGGAGAGTATCTGCTAATGAGAGCTATTCGTTAGGAGATACGATTCTTTCTACATCCACATTGCGTAGCGAAGCGGTCCAATTGATTCTGAGACTGCAATTTGCGATATTGCAATTTCACGCAATTTTTTGGGAACCTTAGAGCGTTAGAGCTGAAACGAGCTGCCCTCAATATCGAGGTAGAATATCTCTAAGATCTTTTGCATCTATGCCCCTATACTCAGGTTCACAGAACTCGGTAAATAGTCAAATACTGCGAAAGTTATTGTTTGAGAAAGTTTAGAGCCCACTAAATTAAGGAACCATAAACATGTATTTGCAAGAGTACTGTGTAATTTGATGTATTCGTCAGAAGTGGTCCTAAGTGCCACGTTAATTATGTTACGAATGTATTCAAATAAGCATCTGTTATAGCCCCAACAACATCGGTACTTAGCCCCATCGCTCTCCTTCAAAGAGGTTTTAAGGCTTAACACGTATTGCGATTTTTCGCCGCGCGGATTACATTCGCGCGAATTTTTGTCCACCTACTGAATCCAACTAACACGCACTGCGGATTAAATTTCGCACGATTTTTGTCTCTTTCTAGCTGTTCATAGAACTCAACATATACGCGCTAATTTAATCCCCGCTGCGGTGCGGTGGAATCTGTGGCAAGACACGTGTTTCTTGCGGTATTATATCCGCGCGATATTTTTACCGCAATGTTGCGACTTCATACAATTCTATAGGTCGCAGAACGGGCGGAAAAAATCGCGTGATTAAAAACCACAGTGAGTCCTAAGTCTTACACTACACGGTATTCAAGGCCCTGTCGCAAGGGAGCCGCTTATTACAATAACCCATTTGCTGCGGCGGACGCCTTTCGGCGTTTTTTGATTTAATATACAGGTGCCAAATATGCCTATCGGCGTTTTCTTTTAAATTGCTTATATCTTGGCAAAAACAAGTCAAAAAAAATACTTGCAATATATGCACATTTTTATAAAACAACAAGGTACTGCTCGCAGTTTCCGATAACTTAACTTTAAAAAAAAATGCCAATTCCTTCCTAGGTGCGGAAGACCCTAACGGTGTTTCCCAGGGTTTAAGACGACGACTAACGTCAACGACCTTGAGGGAACAAAACGCGCACTCGTTTGACACCCGCGCGACCCAAAATTTAGAAGTTTTTTGTACTTTCCTTATTATTCTACGACTCAAAAAAAAAAAGCTTCAGATCAAAATGTAGACAATTAAATTGTCTTTGAGGTGGTGTCAATTTTATTCACATATGCCCAGCGATTTTGGTGCGATTGTCGTGTTTTTGTCCGTTTTAGACATAACTTTACAAATTAATTACACTATGTTATACGAATTAAACTGAAAATTTTCTTAGATCAAATTAATAAGAAAATGGTTTATTGTAACATATATTTTTACCAAAAAATTGCGACCCGGCTGGTCGCAATTTTAGACGTGATTCTCATTTTAAAATCAGCTACTCAAGGGAATCGGCGCCTTAACAAACTTTGATTCCTATTATGTTTTTTGCAAATTTCCTAAATATATTTAGTTAAAATTATTTATTTATGTATGAATTAATCAACTGTTTTTATATGAATTAGGGAATTTTTTACGGAGTTAAAATTTTTAAAAGTTACAACTTGTCCGTTCTCTATAGTGTCGACTAATTGCATGAATTCTGCCAATAAAAGTTCATTTTGATACTAATTTTCAGTATAAAAAGTTGTCTATAAAATTAAGGTCTGTAATTAAATAATAGTAGTATTATATAAAAAAAGGTTTGCTACCTCTGATATTAATTTATACTGATAATTTAACCATTCTTATCATTTGAAACTAAAATATATGGGACTGTAGTTCAAAAGTGAAGTACAATTAATTACAAAAGTGAAGTATAAAAAAAAATACTCTTGCAAACAAAAAAAGAATTTTCATAATCGGTCCCCAAATGTCGGAGATATCGGTGAACATACATAAAAACAAAAAATCCCAGATAAACGGACTTCCAAAAATAAAGTATTTTTTCACTTTGTAGTTTTTATTTGGAAGTCGATTGGACAGGCTAGCCCATTCGCTGCGGCGATGAAAATTACGCTTATTATCCAAGTGCGGGACAGTTTTCGTCGCGAACGCCGATGGGCGTCCTCCGCACCTGATAAGGATAATATAAAACGCCGATCGGCGTTTTCAGCACTGTTTAAAGAAATTGATAATTTTTACGGTAAAATCTTAGAAAAACTACAAATACGCCAAACGTGCGATACGTTCACGATCGTATTTGGTGTAAAAAATAAATTAATATCAGTTAGGATGTTTTTTGTGAAATTTTGGTTCTTTAATAGTTGGATTGTGAAAATTTGGAGAATATTGCGACAAATTGTAAGTAAATTATTTTATTTATATAATTGTACTTCACTTTTAAACTACAGTCTCATATCGTCGCAATTAGTCGACACTATAGAGAACGGACAAGATGTAACTTTTAAAAATTTTAACTCCGTAAAAAAATCCCTAATTCAGATAAAAAATGTTGATTAATTCATACATAAATAAATAATTTTAACTAAATATATTTAGGAAATTTGCAAAAAACATAATAGGAATCAAAGTTTGTTACCCTGGAAAACGCCGTTAGGGTCTTCCGCACCTAGGAAGGAAATGGCATTTTTTTTTAAAGTTAAGATATCGGAAACTGCGAAACCTTGTTGTTTTAAAAAAAATGTGCATATATTGCAAGTATATTATTTTTTGACTTGTTTTTGCCAAGATATAAGCAATAAAAAATCGCCGATAGGCATATTTGGCACCTGTATATTAAATCAAAAACGCCGAAAGTCTGCCGCCGCAGCAAATGGGCTAGTGTAATAAGCGGCTCCCTTGCGACAGGGCCCTGAATACCGTGGTTTTTTATGACTACGGAGAGGTTAAGCCAAAAGGGTTATGATTTTAACTGGGTTTTAAATAAAACTTCTTATCATTTTTGATAAATGAAGTATCGTTAGAAGCCTCTTAATCGTCGGCTGGTTAAAAGGCTATGAAGACCAACATTGAAGACCCTTATTTTCTATACATTTTGACATAAGCGATCGTTTACGTGAACGCGATCGAGTACTTTATAAAACTCCACTTGTTTTGTTTCTGACAAAGAGGACAATTTTTTTAAATGATGTTACCTAATTAAAATCATGACTTACAGAGAGTCTCAAGTAGCAAAAACCCATCGCGTGCAAGCAGACGACGTTCCGTTCCAAGAGCCGGAAGAGACGAACGGCTTCTACAACCGGCCGCCCGGTGCCGGACGCTACCCGGTCCGCGTGCAGGCGCACAGCGCGCCGTACCGCGTGGACGGGCACGGCATCTTCCACGTCAACAAGTAAGTATCACTGCTGGTTGGCGCCGGAAGCTACCTGGCACGGGTGCAGGTGTACAGCGAGCCCTACCGCGTGGACGGGCACGGCATCTTCCACATCAAAAAGTATGTATTACTGCCGGACGGCGCCGGACGCTACCCGGTCTGGGAGCGGGTACCGAGTGCTCTACCGCGTGGATGGGCTCGGCACCTTCCTCGTCAACAAGTATTTATCACTGCCGGACGGATCTACTAACAACGCCGAATGACTGCGCAGTCATATTTGCTGCTGCGCAAACAATAGGTAACCAAACAGAAGGCGGAGACACACAGCAGACTCTAAATGTATGAACTATTTCACAGCCTAGCCTAGACAATACACGTTGACTGCGTTCTAGTAATCGCAAACCTGAATATTGAGCTTTAGATTCTGGAATGTATCACAAGGTCTGACAAACTGCTACTGCTGGACAACGCAGAAATTCTTTTAATAGAAAACCTCATTTTTCTATTAAAAGAATTTCTGCGTTGTCCTAAGATCGAAATAGTGCCCAGTTTATGGTTTGGCTACCCCAAAAATAAATCAATTAAATAATCTGGAGCAGCCTTTGTCCAGCAGTTAGCGGTGGCCTTTGTTAGCGATTTAGCTATGTAGTGCTACTCGAAGTATACGTGACGTGTATATGTTATTAAATAACAATGCCTGTAATTTCAGCCAACAGCAGCAAAATCAGGTATCTGACGGCACACTGGACTCACTGCAGTACTGCAGGTGCGTCTCCAAACCGGACTGCAACCCACGACCCGACTCTGCGGTAAGGGGCTTATAAAAATATTTTTACCCGAACCGACTTACGTTTGACTTCCAAAGAGCCAATGCTGCAACGTGGGTGCACAATTAAATATTCGTATTAATATTGACCCCCTGACCCTACCAAGTAAAAACCTAGGTTTCAGCTGCATTCTATTAAACTGCAAGAACATACGCAGTTTGCAAAAGTTTAGACAAGCGTACTTTAGAAGTAGATTCTCTACAATAGTGCAAAGAGTTGAACTCACTAGCTCACGCTTGGCAGTGAATAATGCTGGTTTTTTGTCTTGTTCTCACCTCATCTCTATTCTTAAGGCTATTATACTATACACGTGTCTGTGACTTGCATAAAAGTGTGCAAGTAGCTTGCACGCCATTGTGCCATAATAACTTCTGATTGGTGAATGTCACACACAATCGCATGCAAACCACTTGCACACTTTTATGCAAGTTGCAGACATATGTATTGTCATGAGTAGAGTATTCTCTGCACACATTATATTTTTGTCACTCTTTTGCTATTATTTCCAGAGCGCGTGCGGTCTTGGCAAGTTCCTGTGCTGCTACCCGCGCCCCAACAGGGGTGACGGATCGTCATATAACAACGGTACGAATGTCTTACTTGTGTCTTAGCTCACTTAGCTGAACCAGACTCTTTATATGTAACGGACCCGACAGATTCTTGTTCCACAAAACTTGTTGCTGAGATAATTCACGATGCGACACGAATATTAGAAATATTTCCAGTACACATTTTATTGGATTGAATTTTTTTTTTTTTTATATATTGTTGACAGCGTATTTCAATGAAATAGACGGCGAGCGTCCCCTGCAGCAGCCAGCTCGCGAGGACTTCGGTGCCGGCTCCGTCGGGGGCTTCGGCAACCGCGACGTACTTGTAGGGCCGGGCGGACCCACGGGACACATCGGACCACAGGAGCAACAGCAGCAACCCACCGTGCTCGTCGGGCCTGGGGGACCCACCGGCATAGTTGGCCCGGCGCAACACAGTGATGCACTGCGGAGCCCTACGGCACAGGGAGGAGTCTACCTCGGTCCTTCAGCATTTGGATCGTACGGCCGACGACCAGTACTAGTAGGCCCTGGTGGACCCACGGGGATCATCGGGCCAAACAGAGGTGGTGGCCGACCTGTCCTAGTTGGACCAGGTGGGCCTACCGGCGTTATCGGCCCCGCGTACGGTAGACAGGGACAGCCTGGAGTCCTTGTGGGCCCCGGCGGCCCCACGGGCTCCATCGGACCAGGCCGCCAAGTCCTAGTCGGTCCCGGCGGCCCCACCGGGCAGATAGGGCCGCAGGGATTCTATGGTAAATAAGTGTGCCATGTGTCGTTTGGTGACTAATACTAGTACAGAACTAACAAGCTACTGTGTTCGTTTAAGACTGTGTGTACCGTAACCAGTGTACGTGGATGTAAATATTTTGATTAATAAGTAAATGTGCGCCGTGTGTTAACTGCGATCAACCACCAGCTTTGTATGTGACGTTCATGCCTCGAGTAGTGATGGAGACTCTTGCAGGCTGCGCGCACTCCAAGCGGAGGAAGTTCTCGCCGGACGAGCTGCTCGCGCCCGCGCCCGACTCACTACACGCACTCAAGCACAGGCGAAACAATACCAAGGAAAAGGAGTTGTGTTATTGTAAAATTAAATCCTAAATACATTGTTTTCTTTTGTTCATTGCATACCTACTAATACATTCCCAAAAACCTAGGCTCGCTCATTAAAATAAAAAAAACGCATAAAAAAGGAGCTTAATCTGATGGATAAGCTTAATAAATTGAGCTTCAACTCTGATTTGAACTCTGTAGATAATGTGCCAATAAAATGGGAATATTAACAAGCGGACATTCCTCGAGTCAAAATGTGTCGAATTTATAACGAAAATGAGCCAACGTGTGCGATGGAGCGCGGGATAAAAAATGTGACGAATAGCAACTGGCACCGTGCCAGGCGCCGCCACCTCGCCACTAGGTACACCGAGGCATGGAGAATAGAAGGAACACAACATCACGTTTGATGGATCCGAATATTTTCCAGATAGTTGTCAGCATATAGCTAAGCAGGTAAACAAGTAAACCAATGGATCCTCAATAACAATCCACTCGGGTTTCTTTCAGGCACTAGAGCCCATAATAACTATTCTTTGTGCTTATTTGTATGACGAGCGACTCGCACCTCTAAGGGTTTTATAACACGAAGTTTTGCGAACGATCGCCTTGCTAGAAGTACGTTTGCAATATCCTCATATGCAATAGTGAATCTTTTGAAATGGACTTTCTCAATTTCTTGCCGTATTGACCGCGTGCGTACATAAATCTAAAACACTTACACACATTGTGCCTGAAATCACTATGCCGAAATTCTATTGCTATTGCATTTGATCGTTATTTTAGACCTAGTTTTCAAGTATTTTGACTATTGCTTAGCAATAGCATATAATAGGACTACAAATTAAAGGAATACTTGCCCTGCACTATCAGACCTCTTAGTGATACCAGTTCACTGGGTAGCAATAAAGTTCTTGCTAATACGATAGAAGAAGAAATGGTAAGACAAGACAAGGTGTCTCTTACCAATGATAGAGTGGACGAGCGTGCCGGTGAAGATCCACTAGATATGGTCGGCGCTCTCGTTGCCGTCCTAGCCGCGCACCTTCATCTAGGTGAACTTACCGATAATGGTGACGACGATGATGGAGTAGAAAAGCGCGCCGGTGAAGATCCACTGGATGTGTTCGAGGCTCTCGTAGCCGACCTTTTTATTTCGTGGAAAAATGCTCATGCATACTGCACGAAAAACACGCACGCATACCACGGGGAGATAAAGCAGTTCTGTAGGAGTCCAATCCACTAAAACTCCACGGTGTCCTCCTGTGCCGCTTACGGTGGGAACACGCCGCGGCTGTCCGTCACCGGAACCTCCTCTGGGGAGTACCCCCCTCATCGGTGCACCAGAAGCTACTGTACGCCGTGACCACTCCAGGGACCAAACCAGCACATCGCAAGACGACCCCGTGTATGGCATCCTTGGTCACCTTGTGACGGGTCAAGGTCAATGGTCCCGCCACCTACCATTTTTCGGCCGCAGGGGATAGGGGGAGCGGCCAATGCTATACCGACACTCCTCCTCCCCTGCAGTCCACCGCGTCCGCCATCAGACGGTGGCGACCCCGTCCAGGCCGCGGAAGGTAGGGAGAGTGGCGCACCGCAATACCGGTACTCCTCTCCTGCCGCGGCCTCCAACCCTCAGCGGCGATAATGTATGTGTTTTATGTATTCATCTACGTGAACTTACCGATGGTGGTGATGACGATGATGGAGTAGAAGAGCGCGCCGGTGAAAGTCCACTGGATGTGGTCGGGGCTCTCGTTGCCATCCCAGCCGCGCACCTTCATCTCCAGAAGGATCGCGTTCTCGAAGTCCTGCAAACATACCCTATTTTACTTTTCCATGTGCTAAAGCAAAGAATATAAACAAAACCAATAAAAGGT
The DNA here is from genome assembly GCA_945859665.1 of Anorthoa munda. Taxonomy (NCBI): domain Eukaryota; kingdom Metazoa; phylum Arthropoda; class Insecta; order Lepidoptera; family Noctuidae; genus Anorthoa; species Anorthoa munda. The sequence goes on along the minus strand of OX243911.1, from coordinate 1,074,363 downwards.
CCACAACACAGGTGCAAACACAGGTCCAAACGACTTCATCAATAAAACCAATTAAAGTCAAGGTTTAAATATGTAGCAGTATTAAAGTAGGTTATCACTATAGCCGGCAATCTGAAATGATTTAGAATTAAAACAAGCGAAAAAAAACAAATGTAGAATGTGAAAACAGAAATAAATCAACGTAAAAATCATCAAATCGTAAAGCAGAGGCACATAAAAATGTTCATAATATTATATTATCTGAGAGCTTCACTGTAGCACATTCCTATATATAAACTACTATGATCAATAGTTTTCACAGCAGTTCTCTATCGAAATCAGGTGCGTGAGAGTGGATTTTATACTTTATTCAACCTTGTATATTTCGGCAGCCTGTGACTCTCGCGGCCTTTTTGTTTTTAAAAGTTGTCATAAAAAATAATTGGTGTAGTTTTGAAAGCTTTTATTGTTTTATTTTTAACTCTAAGAAATAAAAAGCAAATGGCTACGCAATCACCTCGCATGTTTTTATTACCATGTAAATAATATTCCTGAAAACATCTGCCGACCACCACCGATGTCAGAGAATGTAAAGGCTATCCATGAGATAATAGTAACACAAAATTGACGAGATCTGCTATCGATATCCAAAACTAGGAACATCATCCCCTTCTTACTGCACACTAATTATAACAATACACCACAGATCATTGTATGTAGATAGTTTCTTATGAGGTGCTAGGTAAACTTTAAAGATCTAAATTATAAATGCGAAAAGAAAAAATAGGATAAGATAAGGGATAAGTGGAGATAAGTGTGGATAAGTGTGTTATAGTACATTACTGCAGCGGCCAGCAAAATAGGCATTGATGGACGAACGTGTAAATGTGGGCCGAGGCGAAGCCGAGGCACACATACGTAAGTCCATCAATGCGTAGTTGTGGCCAAGGCTTGTATAGTACTTTTCTCAAATAATGCGCGGAAATTAAAACTAAGTAATACCTAGAACTCATTTTGTCAAAATCAATGACGAATAACAATAATTGTTCCCGCGTTAAAGTGTTCCTTTGTTTTTTTTTCAATAAACAGCGTTCTATTTGCAAACCAGTTCGAAAATTAAATAAAACCTTTGATAAGTTACCTCCTTGGTTGCCATGTTTCGGAGTAAAACATCGTTCCATTTTTAAACTACACGACAGATATGAGTTTACTATGGAATTTATTTGGCCGCTCGACACGACAGATATGGATTTTCATACAACTTTTGCCGGCCGCTGCGCGCATGTATTTGACCAGTACAGCAATTTCGATTTATCTCGAAGAAGGTTGTCAAAATAATGATCACATTTCCAAGCATGTTTGAGAAAATGTATTTTTCAAATACATTGCTGTACTGGTCAAATACATGCGCGCAGCGGCCGGCAAAAGTTGTATGAAAATCCATATCTGTCGTGTCGAGCGGCCAAATAAATTCCATAGTAAACTCATATCTGTCGTGTAGTTTAAAAATGGAACGATGTTTTACTCCGAAACATGGCAACCAAGGAGGTAACTTATCAAAGGTTTTATTTAATTTTCGAACTGGTTTGCAAATAGAACGCTGTTTATTGAAAAAAAAACAAAGGAACACTTTAACGCGGGAACAATTATTGTTATTCGTCATTGATTTTGACAAAATGAGTTCTAGGTATAGTTCTCGCCAAACTTCTTGGCCGCTCTGAAGTTGGCTATAATGGCTGCGCAATAGTAAATCTCATACAAAAACCACCGTTTCGTGCCTCGCGCATGCGGTAAACCAACTTCAGGGCGGCCAAGAAGTTTGGCGAGGACTATACTACTTAGTTTTAATTTCCGCATTTTTACTTACGTATGTGTGCCTCGGCTTCGCCTCAGCCCACATTTACGTTCGTCCATCAATGCCTCTTTTGCTGGCCGCTGCAGTAATGTACTATTTAAGAGCTGTGGATTTTGTGTTTAATAAATAACTAAAGTAACACTGTCTACGGGCAAAGACAGACCCAGACCACAGATAATATAATACTAGCATACAGATACCACATCCCATACAAAGAAACCGTGCCGACGTAACTAGCGTTTTTCGACTGCTTAATCTGGCAATTTTTTGTACATCGAACGCATTCGGTTCTGTTTCACGGTGATAGATAGATGGTGTTAGCAGCGACTTGCAAGTAAAAGGGTTTACTAGGTTCGTGAATATTTTTTTCTTTAAATACAGTGAAGGTTTGTTTTGTAGTATTTATTTGCACGTTATTACAGTTTTTTTGCACCAAAATGTGTTAAAATGCAAACTTTAACAATCGAGTGGAATGCCATAGAAATTAAAAAATGCGCCATCTATTGGCATCAATTTTAAATGATCCGTTCAAATAATCTTTGAAATGTGAATTAAGAGCCCAATATTCCATAATTTTGTACTTAGAAGGGTTGATTAAACAAGAACATACAATTTTTATGTTAAATTCCAGAAAATGTTAATTTTACACACAATTCTTTTTGTGTGAATTGAAATGTGTATACACGTCGCGCCATCTAGTGAGATTTATTATAACCAAATTTTCTTTCTTAGCAATGAGACCCCGTGCCCAGACGAACCGATGAAGCTTAACACAAGTAGACTCCGTACCCGAGTTATACCAGCAGTATGTTTCCTTGGGATATTTTTGCAGTCTTAAGTATTACTGAAGGAATAAAGACGCTGATAAATAAAAGAGATAGAGTCACCTTGAGCATGTCGACGACCTCAGAGGTCCAGTTGGTCTGGTTGAAGAGCGGCACGGTGCGCGTCATCGTCCAGATGCTCTGCGTTGTGTTGCTGCGGATCTGCGATATGTTCCGTTTAACCTGCACATACACAAACAATCCTTATCAACGGATATGAGAATCCAAACTTTTAAAGAGCCAACTCCAGCTTTGAAGTCTAAAAATAGTTTGACTAACGTTAACCACGACAGAAGCGTTGACAACGACCTAACTCAACCGTGATTCATAGCTCATGAGATAGGACAAAGAAGCTCATTTCACTAGGTGAACATACTAAAGAAAACTATATCGATATACGTTAACAGACGTGGCTCAATGAAAATGGACTAGATAGTCGAAGACAGCTAGACATACAGATGTGTTTGTAAACATAATGATTCTCGCGCTGAATATCATTAAGCAGATGTAATCGACCTACATAGACGCAGGATCCTAATAATACTATATAGCACACGTGCCTAAAACCAGCAAAGTAAAGTGTATGGAGATATCAAAAGCTGGTGTTACTAACCGCTGGTATCTCAATTCTAAAACACGCAAAGTAAAGTGTATGGAGATATCAATAGCTGGTGTTACCAACCGCTGGTATCTCAATTCTAAATCCATTAATCTTTATTCTGGACTAAGTACCCTTCAGTTGGTTTTACAACCATTGATTCTACGAAAGCTCTAATCTTCTGCCAAAGTTTATGAGAATTGTTTAATTATCGTAAAACCGTCGACCACCTGACGGAAAACACGATTTCAAGTTTTACTTGGTAAAATTATATAGGGAATCATTGAGAACGGGAAAACACTAATTTGACATGCTTGATTCTTGAAACTCTGTTGAAAATGTCAATGTCAACTACACACATCAAGTGTCTAGGGATCAAGTACATTATTAACTATAAAAAATATCCAATTATTGTTTACCATTCTAGTTCTCCAGACTAGCTTCTTACTTTAACTCTCATGTTTAAGTTAACAACTAATCCCTAAATTTTGTAAAAATAAAGAAAAATTGCAATTTTTGCAAATTATGGGAGATTAGCCTAAGTTAATGTCGTAAATTAAATGGCAATAAAAAAGCAAAAATGACGAATAAAGTATAGAAAACAATACAAGAAAACTGTTTCCACCATTGACACGAACCACAGCGATTTGGCATGCTTAAAATCTGTTCATCAAAACCACTTTGAGGAATGGCCGCCCACGTTCATTCTAACAAGTCAAAAAGTTGTTGTGGCCCATGCACGGTATTCATACTCGGCAGAGCTCTTCTTTGGATCATATCCCGTGTGTGCTCAATTGGGTTGAGCATGCCACGGCAGAAGGTTGATGCGTGTTACGTGACACGAATCATCCTACCGGCAAGGGGATGATCACGTCTGAAATAATCCTCCCCGCATAAATCTGAGCATTGTGTTGCCCCTGGTCCAAATGAGATCGGTTTACACCGATCCAAATACCGGCCCAAGTCATTATTGTTCCCCTGCATATGAATGAACTTCCTGGCAAAATTTCAAACGTTCTTGACGTCCAGAGGTCCTCCAAACTTGAGTACGTCTTGTATCCGGCCTCATACCGAAACGAGTTTCATCAGAAAAGCAAACACAACGCCAGTCTTCTTCCTCCCAATTTCTGTGTTCGCGAGCCCATTGTAAATAGGCCCTACGATTGCGGGGTGCTGTAGGTGGAACTCTCAGCGGCCTTCGGACACGCAAACCCACTCACTCTCACGTAAACGATGTCAGATGGTTTGGTCGCTTATCAGCAACCCTGAAGAGCTGTGGAACTCGTAGCCAACATCATGGCAGTTATGGTACGATTCCGTCGAGCAGTATTTTGGATATACCCACAGATATACTATTATAGATGACGCGATTGTATGTACTTCGCGTGTCCAAAAATGGAGTATAATTAGATCAGCTCAAAAAGCTCAAAGCTCGAGCTCAAATTACGATCAATGATCGTAATTTGAGCTTTTCATTTTGGATTATCGGCACCGGAAATCTAGTGAAATGCCTTTTTATGCCATATTGAGTTGTAAAGACTGTATAGAAAAAGTAAATTTGTTTTAAAATTGTGTGTGAAAAAGTGGCACACTTGATTTCATACAGATGGAGGGATGTACCGGTCCAGTCTGCGAGTGGTGATGCGAGATCGTCCTCCATGTTGCTCGCTCGGCCACGCTGCCTGTGCATACGATAGCGTCTCTGGAGGCGGCTTTTGACGCTCTGTGTAGTGATTAGTATTATATTATCTGTGGTAGTGACAAGAGCAACAGCTACATTACGTTCCCTGTAACCAGCTTGCAATACATTCTGAAGGCTCTCATCATCACTTCTCGTGTCAAATGCTATCGTCGTTACATATCGATGCATTTTTTGTGGTTTCCGATGCAGAAATTGTAATGATTTTGTAAAAACACTATTGCACACTTATAGGAATCCTGATTGACTGTTGATTTTCTATTTTTAACAAAATTTAAAGTAATTCTATATTCAAATAGTGAAATTCACTAAACAGTATCAATAACGATCCAAAAAAGTTAAAATAATAATCGTCCATTGCTGTGATACTCTAAAACGTACTTGATCCCTAGACACTTTTGATGTGTGTATTTGAGATGAAGGTTTATTAGAATACCTTATGCTTTAAATCAACAGTGAAAATACTTCATTCTTGAAATCCCTTTGATGTCCAAATCAATTGTCATCATTAGGCAGCTCTGACTTTTATAATTAAACAACATATTGTCGTCATCCATAACGCGCGGGTTTCATGTTTTCTACTCTGTGTGTGTGTTCATCGTCGTTTACTAGTGTTCTTGGCTGGATCGTTAATCAGCTGGGCTTGAGCAGTCTGTGGCAGCGTGCCACACTTTGATAAAACACGATTTATTTTATAGTGACCAATGTAATGCGATTAAAAATAGATTTAATCATAAATTACTTATTTTTCTTACTTGATGTCGAGTCTGCGTAGAATTCAAAGAAAACTGTAGCAAAGATCGTTGCTTTGAAAGAATAAAACCTTTTTTACAAAAATATGCTCTTTTTACAGAAATAACTTCAATTTCGAAAGTCGGTTCCTGTTTTCTTTTCTTCGTTTTTTGACACCGACATCCGAAATTAAAGTTATTTCTCACTTTGTAGTGTTTTTAGCAGTCAGATGTAGGTATTTTTTTGTAAATATATTTTTATATTTCACTTTTTATTTGTGGTAAATAATGAGCAAGTTCCTATAACGCCCCAAGTGATGCCAGAATAATCGAATAACATGAAACTTGAACATAATCGGAGAAATGAGAATATACCAGGATAAACTGAACACATCTGCGTTCCCCTTTAGAGCGTACTGCCGTGTTAGGAAATGGTAAATAATAAAGAAACATGCGATTGCAGCAATCCCAAAAGAATAGCCGTCATTTAATAAAGAGTTTTCTGAAGTTCTTCATCAGATCTTCACCAAATATAATTGGACCAATTCGGGAACAGACAAATAATTTTTTAAATCGGTCCATATTGACGGAGAAATCGTTGAACATATCCAAAAAAAAAAAGAAACAAACATACAGCCGAACAGAGAACCTCCTCATTTTTGGCAAGTCGGTTAAAAATATAAAGCTGTAGACAGATTTAGTTAGATACAGAGTCGACAAAAATCAAAATGACTAACAAGCCATAAGAAACTGCAGATTCTATATATGTATAAAATAATTTATACCCACTGCGCACTTCGTTGATCCAATAGCCCATGATTCCAGCTTCATTGATATTGGCAGCACACGAGTTCTCACAGTTTACACGTGATAAATCCTACCTAAATGTAATGGCTTCTGTAGTGTAGTTCTGTTATCGGTCTGTATACTGTAAAGGAACGTTGGATAGCGAGGAGTCGAAAGATCTTACGGGATCATTTTATCAATTTAAATCAAATCAAATATGTTTATTTGTTAGAATATGGTAAAGTAGATGTAACAATATTGGTTCCATATCCTGCCATAATATGGCGTACAAAAATATATTATTAATTATCCTACACATTATTATTGGGATATTGAATTATATTTGTTATCCAGCTCAACACCGTTCAAAAGTGCCGTTTGATGGCCTAGTAAAGAGGCTCTGTTGGGGTGAAAATAGAGAAAACGACGTTTTCTAAAAATAAAACCTATCTAGATCGATGTATCGCCCCCGAAACCGAACTCTGCATACTAAATTTCCTGAAAATCGTTGGAGCCGTTTCCGAGATTGAGATTATATATATATATACAAGAATTGCAATTGAGCATTTTTTTTATTGCAATTTTTGTGTAGTAGACAAGTTGCTTTATCTATCTAGATACAGTTGCTTTATGTATCTACTACACAAAAATAAATTAAAGGCACAAACCCAAAAAAAAATAGGCCAGTAGACCAAAAATCGTTAAGTTATTCGATAAGTTAATCTTGAAAATGGTTAAGTTTAAGATACGCTTTTTCATAGTCAAATCTGTCAGGAATTACGGACACAACAACCTGCAACAGAGCTACAGGTTAAGTTATTTACTCTAGGGTAGAGTCTCAGTCTCTCATGGTTAGTATAACGTTTGTTACGTTGTATGTAGCACTGTAGACAATATCGCAACAATGGCAACACAGTAAACGTTTAAGAAGTTTTAAGTTTTACCTCTCTCTCATGCTCCGCCTCCAGCTTCTCGAAGGTGACGGCTCCGAGGATGCAGTAGGCGACCACCAGGCTGATCATCACGAAGTGGGAGAACACCACCGAGCATAGCTTCCACGTGTAGTACAGCACCTGGCCACATAAACACACACACATACATCAAGACCCCATAACATTGGGATTAGGTACGGTGGAAGATAACATTGGCGAATTGATGTGCCTTCTACGAAATTATAGCAATCAATAGCAACACATCAATTCCAAACACATTTTAGCAACTACCTGTTCCTGTTTTGTACCAAAGTACAATTAAATTTGTTGTTGTTGTGTTGTTTGTACGTCGAATAAATGTTTTCTATTCTATTCTATTCAAAGTCACGTTGACACTACATATTTAAGGGCTTAACCTTTTGGGACGTTAGTTTCGTTATTTAAGTTCTTACTAAAAGTATATATAAAACGAAGTAGCTGTCTGCATCTGTTTGTTTCTCCGCTTACTTCTTTTAAACCACGCACTCGATTTTGATACGATTGTCACTAATAAAAAAAGCGATTAACGAGCAAAGTATATAATTTGTGCCGTGCGAAGTCGAGGTGGATTGCTAGTCGGATATAAATTCGATTTAGACCTTGAACTCTTTTAAAAACTTTTCTCCACGATCATCATCCTCTGAGCTTTACAAATACCTTGTATCAAAAGCCGCAGGATTGTCTACGTTAAATTTCTAGCCAATTTGTTGAAGTTCAATAAACATAGTGATGAAGATCCATCGATCACTCAGTTCATTCCGCTCACAGTGAGGTACGCAGGCGTAACAACCACAATGCTAGAGATTGTTTGTTTGTGTTCAAAATGGAGCTTCTGCCAAATTATATACCGGCCCGTTTTTTATGAATTGTAGCTATTTAGGTATGCTCACGAGTTATTATTTCTAATAGAACTGATACTGCACACAGATTTGCATATCGTATGGTTTACTAATTAATGGCTTTTAATGTTTGTAAAAACCTTTTTAACAAAAAAATTATCAATGAAATAAACTGAAAAACAAATAATAATAAAAAACGGCCAAGTGCGATTCTGACTCGCGCACAGAAGGGTTCCGTATAAACTAAACAGGTAACTCTACTAACGTGAAACAACGCTAAACAATGAAAGCACCGAACATTGCTCTAACGAAGGGACAAAATTAACTTTGCCTTTCGAAAACTGTTGTTGTACATTTTATAAGTTCGACTATTACTCATAAACTTGTAAAACTACTTAGCTGTGTTAGTTTTCCTTTTAATTTCGTTATAATACTCGTATATACTACTGTCGTGATTTTTTTCGCATTTCTAAAAGCAACCATTTAGCTGGCAGGGACGACGACGACACTTGACTCTTACAACATCATCATCATCATATCAGCCGAAAGATGTCCACTGCTGGACATAGGCCTCCCCCAAGCGTCGCCACACTGATCGGTCCCGTGCGTCTCGCATCCAGTGGATCCATCCATCGATTCTAACAAAAATTTGCAATTTAAAGCTTAATTTTACGCAAACCCCTGTGTCTAAAAATGGTTTTCACAGTCCCGTAATATTTTTAATTGGCCTATCCAACGATACCCCACACCGTCGGATAGACGAGAAAAAATATCATCCCACTTTACGTGTACAGGAGGTACCCTAATAAATTCTGAATTAATTATCCGATTTGGTTTTACATTGGAACGCACAACTTTTTTCGGTAGAAGAACTGCGCCGCGAGACGTGTTTTTTTGTTTTTATGGGTTCTTTTTTACAAGGTTTTATTTAACTTGCAATGTATGTACGTTTATATATAAGTGTGTTCGGATCAAATCTTGCAACTGAAGCAGTTATCCTCCACTGATTAAGATGAAATTTCACACAAACGTTTAGTTTGGATGACAATGCATGGTTAGCTTATTGACGTCATTCTAAATCCAATATGGCGGACGGTCCAAGGTGACGGACTAGTTATTATTTGTGCACTGCCATGATATGGGTATCAAATGAAAGGGTTTGCTGAGAAAATACGAAAAACTTGTATTTTTTATGAATAATTTTATTATTTTATAAATAGTTTCAAATCGCCTCCAGGTTGGAAAAAACAAAGAGATTCCATAAATTAATGTAGCTGTTTATACGGAACCCTCTGTGCGCGAGTCAGAGTCGCACTTGGCCGGTTTTTTAGGGATGGATATTATTTTTCAAATTTAAATGTTTGAGGAAGGACCAGTAGAAATGATTTTTTTAATAAGACTACTATCAAAAGTTATGCATAAAAAATATATACTCGTACACGTCGAATTGAAAACCTTCTTCGTTGGTTAAAATATATTTATTATTTGAAGAACCACTTTTAGATAAACTCTTGAATAGAAAGTTGCATGCAGAAACACCGAAAGTCATTTTCTTACTCTTATATAAAATTCTAACATCAGTTCTACTGATTGCAGTCGATTAGCTTCTTTCAGGCACTTAAGACTTTCCATAAAAATTATAAATTACACTATAGCTAATACTCGTATATACCCGCATATAATACGCGGCTGGGCTGGGCTGTAGATATATACGGCGGAATATTATAACAAAAACCGACCAAGTGCGTGTCAGGCCACGCGCAATAATAGGGTTCCGAAGTTGCATAATAATGCGGACTAAAAAGAGGGTTTTTTTGTTGTTACATGAACACTAGAACGGTCTCAGCGGCTCACAAAGTCTAAAAACGGGCCCGCACAGGTAAGGAGTGGAATTCCCTGCCGGAGTCTTTGTTTCCTGATAGCTACAACCTTGGGGTCTTTAAGTCAAGAGTGAATAGGTTACTTCTAGGCAAGCGTGCTTCACCGTCGACCACATCATTGCTTACCACCAGGCGAGATAGTGGTCAAACGCGAGAATATAGATTAAAAAAAAACATCTGATGTGGTCTACGGTGAAGCATGCTTGCCTAGATGTAATCTATTCACTCTTGACTCAACTGATACTGGTAATTGAAGAAGGAGTTATAAAATCCAACTTCGCAACTGAAGTTAGAAAAATATTATCTATTTGAGTACCACCGCGAGTGCGAATTGCGAAAGGAGCCGATACGAGCGCGCGTTAGAACCACGGGTAATGGTATAGTTCGTTCCTGAATCCTTGCGTGCACGCTCCTTGTTTATTTCTCTTTCAGAATTAAAAAAAAATGGTATGTATTCACTTCTAATCTCCTCTAATACCACAGATTAGAGGTGAATCATCTAATCTGCGGTATTCATTATTTCATTCTGAGTTTTCACTACTCAATTAGTGATGAAGTCGGGTCGAATATTGACTTTATAGAAGGATATCGACAAAAGAAAATAAGTAATTTGCTTGGAAATCGAATCTAATTTGACTTTACTTTTACGTTTTAATTACAAAACGTCGACAATACTTCTGCACTAACACAAAATAGACTCCACCGCGCGCATGCGCCGTATGAACTACGGACTGATACTGCCAACGACTCCGGCCACTCCAATGCGTTATTCGAGCTTAAACATTATTAATTTAGAAATCATTATTATTAAGGATGTTATGATTTTATTTTTGTTTATTTTTACATGGTTCATAAGCATATATTTACTATCTGTTTTACACAGCTAAGAACGTTATTTAAGTGATTTTTCAATGGCATTTGTACAAAAATTTTACTGTGCCAATAACATTTTATAAGTTGGTCGACTATTACTCGTAAACTTGTAAAGCCTGTTATGATTTAATGTTTGTATATTTTTACATGGTTCGTAAGCATTATATTTACTCTGTTTTACACAGCTATCAACTTTATTTAAGTAATTTTTCAATGGCATTTGTACAAAATTTTTACTGTTCCAAGTACATTTTATAAGTTGGTCGACTATTACTCGTAAACTTGTAAAGCCTTGTTATCCGTGATAATTTTCCTTTTAATTTCGTTATATTTGCTACTGCCGTGATTTTTTTCACATAGCCAAGAGCAACCATTTCGCTGGCAGGGGGGGGGACACTTGACTCTAACATAAATTTGCAACTTAAAGCTTAATTTTACGTAAACGAACCTCTGAATCGAAAAATGGTTTGAACAAACCCATAATATTTTTAAATGGCCTATCCAACGATACCCCACACCATGGGATAAATGAGAATAAAAAATACATCCCCACTTTACGTCTATGGGAGGTACCCGTTAAAAAAATAATTTTCATGATTTTATGTTACCACTTTGTCGGAATTATTAATATGTATATACATGCCAAATTATAGCTTTCTAGTACTTAGATTCTCTGAGCTAAGCTGCGGACGGACAGACGGACAGAGCGAAAATATAAGGGTTCCTTGTTGACTTCGGAACCCTAAAAACCTATTCACCATAATCTTAAATGTGCTATCACGAGGCGCAGTCAAAGTTCCTTACCTAAGTTATAACTTATAAGTAGTTAAAACATATATGTTTATGCTCCTTATACCTGTTGTAGTGGCATTGAGATCTGTTGCAATATTACGATCTGATATTATGACAGCGAATTAAACAACGCGGCCTAATAAAATAAATTATGTAGCTTGTTCAAAGAGCATTCATACACACGCTGTGGATATTGTAATGTGTCAATACAAGAGATTAGCCGAGTATATTGCTTGGCACGAACAGTTGCTATTAACACTTTACAAGGAGTCTCAGTAAACCACAAATACATAGCTGCTCGAGTGTCTGAGAATGGAGTTCAATCGATAGAATAATTATAATTGAATGATTTTAGATTATTGATGAGTTTATTACTGTAGGTACGAGTATGCAGATTATCTATTATGGAATCGTTTATGCTGAAATCTAAATAAATAAATGTTTAATATCGACGTTCTCTACCTACAGTCTACGTATTGTCCAGTAGATACAATTGTGAAGCTAGCTACCATACGCTCACTGTTAAGCTAACGTGGTGTGAAGAGTCACTTTGATTGAGGTAACCAACAAGAGAGCTTCTTTCGTCAATGAGCATTTATTAATGTATGATTTGATTACCATTCGTTTCATAGTCCATTTTGTCCATTGAACAAGAGTTCCATTGTTCCAGTCTATCGTATCAACTTACTTTAGCACACTTGCTGGGCGGCGGCAGAGGGTACTCCCCCCGCTCCACACGCACTTCCCGGCGTGACATGGTCACTGATCACTGGCCACAGTGGTCACCTCTCTGTTTCACTCGTCACCAACACAGATATCAAACACATGGGGCTTGTACCCAGCACTTCACTGATCCATGAGAACCGATCCACTAGCGACTGTCACTTGTTTCTTAAAGACGGTTTATTGCCACCAGAGAGAGAACTCCTTGATGTTCTACAGGAACAGCACATAAATCTGAATGTTTATACTCCGTCGCCGATGTGAATACCAGATCAAACGCCGTTGATCCCACAGTCTAGCTTCTAATTTATACTTTAGCAATAAATCTCGCATAGACAACGTTATGATATGTTCGGCTAATATTTACGAGTTATGTTTATCGGGTGAGCGGATATGGTGCGCGTGGAGACGCTGGCGGCCTCTGGAACACTGCGCGTGCCGTGGATATATCGGGAGCCGCGTTGAGACCGACGCTGCCGAATCCGCGACCGCTCAGTTTACGTCTTTACGATCAAAACCGCCGGTTATTTGGGTCGTTATGCATAAACCCATTCACAAGCCGACTCGTTATGACGGCCCACGTGTGAGGTGTGCTTCAAACGCGCCTGCATATTACGAAATATGATTATATCAAAGAGCGTCAAAACTGATTAGCTTCAGCTGCAAATCACTTGCGTACGGATCACGAAATCAAATATAAGGTTGGACGGCCTCTGGTAAGGTGGTACGAAATAGATGTCGAAGATTGAGTTCAATGGCGTGCTGTTAGCAAATCATATGAGATGGTTAACATTGTGAAGAGTAGATCGGCTCGGGACACATCAGATGACGAGTCAATCTATCTGTACCAGTGAGACGGGCAATATTGTCCCGGTACATTTTGTTATATACATGTGAATAACTTGTGTAGCTATAACACTAGACGCAGGGAAATTTGTAAGTTGCTGTACGGCCTAAAATACTTTTTAAAAGCCTATCTTTTTCATCGCTTTAGTTACTGATAACCTGTACCCTGCCACGGCTGCTTTGACTCGATATTGAAGATCTTTTTTATAAATCTGTCGTAACTTCGCTATTCGCCATCATATTTTTATATCTCTGCCGACTGTAACAAATGATGTAGTGACAGCCCGTCCTCTGCCGGCGACTCGGACGTCAGATCGTTGAAATAAATCGCAAGTTGCGGATAATTGACAGCTTTTGTCGGTTAAAGAAGCTTCTTTAGTGCATGCTTTGGTTAAAGAAGCACTAAAGCAGCTTCTGTTTTAATGCTTTTCTAAATTCGAAAAGTACAGATGTAAAGTGTTACTGGTTGTGAAAGTACAGTACAGATGATTTTTGAATAAATTAGGTGAGTACTCTTTTAATAAGTACCTGCCTAGCTTGCTTCAGGACGATAAAGATATATAACATTACTTTAGTGTATATATTTTTGTTTTATTTTGCGTACACCTAAGGAGTGGAATTCCCTGCCGGAGTCTGTGTTTCCCGATAGCTACAATCTAGCAGTCTTTAAGTCAAGAGTGAATAGGATATTTCTAGGCAAGCGTGTTTCACCTTCGACCACATCATCGCTTACCATCAGGTGCGATAGTGGTCAAGCGCGAGCCTATACAACATAAAAAAAACAAAAACATATTCACTATAATAGGATAACAATAAACACAATTTGTAAAATTAACTTATTAATACTTTATTTACAAAATATCAGTATAACAATGTGTATCACACGTTCAGTGGAGCTTCTTGTTTAGTTAAGTATATAACACAATAAATAGAGCTTATTTACATACAACATGGGGGAGTATGACATAGCAGTGGTACAATGGTAGGTTGTTCATCAATCATGATACTAATAGGATTATGACAATGATGGCAACGCTTGAATACATATTTACAAATAGATATTTAGCTGCAAAATGCACATAGTATTGAAAATCTTGAATATAATAAATGTATTGTGTTAGGGACGACAACATAACGCATCTAACCTTTCCGTTAGCGGATTAGCTAAACAACTGTTGTAAATCTCAATCTGGAAATACTAAACTATATAATAAATAATTATGCACCTACGAATAATATTTCAATTTAATGAGCTACCTCTTGTAAACACGGCTGTGGTGGTTCCTCGTAATTCATAGAGTTACGGCCAGTGTGCTAGTGCGGACTGCCAATTAGGAAACTGGGAAACTCCCGAAATACGCACTATTACTAATATAAATGACACTGTGCACTGTTGCTACATGGTTGCTGCGACAAATCTGGGTTGGCATGGTAACCGTAAATATTATGCCTTATTTTTAATAGAAAATTTGAATCTAGAATGTGTTAAACAATATTATCTAAACAGAGTCAAGATTTTTATAAAAAAGGATATATAAAGTTACAAACAAAATGTGAGGAACTTATAATTAGCTCAACGTAGTTTTAGACCTTGTTTTTGATCCGCAGTTAACTCAATCAATGGTTAAATTTGCGAATGGTTGCAAATTTCAGTAAAACACCAGTTTTCTTCAGTTGTTGTTCTCACAAATGGTTAAATAAGTTAGAGAATTACCAATTTGACCATTTGTCAGACTTGTTAGTCTGACAAATGGTCAACGAATAAACGCGTTTTACTTATAGTAGCTACCATTGGTTAGCATATCTAACCATGGCTACTGGCTACGGATAAAACTTGGCGTTCGTTCATAGTAGTAAAATGCACTATAACCGGTGACATCTAGCGGTAGTCAAGAGAACTATTGGCGAAATAATACGGCTAGTGAGATTGTGTTCAACAGTAGAGGATGAATTACAAATTTATCACATTAAAAACATAACTTAATGTCTTTAACTAACATAAACACTTAGAATTAAGTAAACATTAAGATTCATACGGTTTGTACGCAGTGACAACACCACAGATGTCCACACATCTCTTGAAAACCACAAATCTCTTGAAAACTGAAAAATTAGTATCACCTCTAGTGTTCTTATTAACAGTAACTGTCAACCTGTCAAATGCTTAGGTAAAGTCAGAGAGCGAAGAGACGCCTTGGCGGACGCCGGCGATGCCTCACTCTATGACAAGTTATATATAGGAAGCCCGACACAGGCGACACGGTTGATTCAGCAATATTATATGTACAGGTATTCAATAATTTTAGGCATTTAGGATTAATTGCATAGCTTCGATTAAATCCATACTATAACAATATTATAAATGCGAAAATAACTCTGTCTGTCGATTTAGATGAAATTTGGGATGGAGATAGTTTGAGACCTTGGGCAGGACATAGGGGTTGCCGGGATAAAGAGGGGTGGAAGTTTGTATGGTGAACTAATCATTTCTCAAGTAAGGTGGCCCACACACCTACAGTATTATTGCGCAATATAAAAAAATGGCTATTCAAAGTACTAATGCTACGTAGATGAAGAAGCGAGCAACAGCTAGTTGATCAATAAATTAACTTTTTAAATCATTCTGTCAACAAAACGATACAGAATGGTATCGCGTATCGCTATGATTGCTTTCTAGGACAAGCAAGCCTTATTATCTTGTTAACTATCTTGTGGTATTTTGTCACGCTCTCGTAGTCATCTGTACGTCCTCCTTGGTGGGTGCAGGCTGGGGGCTCCTCGCGATGGTCTCGGCCTCCTTTATAGTGTCGGGCAGGCGCGTGTGCAGCGTCTCGGGCGTGGTCAGCATGAGCGCGCCCGCCAGCAGCGCCGTAGAGCCGAACAGCACCGATGGTAGCCACGACACGTAAATGGCCTGAAAAATCACAAGAAGAATGTTAACTTTGAGCAAAATGGGACGTCTCTTCATCATCATTATTTTACTCTTATCACAATAATTTGGGGTCGGTGCAAAATACTCGTATCTTCGTCCCCATACCTTTTTTTTAGTTCGCTATAGACACCCCTTTATAGTCAAAATATTGTTTTTCACACTATCCATCGACTCTTTGGTCTTCTCCGACTCTTCTAAAATCTACATTCATACTCAAAACGTTACTATCATCTCAAGACATTTTCGGGCGCATTTATGGTCAATGTTTAAATGAAGATTTTGGACAAATCTTTATAAGTAAACTATTATCAAATCCATGAAACGTTGGTAATCCCTATAAAAGACCACGCTCAGTCACGCCTTATTAATTAAGGGCAAGTTGCAAACTATGATATTTACATGAAAATGTTGACAACATGTGTATAGTGGCAACAGGTCATAACACGAGTCATCCACGTTCTCATGTCACTGTGCGACCTTCAATTGTTGTTATACAATGAGTACAGTACAAAAGAATGGATCACACCAGAAGATACATAACATGTGAACTTGCAAAATTATTAATGTTGCTAAATATTAAAAAAAAATACAAATCAAATCAAATTTAATTAATAGGAGGGAGGGCCTGGAGATCCGCGGTTTTCCTAGTATAGGCCCCCGTCTCTCGCAAAGGAGCTTCTAGCAAGTGTTGTAATATCATTTATATTTTAGATTTTAATTAGTTTTGATTTGTGTTACGCACAAGTCAAAAGACACTTACATATTGTTGCTAAAACTATACTGGTCATGTAATGCGGAGGGAGGAGGAAAGTTTTAAGTATGAATGTCTTATACCTATCTAAGCAAAGTAAGAAACGAAGAAAAGATGGATGGAAAGGACTACAAAATAAAAATCGTATGGAAGAAGAAGACATGCCGACGACACGAGTTGATGATGAAACATAAACTGTGTTCGCAAGGACGTAATATATATAATGGGTAGTAACGACGGCTTGTACGTAACAATACTGACCAGCAGCGGCATCTGTGGCGCCACGATGGAGCCGATCCTGCCCACCATGGAGCAGAAGCCGAGCAGCGAGTGGCGAGCGTGCGTGGGGAACAGCTCTGACGTGTACATGTAGATGCCGCTGAACGCCTGCGTAATGGCTATCTTGCCGAGCAGGTAAAGGAGTGTTGCCAGCCACGGCAAAGCTGGAAGAAAGAAAAACAACCAATTAGAGATGATGATGATGATGGTATAGAACAAAATTGTCCGTCACAGTAAATTAAAAAACATTAACTCAAAACTCAAGAAAAATTGAAAGCTAAATAGCTAAATATTTTTGACATTGTTACTGTACCAACTGTTTATACAAATATATAATGTTATTAAACGTTTAATTATTCGAGGATATAAATAGACTTCATCATAATGACATACACCTGTAAATGAACAAGTAGCTCAAAATCAGTAAAGCTAAAATAAAACTTACTTTTAGGAACAAACGGTATGGCGACGCAGGCTAGCCCACACACGGTGTAGGCGCACAGCAGCGTCCTCTTCCTCCCGAAGCGGTCCAGCACCAGCGCGTTGGTGACCACCGCCACCACCTCCACGCTAACCACCAGCATGTAGTTGGTGTACTTATCCCCCGCCAGCGACACCGAGTTGATGGCCAGCCCGTAGAACACGAAAGTGCATGTGATCCACCACCACGAACAGATCGCTAGCCGCTTCATGATGATCGGCGAGTGGAATACCTGCATCCACAGACCTTCCTCTGGCTTCTCGTCTTTCTTCTCCACTGGTTTTACCTTCTCCTCTGACAACTGCTTCATTGTTTCATCCGACAGCGTCACTTTATTCATTTTCGCTGCTTTCATTATTATTTCTACCGCCTCTTCTTTTCTTCCCTTTGACAGCAACCACCGGATACTCTCAGGCAGCAAGTATATGTATAGGATGAACAGCAGAGAGGGAGGGTACACCACTAGGATGAAGGTTCGCCAGTACTGGAAGGTCTTCGCGAGGAGAGCGAAGCTGAGTCCTCCTAACACCAGCATGATGCCTAGGAAGGCTGTGGTGATTACTCGCTTATCCTGGCCTAGTAATTCGATCGCTGGAAAGAGCAAAGGTAACGTTCACATCTGATAACATGCATGAGCAATTGAGCAACTTCTATTTAAACCGAATTTTGTTACTAACTTAGAATGTAGGCTGCAGGGAAAGCACTGGCTCCAGCGACAGTCTCCAAGAATTCGACCGCGATGTACATCTCATAAGATATGGAGAACGCCTTTAGAGAACCGATAGCACCAACCAATGTGCAACTCAGAATCAACGCTCGCTTTCTGCCCCAACTGAAAATGCGCAAAGAAATCCTTATATATTTAAACAGGAAAGCGTTTATTTCTTTTGTGATCATAATGGCACGTGTGATAGGGAGTCATTGTTTCGCCATTAACCTCAGGTTTATGACACTGAAGGCGTCGCTTACCGATCGGAAATGTATCCGAGTATGGGCAGCGAGACCAGCATGCCGATGTTGTGGACGGTGCCCACCAACGTCCGCTTCCACTCCTGACACGCCAGGTTGAACTGAAAATAAATACGAGTAAAATTACTTGCAAATAACTTATTAAAGTAGGTATCGATAATTATGCTTCAAACATAAATGTGTGGGACAACGGTATTTTTTAAGAAAAAAATAATAATAATAAAGGTGGTCGAAAGAACCAGTCCTTCTTAGAAAAATGTGGAACAAATGAAGGGGCTGTTTTTACCCGACTGCCGAAGGAGGGTAATGTGTTTATCAGTCTATGTATGTATGTATGTATGTGTGTATGTATGTATGTATGTATGTATGTATGTATGTATGTATGTATGTATGTTTGTTCCTATGTGGCGTTCCAGAGACCAAACGCGTTGACCGATTTTGATGATTCATACGTCAATCGATTCGTCTTAACCTTGCGAGTGTCATAGGCTACATTAAAATTGGAAAATAGAAAAATGGCGGCTTTTGGGCGCCATATTGTGGGTGGCCAATTTTATTTTTTCTTCCAAACCCATCGTGTGGGGTATCAAAATAAAGGGTTTCAAGAGGTGATTTCAAAAATATATAACACTTATATATTTAAATGTACCTAATTCGAAAAATATGTTAACTAAAAAGTTACAAATAAAAAAGTTAATTAAAAAATCAAAATACCCGACTGCTTAAAAAGCGAACTAAAAAGACGTAAACAAGAAGAAAATCATGCTGTGCAGTCGGAGGTTACATCTGGTTTTGGTCAGCCAGCTTGCGAATATGTATCCTCCGACTGCACAGCATGATTTTCTTCTTGTTTACGTCTTTTTAGTTCGCTTTTTAAGCAGTCGGGTATTTTGATTTTTTAAGACACATGGTGTACGTGTGTTTGACGCTGAACCAATGAACGACTTTTCAGTTATATATTGATCGACATCATCAACTTCATCATGCAGTCATCCAACATCCCAGCGGGACATACATATGGCTACCAGAAGCATCTCATCTTGCCTGTCCTTTCATGATTTTCCACAACCATCACCAGGTATTCGGACTTCAATGCCCATCGTCCGAAGCAACATCTACTACAGGCTACAGGGTTGGTGCGTGGATGCAACTCCGTGAAGGTCGGCACTGAGCCGCAACTGCCCCAATTTGGCGCGTTATCAGAGCGCGGTCAGCCTGCCACTGAAGCCACTGTAGCGAGCAGTTCTCAATACCCGTGACCAATGCCGCACAGGCATGAGTATCAACAGTTGTTTAGTGTGACCAATTAGAAATTGTCATGTAGTGTTGATGAAATAATAGTAAAACATTGTGTTCGCTCGCTTCATTAGGATACTTGGATGTTTATGAAATGCTATGTTTAAATTAAAATTAAATTAAATTATCGTTTATTTAAGACTTTCTGTCCATAGGTACACTAACAAAAGCTAGAATGAAATATACAAATAAACAAAACAACACAAAATACAACGAAGAAAACAGTCACAACACATAAAATATACAAACAATAAAATACCAGTGATACCAGTGACAACACATAAGAGGCAACACATTAAATTTGACGCGGAGGAACTGTCCACTGCTCACAAGGCAGTGTGCAAGCGCACTCACAAGGCAGTGTGCAAGCGCATCCGGTGGCGCAGTAGTGGAGAGTGCCACCTGTCCGCGAACACGCTGAGTAAGCTGTTGTTGCTAGATCTAATGCGACGCAGCAGACAGAGGCGGCTTTACCTATAGTGCAGGGTGGCTGTGGGCGGGCCGCGACACTTTCAAATTCCCACGTAAAAAGAGCTTGCAAACATTTTGTATGGCATTTGGAGCTCTTCACAAATATGTTGAATTACAGCAAAGCAAGGCGCGCCACGAGCGGCTTTTGCAATAGTAACTTTTGTTTATACAAGTAATAAACCTTAAAACAGATAATTAAAGATTATTTTTATGTAGTAATGAGTGTTGCATCGCTACCAAAGGCGCGTGTCTTCAATCATATTGCGAGTCCGGTATTCAGCAGTTAAAATAAAAAATTAAGATCAAATTGCCATGGACGGACGTCACGTGCACGGCATTTCTGAAAGGCGTGTGTACGCGTGGCGCGTGCCGTACTTTGTGTTCTACCGCGACACGTAATTTTGCGAAGTAAGTTTTGACGCAATGCATTAAGTATTATATTTGAGTAAACATGTAAATATGAAGTAAATCGGCTTTTCTTTTGATTAAAATATACCTAATAAGTAAGATTTGTTATTAGCTGCTGCCACAACTGTTGCGACTTTTACCGGGGTCAGAGCTCGTTAAAATTTACCAGTCAGCGTCACATCGACCTACCCTATCAAATTTGTGCAACCAAATTTCAACCTAATGACGAAGGCAAAGAGTTCAATATCAGTTGGGATATTTTGACAGATTTGGGTCTTTTTATCCGTGTACAGTGGCCTCGCATTAAGTTTCCCAAATTTGTCAAATTTCCCAATTGATATTGAACTCTGTACGTTTGACATGGGGTCGTAATTAGAATGAAGAAATTTGACAAATGTGGAAAGCTTGATGCGTTGCCTATTATTTGTGTTAGTGTTTGTTTGTGTGTCTGTTGTTTCCGTCATCATTTAAAATTATACCATTTGCACCCGGATTGGATTGGATTTGAAAATACAAGGTGTTTGATAAATACCCTAACAAGCCAAAACGTACCTACCCATATTAACATGTTTAAATAGATTTTATGTCAATGTCAATAAAAGGAAATTGTAAAAAAAAAGTGTGTGTGTACCAGAGTACACAGGTAACAAGTGAAACTTCTTTACGACATATCATTTTTCTACTATTTGCAACTTCACGAAAATGGGGTAGATAAGGCTTAAGCCTTAAGAAAAACATTTTTTTCCGTATTAAATTAAAGCTATTTTATTATTATAGACATGCATACAATTAATGAGTAATTTATGTTGAATTTATAAAACGAAATATATAATCACTCACTTTTCTTGTAAATTCACTTAAATTTGAATAAGTCTTTTTACTAAACTTTGATAAAAAAGCAACATGGCGCGTAACCGAAAAACGTGACGATAGAGTCCGTCCAACGAAAGAAGTCCCGTAGACGCGGCTCTAGTTTCTATGCGACTGTACGCTGTCCTCTAACAAATCTTGTTAGTTCCATGTATTTCCGCGGGACATTTTTCGTTGGACGGACTCTACGTACAAAATTTCTCCCATACGTCGATATAGAAGTTTCACTTCAAAAATGATTCTCCATACTTAATGACCGATTAGATGATCGAGTTCACATGGAAAGTATTTTTTTTACAATTTCCACTTTTTGACATTGATATAACATCTTTATAGACATGTTATTATGGGTACGTTTTGCCTTGATAAGGTAAACACCCTCTATTATTCTAAATACAGCATCATAGAATCCAAAACTGTCAAATATATTCAATCCATTTTCAATTTTATCTCTAAACAATAGAGTTTATTATCCATTGGGGAAATTTGACAGTTTGTGTTAATATGCTGTTATTTGTACCCATTCCATTTTGACTGCGTTCTTACTATACTAGAGGGCACAAAGGTAACGATAGCACACGGACGCTACGTGGGCTAGAGACGCCTCTGAGCAGCGACGCACATTGTTTTCTTATTAGGGCATGAAAGCCATCAGTGTGTGCTTTAGCGAACATAGCCGACGCACTGCAGGATCGGCGCAGCCCCAGCAGCACCCTGAACGCGTTGTTGTATGTTCCCAGTGTGTAGTTAACCCACAGGCTGCACGTTCAAAGTGTTTGGCAGTAAGGCTTAAATAAAAAGTGTAACCTTTACTTGATTACTGCTACGTGCGAACCTGCAGGCCAAAATATTATCTTAATATTATTATTAAGGGCTACCTTTATGAAACGATGCTTTTATGAAATTGAGTTTGACATAAAATGGTTTCAATTTCAGAACTTACACAATGGAATGTACTATCTTCCACTTTCGGTTTTTATCACTGTGTCAACTCATTTGATCCTAGTTTCATTTCAATTAATACACCTATGCGATCGTTTGATGGTTTTTACACCCGTAACATTACACCATAGCATAATCTTAATTCTAGTCTATTCCCATGGGGTCTACCTTTTATAGCAGAACTTTTTATGTCACTCATTTATCATACGTTCAAAACTCATAGTTTTGTAAGTCAGAATCATCTTTTGGCATACATTTCATATCCATAATTATTGAAATACTCATATATCACATTACAGAAAATGCATAATTTTGTATTTTTTTGGGGTTTTATTTCCCCGTATGAAGCATGCAGCGGCCAGCAAGCCGAACCTGCTCCTCAGCGCGCGGGCCGCCTCGCCCCTCCGCACCTGCGCGGGCTTAAATTACAATTACATGCGGTTTTTCATTGATTCGTTTCTGTCACTAAGTTCCTTGTACTTATACATGTTATGGAACCAGTGATTAATACGGCATTATTTATAATGCCCGGGCAATTTGAAAAATGCCCAATATGAGTAGGCAACATCATAAAAACTATTGAAATAATTAAATTGACCGGGCTTTCTGAATAATGCCCATCATTTATTGAGCCGGATAATAAAAGATGTGTTTGTAAAATAATTTTAATTTTGACATTGGTTTCAATATAGAAAAGGTAAGTACGATTAGTATTTAAACAACAAAGTAGATGTAGCCCCCGGAGCTGCGCGGGCCTCCTATTTCTGTCCGTAGGTTCTAAATTAACCTGGTAATCCATGTCGGGGTGCCCTAAACCATAATTATCAAATTGCCCAACCGTTACGTAACAATATTCATAATGACCAGACAATGTAATTTAATGTAAAAGAAGTTTAAATCAGTATTCATTACATTGCCCGATTTGAGCTTAACTATATTCATAATGTCCGGGCATTGTACATAGTGCCTTGATTAACCACTTGGACCATGACATACACACTGTGTCTATGTTTATTATCTGATTCTCCTGTCGTACGTCAGCTGGAAGAAACTTATCTAGAAATCAGCAGCACCTTTGTGCTATTCTATCTTTATATGTACTTTCTCTTTTAAGTGTTTTGTGTGTACATAAATAAATAAATATTTTTTTTTGCACAACATATTGACTTTTTAAGACACTAATTTAATTTTAATTTAAGGTAAAAAATGCTATTTTATAGAAATGCCTAAGAAAATGATTCCAAATGAAATTCGGCCATCTTCATAATATGCCAGGTGACATTATACCAAATAATTGTCGTCAATAAACGTTGTGCTAAACGAAATTATGTCAAATAAAATTTTGCCATCTTAAAAGTATGCCATCGGCCAAACAATATTTATATTAAATATTTTTTATGCCTTAAAAATATTCGAAAGAATAAAGATTATGCCAAGTGTGTTATGCCAAATAAATTTAGGAGCATAAAGATTCTGCCAGATAGAGGGAACCCATTCCCATAATATTAAAATAATCCTTCAACATGTTTCCTTGGACCTACATAATTACAAAATTGAAAATAAGTAGAGTACTTCCTTAAGTTAATTAAATAGCCGAACATTAAAACAGCAATAGGGACAATTTTCGAGTACGTACCAACCCGAAGGTTGTCGTGAATGCATGAGGAGTGTTTGTTCTCAAAAGTAATAGTTTTCGACAAGTGCTGAAGTGCTGACCTCGTAAGAATATCACTGCTGGCCTACTTTACAATGTCAGTGCTTGAGAGTACTCCGTAATGAGACAAATATTTTACCGTCGCTAAATAGGTCCGGTTCAATAAACTTTTTTTTCGTTTATAATATTAAGAGCCCTATGAAAAATTACCATACAAAAACATGCAAGTATTGCAATTTTTCTGCCGTTGCGTACAAGTAATGATATCTCATTGCTCACTTCAAAAATAAAATCTAAATGCCTTTAAAATTGTATTTTAACATAGGTAACATTATTTATTTATAAAAGAAACTAAATAAATAAATATTTGAAAATGAGATGAAAATACATATTATATAATTTGATGTTATTGTCCGAGGTATAAACAACAGCAGTTAATTAACACACGCGATTGACCTGATCAATACTCCTGCGCACGAGACTGATGCCACCACACAACGCAAACAGTAGGCCCACTAACTTTATTATTTTACTGACATATTCTAACATAGTTTCGCCAAATAATTTTAGGTCCTAGTAATGGAGGGGAGAGGAGGGAGAGGCTATAGCCACAAGTTCAGACTTTTGGGGCTAAATAGCACTACAGGTACCCAAACTGAGAGTCAAACACAGAATCTCTTACCCAACAGTCGTCTATGCGATAGTGAGTTTTAGGGTTGCCTACCCAAAGAGTAAAAACGGGACCCTATTACTAAGACTACGATCAGTCTGTCTGTCTGTCCGTCTGCCACCAGGCTGTATCTCATGAACTGTGATAGCTAGACAGTTGAAATTTTCACAGATGATGTATTTCTGTTGCCGCTATAACAACAAATACTAAAAACAGATTAAAATAAATATTTATTATGGCTCCCATACAACATACGTGATTTTTTGCCGTTTTTTGCGATAATAGTACGGAACCCTTCGTGCGCGAGTCCGACTCGCACTTGGCTGTTATTTTTTTAATCTTTCCACTCTATGTATTTGTAACTTAGCTCACAAATGGTACTTCTGCATAATCTTGTTCTGTATAAGTAAATTAGCGAGTCTCAAGTTAAGGCCACTGGCGTCTGATAGTTCAATATCGAGAATTTAATAGAGCTGGATGCCTTTCGCTTTGTATTCATAACATACGTGTTGTGTGTATATGTCGCTCCACGCGCCCACCAGCCTTTATCTTACAAGAATGTGCACACAACCGAGGCACTGTGCTTAGGACTCTAGACTAATTATTTATTTAAACTTAATAGGCGGGCCTGAGGCACTTTCTATGAACCAGGAGCAGTGATGAGATAATATGGCAAGTGAAAATTACGAAAAAATAGGTTGAAAAACTATTTTAGAGCATCTTTCGTCAGCTTTCTTGAATTAGAAGATAAACGCTTAGTAGAGGTCAGTGTTGCTAAATTGTTTATTTTTTCCACGTGCCTAATTGAATCTCATTGAATTCAGACGAATGCTGAATTTTCAATGAGTTTAGGATAAAAAACGCTGTATTATAGTGTAAATGATGATGATATTTTGCGCTTGCTAGTGTCTGACTTCCGGCTGATGGCGATCAGTAACATCACGTGGTACTAACAGTTGGGCCGGCGAAGAGGAAATTGATAACAATAATAAACAGGTGGTGATTCACCGGGCTGTTTCAGACTCAACTCCTGAATAGGTTGCACAATGTTGACAAACAACTACGAGTATACAGAGGTATATGAAAACAAAGCTAGGCTATACAAAGATATATGAAAAATGCATTACTAGCCGAATCTGATCCAAGAACTCTCCGTCACACTCACTCGTTTTATCGTTTCGTGTCACTCGGTTTGTCGTTTTATATTTCATATAAAAGGGTTATAAAAGGCTGGTTATAAACGGCTCACAGAAAGTGTCACTTCGATCTTGTATTCGTGCTCGTCTAAACCTCACAAATATAAATTGCAATAAAGTCACAAACCTCAGTAACTATAGTATTGTTCGACTCGTACAGCCACTTGTCGCAGGTCATGAGTTTGTCGCCGAAGGTGGTGCCCTCCTCGCAGGGCAGCTGCGGGTCGAGCGGCGCGCGCCGAGAGCAGCGGGACTCGATGCTGCCGGCGGGCAGCGCGCCCTCCAGCCAGGGGGGACTGTAGAGGGTGCTGTTCGAAGACTCGCATTCTGGGACCACGCATCTGAGGAAGAAGGGGGATGGTTAGATATGAAGGGCGATGTAAGGGATCGATGTGTGTAGAATCGATGTCAATAATGCTAAAAGAGAAAACAAATCACAAAAGAGGTACTAAACTTAATGATGAATGGATGGATGCTTGTTACTCAATCACGTCAGAACGGCTGAACGGATCTGATCGTGGACGTAAGCTAGTGATTTATAAATTAAATACTGGAATTCAACATAGAAGACTGGACCATGGGAAACCTTCGCCAGGCCAACGCTAAGGCTGCCGACGTGGCTGAGTAATGAGTACTGCACATATAAATTCTGGAATCATTGACACGAAGAAGAACAAGAATGAATAATTATCGTAGTCCTATCTACAACAGTGTGAACAGTAGACAGGCCATAGTATGGTCAAGTGGTGACATCAGCCGTTGATACTGCGTGGTCACAAGAGACACGATCACGACCAACTTGTAACTGCCCTGATAATATTTACGTGCCTACCACCTCGATACGATTATGTAAGCTATGTCTTCTCATACCGGAACAAATTAAATCAATACACAATACAATATTGATATTACGAGCATGTAGGTAAAGTTGTCAGTTGGGTGTGACCCAAAACTCAGTAGTGTGCTATAATTGTGATCGGTCACCATAAGTTCTAACGTAAAACTGCGCAGTAGTTTAGTACTAATAAATCTAAGATTATAAGTCAGAATAATTCGGGAAACTACAGCTGAAAGAACATGAGGTCCTGGATCGAACAAGGTATTACGTATTGGTTTTTTCCATATATAATTTGTCAGCAGCAGCGCGGAGTCTGGACTTGTGACCGTTTGATGAATAGGCTCGCCCGCTATTACGTGCGACTTAAACATTAAGTGACGCAATGTGGGTTTACTATAGCTGCACCTCTGACTTCTGCCTAACCGTCGAGGAATACAGGCGTGATACTGAGTTAATTCTGAAAATGTGTAATCAACTACCAGAACAATAATACATTTAATTATTTCGCTGCAGTTAACGAGCAAACCAAATATCATTTCTGCAGCTCCGCCTCTGTTGAACCGAATGAGGATTTTTGTATTAAATTCCCTGCCGGAGTCTGTGTTTCTCAACAGCTACAATCTAGAGGTCTTTAAGTCAAGAGTGAATAGGATTTTTCTAGGCAAGCGTGATTCAATGTCGACCACATAATCGCTTACCATCAGGTGAGATAGTGGTCGAACGCGAGGCTATAGAGCAAATAAAAACTAAGATCATCTCTATACCCCTGGTCTCGACCTGCTGCCTGCTGCTGAACACAACACAACCACGACGAGGATGACGCAGTGACAGAAGTATTCCGTAATCACTTTAATGAGGAGATGTGCAGCCGTCACGGGTGAGTGCGCCCGCGCCGCAGTCGCGACGGTGATGCCCACATTGTTAGCACAGCCTGTGTTGGCAGCTGTGGGAATAACACAGCTTGTTGTGTACGAGTCACAAAGGAATGTGGCTGCAGGCAGCCCAGGCTGTATACGACAAAAAACAATATCTGTGTGGTCGTTGCTATATATACAACCGAATGTCTAAGAAAAAAGTAAACTACGTGGGAAGGTCCAAAAGTTCGCGGTATATTTTCCTTAAATACATCGTTTTATGTGCAACAGGTATTGGCACAAACTAAATGTGATTGATTATCATACAACTAAATTTTTTGCATTGCGTTTTCGTTCTGGAAATATTTTATAAGAACCGGCGCCAAAAATCCCGGTCGTCAAGTTAATTCAAAATTGGCGAAATCAGTGTTCAGCGGTGATATCCAGTTTTTTTTTTCAGATGCAAGAAAGGTCAGCATTTCTCGTATCCGCACGATCCCAATAAGAACGACAGAAGGTAGATGATACTTAGAGCTAGGCACTTATACATAGAAATGGAGACAATTTTAATCTAATGTGGTCAGCTAATAGTTTCCGTCGCTCCCATATTAATAGACACTGAAACAATGGGTTCTTATGACAGATGTAGATACACAGATGGACAACAACACGTTGTTTTATGTCATTCGCAACCACACGCTATTGCGAACTTGTATGTGATGCGCGGACGGATCAGTAGTAATGATTCTTTGTTTATGTCATACATCCAGCAGATGGTCTTGACTTGTGTGACCACTGTCAATAGACATCGTGCTATTTGAAGCTACTTTTTTGTCACTGTTGACCTCAGGAGTAAGGCGACAGTGTTTTGAGTTCAACTCTATCTTAAACATGCAGTAGTTAACCCAACCAGAAATTACACATGAATGGTAGGAATCACATTAAAGCTAGGTACATACATAATTTTAATTGCATTAAAACAATTAAAGAATAACTTATCGTTACGTACTTAAAATAATCTTGCGGTGTATCATTGTAAAAAGTAGACTTATAGCTTTATTGCCACTCTGCTAAAAAGTGTTTGTCTGTCAAATGAGGTTAACACATAAAAAAAATATATACACAGTGACCTCCCATTAACATCACTTGGTATTCTACATAGTGGTCCCTTGCGGAAAACTGACCAGCACCAGCAAGCATTGAGGTATTAATGTACTACCAGCAAGTCGCTATATCGCTCCGTCTCCCACGGCTATTTCATAAATCTACAAATCTAAACGATGTGACAACTATTTAGAGTTTTCCTTAGGCCCTTTTCAGACGCAACGCAATTTATATGGCGTCGATTTTTTTTATATAGGCGACACCACGCAAGTTACCCATACGCACAAAACGTTTTGGGGACACTTTTATTATGCGTACAGCTAAGGAGTGGAATTCCCTGCCGGAGTCTGTGTTTCCCGATAGCTACAATCTAGGGGTCTTTAAGTCAAGAGTGAATGGGTTTTTTCTAGGCAAGCGTGCTTCACCGTCGACCGCATCATCGCTTACCATCAGGTGAGATAGTGGTCAAGCGCGAGCTTATAAATAACAAAAAATTAAGTCCCCAGAAGTAA
Source organism: Anorthoa munda (assembly GCA_945859665.1). Lineage (NCBI taxonomy): Eukaryota > Metazoa > Arthropoda > Insecta > Lepidoptera > Noctuidae > Anorthoa > Anorthoa munda. The sequence goes on along the minus strand of OX243911.1, from coordinate 1,044,740 downwards.
GCCGGTCTAGAATAGTCTCCGTCGCGTCGCGTCTTCATCATTCGCCCACCCAAGTAACTGATATAATATAATAATGCAGGCAGTCGATGAACCAGACCCCGACCGACGAGCTATTTACGGTACGCTATTATATTATTTACTTTTAGAACTATAACTAATAGTCCTTTGATAGAGGCGATTCAATCAAGCAATACATAGACTGGTGATCATTGATTGATTTTACTAGCTTTTAGAGGCTTCGCCCACGTGAGAATATAATCCCACGGGAACGTACTACGATAAAAAGACTATGTCCTTATTCAGATCATGGTCTATCAAATTTTGTTTAAATTCGTTCAGCCATTGATGCATGATTTACATATTTACGGACTCTAACATTGAGGAATGTCAAGGCAAAACTTCAAGACATGCTCATCGCACAATCAAAATAATGTATCGGTCCAAACAAGCTTTTGCGGTATTCAATTGACCATGAGCTTTTTACACCAATGCCACAATATCGACTTTGCTGTATATATGCACGGCACACAATCTGTCATTACAGACACGTGTTCAAACCCAGCACGTGTCAGAGCTAGCATTTAACTCCAGCTAAGTAGTAGTTTCGCTGTTTGTTAACAAGTTGCAAACTTGCAGCGTCAGCCAACTACGTCACTCACGCATACTTGAATAGGAAAACTTCCAGAAGCATAAATATTATATAATTTTTACACTTAACGCTGCAATATTATGTCATCTAAACTAATATTATTATAGTCCACTGCTGGACATAGACTTCTCCAATTGCACGTCATTTGGTCCGATTTTCGGCAACTGTCATCTAGCTGCTACGAGCCGTTATGAGAAGATCGTCGCTCCACCTAGCCTGACAGTGTCCTACCTTAGGTGTACCAGTTCGAGGTTTCCACTCAAGAACATGTTTACCACAACAGTCATCGGTTCTACGACTTATATGGCCGGCCCATTGCCACTTCAGCTTGCTTATTCTGTGAGCTATGTCGACTAATATTATAAAGAGTTAAAATTCATTGTTTGTTTCTATGAAGTCTGATCTGATTACGACAATTCTTTGGCGAACAGAAACAGATAATCGCTAAATATCCTGAAATATGCGCGGTTCCTATCTGCGTCTTCTTTTTTTCGGAATATGATAATTTGCATGCATTTCATATTTAATTAACTCAAAACACCACTGACCGCGATCAAGCACCTACTCATAGTAGGTACGAGACTGGCAAGAATGGAGTGGTTCCTGTTCACTCCACAGGAAAAAGCTTGACACAATTAAATTTATTAGTAGTGAATACATATGAATGCTAGTCGCTTTTAGAACCAGGCAGATAAACGAGTTCAGACGAATTTTCACGACGAGTAGATCAAGTAGCTAGATAATTATAACTAGAGTCAGTGAACGAACCATAAGAATTATATGGAAATGACTACCAAATGAGTTGATGATCTAACATAATGATCTATTGTTACACCACATAATTACACCATTACCATAAGTATTTTAACTTGCTGTATATGATCATTGTCTCGTAGTTTTTGTTTGATTCTAAATTCAATTAATTAATCTCTGTACTTTGGAGTAAATGAAGATTGTTGCTGGGGTGAACTTGGCGACGAGATTCTATTCGGTCGAAACTCGCAAGTTCCTGAGCACACATACAGGAAAACCAATAGTTGACGAAGGAAATCTACTGTTTAATTATTCCTTTAAGCCTTAATGTTGTAAGATCACCGGTCGTAAGCACACCACGGACGAAATGAGGAAAAGTAGGCCCTAACGCAACGTTACACAAATAAGCAAGTTTCTCTCGGCATGACGTCAACACACACTTTTACATAATTATCAGAACCTGACCAGAATGTTGTTCTGGCGATAATCAAGTGATTGAGATGACTAAAATTAATGTTACTAAAAGAGTTATGAATATATAAATGTGGATGGATGGAGGGGGAGGGGACGGCCAAAGAAAAGATGGATGGAGTGTGCGAGGAGGGATATGAAAGAAAAGCAAGTCAGTGATAGCGTGACGGGGGACAGGACGGTATGGAAGTAGAAAACGTGTTACGCCGACCCCAAGTAACATGGGACAAGGACAAGAAAATGATGATAAGTAAAATTATTTTAACTTAAGTACAAGTTATTAACCTTCTGATGATCTCTATATTCTGGCTTTAAGTGTTGTTACCTTGACACCGTGCAAGGTTGCTCAACTAAAAGCTACGAGTGTTGCGAGCAACAATTGAGCAGGCTAACTACATGACATGGCCACAGATTGCAACTATGATGTTGCCACAAAAAGATTATCTACAGGTATTCAAACATTCATTTAGCATTCAAGCGGTCTAGCCTGGCTGTATTGTTGACAATAGACGCTGAATCCAACTCGGAATCCACTGTGAAACTCGGCATGAACATTCTAAAGGATACTTCACACTCCATCTTGCGACGGTGTAATTTGCCGTTTGTTTAGAATAGCGTGTCTTTTATACAAACAAAATTTGTTAGAATTCCACACACGTAAAAATATATAAGAACAAGTAACATTTAAAGACCCCCGACACACTACATAATTTATCCAATAGTAGACACGCTTCGATCGACAATATATTGAACACGTAATTATGACACATCTTGCGGAAACAGTCAATGCAAACAGTTAAACGCCCATAACTTTAGAACAGCTGAACCAATTTGCATCAAACATAGCTAAGAACACTCTCTACAGTCAACTTTCAAACAAAACAAAAACAAATTAAAATGGGTTCATCCATTTAGGAGCTATGATGCCACATATAGATACACAAATACACAGGTAAACATGTCAAACTTATAAACCCTCTTTTTCCTTCGGGGGTACAAATACACGCATGCATAAATAATGTATTTAGCATAAATATTGTTTCAGTGTTAGTGACATTCGTTAGTGTTCATAGAGTCATAGTCCTAGTTGCGGCACAGCACAATAAGTATCTAAGTCACGGTCGCGTTCGCGTTCAATGTGCTTGAGAGATATTCTCGCAACTGTCACAAACCTGTTAGGGACGGAAGGTCTACAGCTACACTACTATTTTATTTTACTTGGCTATTAACCGTTTCGCACTGTCAACATGTTTTGTACCTAATCAGTAATCAGCCAAAATAACATTTAGGGTGACTGCAGTGCTCCTCATCAACATGCCGCTCTTGGGACAGTCTGGAGCGTCTAATCCTAGGGATCCTCTCGTTAATGGATCATCAAGATTGCAGGTTAACAGCACTTGTTAACGATGCTACTTATGAATAATACAATTAATGTAGCACCTACACTGTGTCGCACTATGGTTCAAAAGGCCGATCTAGCTGGACAATATTTTTTGAAACTATTAATTAGCTCTAAGGTTTGCATCTATATATGATTTGTCTAAATATAGCAAAATCAATAGTAATTAGATTTATTTTTACTACATTTAACGGTAAAATTAAAAATCCAGTATAATTTGACACTTGCTTAAGAAGATTTACTACGTGATAAGAGGCCAGCTTAAAATACATATTTTCTAAGAAGAAAAACGGAGCCGAATTCCATATGGAAATTTCAATAAATAAAGGATGGTTGAATATAATACAGAATGATAGTTTTAAAACTTTAATTATGAAAGTACGAAACAGAACCCATAAAAACAACTTATATTTACTCATCTTCACTGCCGGCATCATAAAAATTTGGCAAACTGATATTACCCAAACTATCTTCATGGCGTATTTTTCTAAAAGTCCAGTATCTTTGAATACGTCATCGTACGTTTTTCTTAATGGACACGAAGGAGCTCAAAAGCTAACAATTTAACAACAAGAAATAAACCAGGTAAAGAGCTCGGAGAAGATTGAGGACATCCATCATCGTTAGACATTTTTATTTAAAACTAGCTGTTGCCCGCGGCTTCGCTCCCGTGGACCACCCCACAGGACCGTTTTCGGGATAAAAAATTAGCCTATGTCACTCAGGAATAATTCAGCTTTCTATTGGTGAAAGAATTTTTTAAATCGGTCCAGTAGTTTCAGAGCCTATTCGGTACAAACAAACAAACAAACAAAAAAATCTTTCCTCTTTATAATATTATTACTAGCTGACCCGGCAAACTTTGTTTTGCCATAAAAACACCAAACATTCATCTACCCTACCTACCCTAACTACCTACCCTACCCTACCCTACCTACCCTACCCTACCCTACCCTACCCTACCCTACCTACCCTACCTACCCTACCTACCCTACCTACCCTACCTACCCTACCTACCCTACCTACCCTACCTACCCTACCTACCCTACCTACCCTACCTACCCTACCCTAACTACCTACCCTACCCTACCCTACCTACCCTACCTACCCTACCCTACCCTACCCTACCCTACCTACCCTACTTACCCTACCTACCCTACCTACCCTACCTACCCTACCTACCCTACCTACCCTACCTACCCTACCCTACCTACCCTACCCTACCCTACCTACCCTACCTACCCTACCCTACCCTACCCTACCCTATCTCTCAAGTTGGATCGAACTGCACATGGTGTGCGAATTTTATTATAATCGGTTAAGTGGTTTAGGAGTCCATTGAGGACAAACATTGTGACACGAGATTTATATATATTAAGATATATAGTATAGATAATGTTCACTAAAAAGGATTAACTTTACTAGCCAACAAATCACCAGCTAGCTGATGACTGACAGACTATTAAACAAGTAAAATATTTGGCTATCCACGATTTTTGCACATTTTTTATTTCTGGTATACATTTATGTCGATTTACATTTATTTATTAAGATTTATATATATATATATTGATTGATTAATATACTCTATATTCAGATAGTATATATATAATAGGGTATTTTATGCATTGATCGTAGAATTCTCTCCTGGATATTAATGTTACGATTTCTGAAAAAATCATTTTAGCATCAGCTTAACTTATAATATTGGCAGGGTGCCGCACCTGTCCGCACTTTCTAATTCACTTTAAACAATACTATCTAAGTGAGACTACTATATAAAAAAGTTGCAGCCATGGTACAAGAAGGTACATGTAGTTTTTGGTCCAAGAAACACAAAGTTCGCATTAAAAATATACTTTTCATCACATAAGACTGCATTTTTTTCGGCAACAGTAAAGGTATTTGTAATATGAATAAATAGAAATAGTAGTACTTATCATCAACTTCAAGATCCATCACTAAATAACTAACAACTAGTTTTGTACCGCCTTTGAAAAATCGATACATCAAGTGCAGAACAGCGAATAATTTCATTATGAATGACACTCGTAATAACACTTTAAAATTAATTATTAATTTATTTAAGGGTACTTGCACAAAATTTTCTCCGGAATTGTGATCTCGGGAGTATCTGCTATCGCTTTTGCTAGTTTTATTATAGAATTGCAGTAACCCTTTTTGGCTAGCTAGATCGGCCTTTTGAACCATAGTGTGTCGTGTCGTAAATGTTCGTTCTCTAATTTCTTACTTTCATATGCATACCGGTACATCGAAGTGTTGAAGTATTTGTACAAAACCACCACCATGTCAGTTCGACTTCAGGATCAAACTTCAGAACCTATCCTTCTGCAGCAAAGTGTGAGACAGGGAGACGTCGTATCGCCGAAACTGTTCACCACTGCACTGGAGGATGTCTTCACGGTTCTAGACTGGAGAGGGCTAGGCTTCAACGTCAATGGCGTGTACATCACTCACCTTCGGTTTGTCGAAGATATTGTGGTCATTGCTGAGATCATGGAGGATCTCAGTACAATGCTCGATGACCTCAGTCACAGATAATATAATACTAGCATACAGATACCTCATCCCATACAAAGAAACCGTTCCGACGTAACTAGCGTTTTTCGACTGCTTATTTTGGCAATTTTTTGTACATCGAACGTATTCGGTACTGTTTCACGGTGATAGATAGATGGTGTTAGCAGCGACTTGCAAGTAAAAGGGTTTACTAGGTTCGTGAATGTTTTTTTCTTTAAATACAGTGAAGGTTTGTTTTCTAGTATTTATTTGCACGTTTTTACAGTTTTTTTTGCACCAAAATGTGTTAAAATGCAAACTTTAACAATCGAGTGGAATGCCTCAGAAATTAAAAAATGCGCCATCTATTGGCATCAATTTTAAATGATCCGTCTAATAATCTTTGAAATGTGAATTAAGAGCCCAATATTCCATAATTTTGTACTTAGGAGAGTTGATTAAACAAGAACATACAATTTTTGTGTTCAATTCCAGAAAATGTTAATTTTACGCACATTCAATAACAGATAGGTGGATACCGAGGTGCATATCGCGCCATCTAGTGAGATTTATTTGAACCAAATTTTCTTTCTTAGCAATGAGACCCCGTGCCTCAGTAGAGCTGCGGAATGAGTGGGTCTTAAGATGAACATGGACAAAACCAAGGTGATGTTGAATGCCCGGGTTGCGCCCACTCCTATCGAGGTTGGAGACTCTACACTCGAAGTTTTAGACGACTATGTCTACCTGGCACAAACAATCCAGTTGGGTAGGGGCAACGTCGAGAAAGAGGTCAACCGTCGAACCCGACTCGGCTTGGCAGCGTTCACTGGTCATAGAAGACCAGTGTGTGTTGTCACTTGTCAGTGATAACCTAGCTATGGCTCTGAGACGTGGTCGCGCACAATGAGCCTCATTAGAAAGTTTACAGTCACCCAAAGGGCAATGGAGAGGGCTGTGCTTGGAATACCCTTGCGTGATCGAATCAGAAATGTAGAGATCCACAACATAACCAGGGTTATCGACTAAGTCCGAAGAATCAGTAGGCAGGGCAAATTTTTCGCAGAACGGATGGCCAGAAAAGTTCTGGAGTGGCGACCACGAACCCGCCAAGTGAACCGATAACCTGGTCAGTGGTGTCTCATCCCATACAAAGAAACCGTACCGACGTACTGTACTGATTATTTTTTGTACATCGATCGTGTTCGGTTCCGTTCCACGGATATAGATGGTGATCTATCTATCGCCGTGGAACGGAACCGGACGCGATCGATTTTACACAAAATAATCGGTATAATCAGATGAAAAACGCTAGTTACGTCGGCACGGTTTATTTTTATGCGATGAGGCATCTGTATGCTAGTATTATATTATCTGTGACCTGGTGAAGGTTGCGGGGATCCGCTGGATGCGGTACGCACGGGACCGGTCACTGTGGCGACGCTTGAGGAAGGCGTACCTCCAGCAGTGGATGACTTTCGGCAGATACGATGTTGATGATGATGATGATATGCGGAAGTATCTAAGTAGCTATGCAAAAATATAAACTTTAAAATAATGTTAAAGAGAAACTTATTTAAAAAGTCGTAAATAACTTTATATAGGTACTGTGTTTTATGACCCTAATCGTCTATATGACCTCAGTATATGTACACGTGTATACGACTGTCATTAAAATTATCAAAAGCTGAATTGATAAAAACTATTGACAATAATATGATTTAACAGCAGCACGAGCGAACAGTCACGATATTGTTCAACTTTTACAGTCCGCGTGCCACTGTTTGCAAATAATAATTTTACTATAGCAGTAATGGCAGTTTTGTAAACATTCATACAACACCCAACACGATACCCAAACTTTAAACGATCTGCCCGATGATCAAAAACGATGGTAAATAACATGTCAACGCTTACAATTAGTTTTTGCATCGTCATTTGAATAAACCTGTCTACAGTAAAAACTCAGTGTGGCTTAACTGCCGCAAACCATTAATTTCGCTCACGGACTTGAACTTGACCTGCCGTCTTCACTTGCTACCAAAACGACAAATTATTTAGCAATCCGAATGTTGCGCACGTTGCTAAGAAGTATTATAATATTATCTGTGATGTTGCTATGTCATCGTATCGCCTTCTGCGGCAGTCTATGACCTATGAAAGACTTATTGCCAATTTAACCGTGAAGACCGTGACCTGATACGTGGTCGAAATATTTAATTGAGTAAGTAGAAAACAGCAATATCGATCACCCATACATCCACTGCCGCAGCAGATATTGTGACAATAAAGACATAAAGGAGCAGAAGAATCTGCGGATGTATCTGATGATAATGAGTAAATAGAGGAATATACGCGTGGGCATTTATACGATAACGAGCGATTAAGCCAAGCGGGTCAACGTACACGCCGCATCCGCAGCTTCTTACGACTTCATTCAAGAATTCTGGCTGAACTTGCACAATGTCCGATGATGACGCATTTGTGTTCTACAACGAACAACGATGTCAGTAGCGGAATGATCCTCTCCTAATTTATGGAAATTGTAACATCCTCAACTGTTCTACTCATGATTTATAAAATTGACAAATCTAATCTTTGAATACTTTTTATCAGTACCAATCAAATGCAAGCCTGTCTAATAAATATGCTGATTTATTGAAATGTTAATCAGAATTATTCAGCAACGTGAACATTAGCGACAGTTCTGCTAAAGACGCGCGTCGTGCGAGAGCTGGCCGCTAATCGTGTTGCATACTAACCGCGAACATAATTGATTGTTTATGCTAATCACGATAATGTAGGCAAATTAAATTACAATAAACGTGAAAAGTTGGCTGCAATGGAAAGGGAGAAGATAGAAACTAACGAAACGACAGGAAAACTAGGTAAGAAATGGAGGGTTATAAAGTTAAATAAGGATTATAGCAGGGGGCATTTTGTAGTTTCTGCCTAACCCCATGGCAAAAGGCTTTAATTTATTTTATTCTATATATTTTATTAATCTATATAAGTATGTGTATGTACCTAATCTATAAAATGATGCTGGTGTAACAAAATGTTAATCTTAGGAGCACATCTTTCTCTCTCTCGCCATGTGAGGATTAACATTCATTTATTTACAAAAAAGGCAGAGCTGACGGTAAATGATGATACAAATTAATTTGGAAAAAGAAAAAAAACAAACTATATCTTACCTTCTGAAAAAGGTTCACGTACCTGCAAATACGCTAATGATCGCAAATAACGCCAATTTGAGATGATAAGCAGAAAATTAAATTGTTTCGCCTCTCAACATACCATTCAAGGCAGTTCTATTGTAAAGCAGTTTGATGCCACTAAAGTGCCCTCTAATTTATCATGTTACATTATGAAGAGTAAGTAGGTACCTACCTACATTTAGTTATTTAAGTCCATCCAAAGGTTGTCTGGTAGACATCGCTGTGAGCGATAAGACCGCCTTTGTACCCATAGTATTAAGTTGTTGTAAAATATATGTGTAATCATTTTTTTTGGTGTACAATAATGTATATTATTATTCTATTCTACATTAAGGGGATTTCCGCTTGTAAGAGAAATAATAAATCTCTTTGAATTTGAGATAAGTATACTGAATTAATCTTTAATTTTTATTCCTTGAAATAATTTACTTGTCTTTAATTTTACTGTCATCGGTGTAGATAGACAATAGGAAGAAAAATAGAATGAAGTTGCGTCTCTTTTGTGATTCAGGTTGACGACGAAAATAATCTACTACCTTACTGCTTAAATATTGGCAGAATGTGCCGTCGCGAAATTATAGGGTAAGTTCTATGGAAAAGATTAAAACGTAGATTAGGACGTACCAAAAAACGTAGTATAATGATGGGTCAAATCCCCTGAGAATTTACCTACTGAAAAAGTTGTACTTGGAAAGTTATTAAATACAGTACTCAATAATAGTGCCCATCGAGAACGGTAAACACGTGAGGTGCAGATTAAAAGTTATAATTTTCGTCGTGAATGAGTAATGGAAGAATGTTTGCAGTTTTCTTGTAATTCAGCGCGTACGTCATGCGTCTCTCAACATCTGCGGATGTGGATAATTGCGATCATTCCGCACAGCGCAGCGAGTCAATACGACATAATGCATGCATGCAATGAAAGCATTTCCCTATGCTCTGAAATATTATTTCAGAGCATAGGGAAAGATGACGGAAATTGTTGAGAACACCATGCAGTGGAACGTTACTTCGATGGATAAATTATTTCTCTGAGTTCATTAATAAATCCACCTGACAAGGATGCCACATAAGGTTGATTTTACTAGCTAGTTAATTCAACATGACTCAAAATTTTACACACAAGGTTATAATATACGCAACAAAATACTTAATTAACTACATGTATATACCTATTATCTGCGCATAAAACAAAAGCTACCACCAACCAGCTAACTAAATAAGCCTACAAATGACTAACATACGACGCTGACGGCCAGAAAAACCATTCTCATCCATAATTTTCGACGCCATATTTTAGTTTAGTTTATTTTTAGGCTTAGTTAGTTAGTATAGATTTGTTTTAAGTGTATTGACAAATAGAAATTAATTACTTAATTAGGTTTTTTGTAAACACACACGTATATTAGGGTTTCTAAAAAGTAGAGCTAGATGACACTATTTTTTTTTTTTTTTTGAGAAACTTTTTTAATTTTACTCTTTTTATATTATTTTAGTTCTGCTAGCTAGTGTTGCCCGGTCACTCGAATCATCTAGCTGTTTGTTTTTTTTATACTTGTAACGTAATAACACAACTAGCAGGTGAACTTATTGGTTTTTAGTTTTATATATTTATATTATTAATAAGTAATATTTATGTCTATAGATGACAGCAGCGATAACAATAGATATTTTTCTTTGGCAAGCAACTATGAAAGTTTTGTGAGCATTCCTTCTCTGGCTGACAGTCATACAGCGCAGTTCTCTGATGTTTCGAAGAAATTTAACGTTATTCATATTCCGGCCCATGTCCACGATATGTTGGCAAGTTTTGACTGTAAAAACATTGCTATTCTTCCGAGTCATGGCCTTGTCTCCCTTCAACTAGCTACTCTCTTCCCGGTTTCGTACTCATAAGAAACGACAGAGTGGTTGGTGGTGGTGGTGTTGCCATATACCTCCGTGCACACATTCCCTTCTCTGTAGTCCATGTGTCAGCGCAGCCACCGACATCATATGCTGGTGTCCACCTCTTTCTTGAAGTCGAACTAAATTACACGAAATTACTTCTTGGTGTCTATTACTGTCCCTCCTTATAAATAATTTCTTCAATTTCTTCTCATCTTTTGAACTCTTAGAACTTCTGGTCCCTTCTTACAGTCACAGCATAATCATATGTGATTTTAAAACTTGTCTCCTAAAAAAGGACCATCGCTCTTCTCTGACTAATGTTGCAGCTTCTAGCAATCTTTCTATTCTACCGCTAAGTGCTGCTAAGCGAAGGGTTACAATTTGGCAAATGGTGAGTCCATTTGCCAAACTGTAACCCTTCGCTTCTTGACTTGATTTTTATCTCCTCTCCTGATCGCGTCACTAAGCATGGCCAATGCTCAGCCGACGCTTTTTCGCATCATGACCTGATTTATCTTTCATATAAAATTCACACTCCTAAGGATAAAGCTAAAATTCTCATGCAACGCAATTTTGGTGATATGAACGCTGATAGTCTTTGCCAGGTTGCCAGCAGTATAGACTGGTCTCCTTTGTTTGCCTCTACGTCGGTTGATGAACGTTAATGTCTTCAATACTAAACTCATCGAGCTTTATGATGTTCATGCACCTGTACGAGCTGTTAAAGTTAGACATTTTCCGGCGCCGTGGCTGACAGATGAGATCAAAAGTTTATTGCAAAAAAAAAGCTTCAGCAAAGTCTAAATATAAGCGACGGCCTACTGATGCGAATAGGGACAAATATGTCTCTATCCACAAAATCTGCAATATAGGATGTGTAGGAATGCTAATCGCCAACACATTCAAAACGGAGACTCATCCAAAGTTTGAAATTTTCTAAGATCATAAAACGGGTTCGGTAAAACGCGACAAGAATGCTTAAAGATTTAAATATCCATGCAATATTACTGAAAACCTCAAACGGCGCAAATACAACAACTTAATTGGTAATTATGTTTTTGAGCCGTTTGGGGTTGAAACACTAGGGCCATGGGGTCCGAGTGCACACCTATTATTTCGGGATATCGCCAAGCGGTTGGTCGACTCTTCACGTGACCAGAGGGCTGGCGTTTTTTTTGGCCAAAGAATCAGCATTGCCATCCAACGTGCAGGCAATGCTGCCAGCCTTCTGGGCACTTTTCCTGTTGACAGCGATGTGGACGAATTTTTTGACGCCCCGTAATTGTACATATTAGTTTTTCTTATTTTAGTTCTAATATTAGTTTGTAAATAATGTACATTAGATATAATTATTAATTAATTTCAAATAAATTGTTTCTCCAATATTACTGAAAAATCATTTCATAGCTTCGTCCAATTTTGATAGGACAGTAAAATTGGATACATTGGATTATCTTTCATCCGGAAGAGATGATTAAGTTATGCTCCATTTGTTTTTAGTCAATTCTCCGCATGTGATGTTAAGAAGAGCATACTATCGATTACTTCCAATGGAGTAGGAAGTGGCTGTATGAGCCGTATAATGTTACTCCCGGTGCTGGACGTTATTCTTCCTGTCATTTGCCACATTAACTTTTCTGCATATAGCGGTCTCTTCCCATCCTCATGGAAAGATGCGCAGATAACTCCTTTACCAAAGAAATAATTTCTTCCTACCAACTTGATGCAAATGATCTGCAGTTATACTCGCGAGCTCATCTCGGAAGGCTATCTGAAGCTATAGCAACCATCAGTCTTAATTAGGCTCGCATTTGTGATTGGAACAAGAGGTATGGGCTTAAGGTAAACCCTATAAAGACGCAGGTTATAGTAGTGGGCAGTCCTAGAATGGTTTCTAGGATCGACGTCTCTTCCCCAAGTTATTATTGACAATGCAGTAATTCCCTTCAGAGTGAAAGTTAAAAACTTGGGGATATTCACACTTCTCTTGGATTGCCCAACTGCAAGAAGTTAGCCGCAAGTTGTTTGCATCTACTGCAAATTTGAGGAGACTACGTAATTTTCTTCCGACTGCCAACAAGATTGTGCTTTCACAATCTCTTCTTCTTCCCATCCTTGATTATGCTGATGCCAGCTATATAGACCTAACTCAAGAACAAATCGATAAACTTGAGCGGCTTCAAAATTTTTGTATGAGGTTCATATTCGGCTTGCGCAAATATGACCATATGTTACCGAATTCCGTGTAAAGCTCAAGTGATTGCCAATTCGCCTTCGCCCGACAATATTCTTTCTATTTTGTTTAATGTGCTCTTTACTCCTTCCACCCTTCATTACCTTATAATATAGTATTTTAACAATGTTATTGTCACATCAATGACAACCCCACTTCATGTCCAGACAATTACTGTCCATACCAGGTTGCCTGGAAGAGATCGCGGAATGCGATAAGGCCGCCCATTGTATTTGTATTAATTTTAAGTTATTTTTATAATTGTATTTTAAAGTGTACAATAAAGCATATAATAAAAAAAATAAATAAATAAATACCTCAAAGATCGTTTTCAGTTTATCTGTGATTCCCACACGAAATCTCTAAGGTCATCAGTTAACTTGCGACTTAAAATGCCAATGCATTCCACAACTTTCATGGATAAATCTTTTACTGTTGTCTTATGTAATTTATTTTCACTGCTTATATATTAAATATGTATGTATTTCTGTATATATTATATAACATATATATCTATTTGTGTTTTATTAAGTATTATTGTATCTTTATGTTCTTTGTTGGTATTGTTGCACCACTAACAACACCATGTTATGTCCAGGCAATCACTGTCCATTCCAGGTTGCCTGGAAGAGATCGCCGCCCTGTTTGTTCCTGTATTTTCTGGTGAACACTAAAGTATATATAAATAAATAAATACTTTAATATTGCTTCGCCTGCCATCTTTATGATAACTCATTTGCAGAAGAACATTAACTCGCCGCAGGTCATAAAACTTGTTCTAATAATTATAATGTATGAGTACCACAAGTACAATATCTATCTGTGTTTGTAAATATATTCCTTATTAACTATTTACTTTCTAAGCAAACAAGTTTGCACCAGGTTGGTACTTAGTCCACGATTCTGTTTCTTGCCATAAAGTTAATTATTCAATTACTGTGGCCTGCAATGCGCGTCCAATGACTGCGTCAATTGAATTCGTCTCAGCTGCCGCGCGACCACTACGACAACCGAGATGCATTATTTCGTTTCGCTATACCATTAATGAAATAATTATTGAATTTTTTGCAAGTGCAAAATAATTATTGTATCTATAGGTGGAATCCGGGACCGCGATCCTGGTCCCGAAAGTCCCACGACCCCTAGTTACTATCCATAACTATTATTCCAGAGATGCGTGTTGTAAGCCGGCGACAGTAGTAGCCTTATCTCTTGAGATTTATCCGTCTGTACCATGTTCAAGACCATTGGATTAATATCCCAGGGACTGCAATTACATACACACATAATTATACTAGATTGTTTGTTTATATGATTGCACAGACTAAATGGATTACGAAGACCTTTTTATTGAAAGAAAGATACGTAACGTATCGTCGAGTGTCTGGTGCCACCGCTTTGAATGCACTGGTTTTTGTGGGATAGGTGGGCCATGGGAGCAGCAGAAAACTGCGGGCAAAAGCTGGTTTTATGTAGCGCAGTGAATCACATGCAAAGTTATAATCTACCGGATGCTAGACGCAGTGCCTACAATCACATAATTAACTAGATAACGTCTCGCACTGATGGGATCGTATAATGATACCTTGGACCGTTTTGTTTTATCTTCAAAGAATCGCTCGAATCACTTCATTTAAATTAAATAATTTGTTTTCTTTTTGAGGTGCAGTTAGCTATAAACTAGCACTTTTTATGTGTTAGTTAATATAATAGGTTCAGTCCCATCTCGGCACCATGTCACAATTCACAAATCATGTATGGTTAATATAAAAAATAGAAACACAGTATTCTAGTGACTAAATCAGCTTGGTTATTTATTAAATCAATTTGATTTAATCATTTTTTTAGTTTTTTGATCAGAATTTTATTAATTTTTATGTGATACGGTTTCGACATGGGAAGGTGCCGAGATGGGACTACACCACCAGCCGTGTGAGGGTTATCCGCTTCTTTAGTAGACAGATTTTTGATGGTTTTGAACGAAAGCCGACGACTTTTACGGCACCTATTTAACTTTGGAATAAATCAGTGTAGAGTAAAAAAGGGTTTTAGGATTACATTTGTGTGTCCCATCACTCCCATCTCGACACCGTATCACATATAAATTGAAAAAAAAAACTAATCAAATAAAAATTTAAAAATGTAAAATCAACTAAATAAAATTAAAAATTGCTGATTTTGTCATTAGAATACTGTATCTATTTTTTATGTGAACCTTACATGATTTTTGACAGGGTGCCGAGTGCCGACTGCCGAGATGGGAAGTTGCCAAGAACGGACTAAACCGTATATATAATACTGGGGTAAAGGCACCCGGCAGTCTTTTACTTATTATGATTTCATGAAAGGTATTAAGTCCGTCTTTTTATAAAATAATGATGTGACGAGAAATTTAAAGAATTTTAATTTCAATCTAATCAAGGTCTATCAGCATCTTGCAAAAAATAAAGATGGTAATATAAATAAAATAAATATAACAAGCCCAAAGATAACAGGTAAACAAAAAGCGTGTGGTTTTACCGGGTCATAAATCTTTTTTTTCTTGATAAATTTTACCTAACCTGAAGAAGAGGCCAACTTTTCCTGTACCTCTAAGATATCTACAGATACTCAACCTTGTCAACAAATATAGGTAGGTTATAGAACCTACTTATATTTGTTGACAAGGTTGAGTTGGCAATTATAGAATTGGATGCCCTTCAGACTCCAAAGGTCCACACCTTAAGAACAAATGAACATGAGACAATGGGTAAAACAGATGAATGCGACTAGCCTAAATGGACGACTATCTGCCCTCTATTTGCTTAAATCAATACAAATGTTATTGAAGAAACAGCTAGGTATTTTCTTATTGACCAAATAACTAATATCTTTTTCAAACATACAGTGGTAGATACCCTGCGGTCCCTGCGGTATTTAAACAAAGTAGTTTTGAGCAAACTGTTTATGTACCTACTTGTTTAGTACCTAGTGGTTATTTCTGAGACTGTTCATGTGTTAAAAGCTTTCTTTTTCAATATTTACTAGCTTTTGGAAGCGGCGGTTGCAATGTTTATTTTACATGGTACATGTGTCCGTATCAGATATTAATTTATTGCTTTTCTAACGAAATTAACTATTCAACTTTCTCATTTAAATTAATTATGAGTAAATAATTGACCAATAATAATACATTATGATAACTTAATGGACCATTAATTAATCACCTTAAATTTATTGCCCACCAATTTTTAAGTGAAAACTATCCGTATGGTTTTGGACACAATCATGTAGCTCACAAATGATCCGACATCAACACAAAAATATCTATCATCAACGTCCGAAAATACTTAAAAGTAATACTGGTTTATCTCATTTCCCTTATTGTTTTTTTTTTCTCTTTTTAATATTTAGCGCGATCATTCTGAAAAAAAAACTACAAAAGAACTATAATTACATCAACACGACAGGGATTATTATATAAAATTTTCACCATTTTTACCTTTCAATCATCTACATTTTAGTCTACATATGTTTTTAAGTCAAAGAATAAAAGAGAAAATACCAAAAACGATTATATTTTAGACTGGCGAGACTAGGTTCTGTTCCCTCAAGGTCATTGGCAGCTGCGTCACGCATGAAAGATGATCGCATTGTGAGTATTTGTGAGCTTCAGCGCAGGCGCAGGCTCAGTTCCGCGACATCCGCACAGATCGTACCAGGAAGGAAGTGCACTGTTCACTATATAGATAGCTATAGGAAGGAAGCGACCGGAAATTTTTATATCGGCTTACGATTATCGAATCTTAATTCTGTTGTCTAAACACTGGTAGCATTTAGCGGGGATGAATGTGACAAAACTTTTAAATACTTCCGGGCGGTTGTATTGTAGGTCACCTAGACAGCTATGTTACTGTAGCTAGACACACTGTCATAAATCACACATGAATCATAACAAATAAATTTAATGTTGAGATACACAAATGTGTTGGCACTATGTTATTGCACATAAAGCATTGTAAATAGGATCTCTCTATGTGCTATGTAAAGAGCATTCGACCATGTTTACATACAAACTTTACTCGGTGTCTGTGACTACATCATGTTTGCGGTCAATGTTTTTGTGAATCTCTGACACAATCATCATAAAACACCTATGTTTTGTATTGTAATCATGATGAAGGAAAACGTTCGGGGCTTTCCGTCGTAATTAGAAAAGTATCTGCTTTTGATGATGTGATATTCTAATCCAATTCAATTATAAATACTAAAATCCAAAAAGAATACAATAAAAACATTAATTCAGGCAAGATCATCCAATTAATATTAATATAAATCGATAAAAAATAAACTATTAGATTTTTTTTTAGATTGATCCCCAAAAAGAAAATACAAAATGTATGCCTTTCAAGTCAATTAGTAGTTTGTAAAAACTTGTAACATACGTATAGGTACCAGGGAGGTTATTAATAACCACAGGTTGGTGAGGTTGGTGCATGACACATGCGCGTGCGTCGGACAAACGATGAGGAACGACGTTTACGACGTACGTACGGACGTTTGGGCAATTTATTAAAAAAATAGTTAAAATAAATTATGAATATTTTCCCGTTAGATCTCCACAGAATGTTTGACAGTGTCTGCACATTTTTATTGATTGCCAACGAGAGATGCATTACATTATCATTAAAAAAATATTAAATAATTATGATTAATATTAAAATCAAGATCTACTTATTTTTTAATTTACTTATGTGTACATGTATAACATTACAGGTTAGGAAGGTAAGGCGTTATACAGTGCAATTTAAATATTATTACCTAGACATTTAAAGAGCAGTGATATTGGCCACGACCTACAAGTTGTAGGTCGTGGGTTATAGAAGCTTTTGCTACTTGGGACGTCGCCGACGTATAGCAGTTTTGCAACTGTTCGACGTCGCACATTTAAACCATGATTATTTTTTTCTTTCAATTTATTTGATAGAATATTTCTAGAACGATTTCGAGTGTCTAAAACTAATGTCGAATACTTCTTAAATAAAATTAACATGCAACTTCAGCACACACCAAGAACAAATATAAAGGGTCTTTCAACAAGGACGGGTCGATGTTAAAATTGAATAAAACAAGATGTGTGTGAGATATTAACGAAATTTATTTTTTATTTAAAAGGCCCATTTATGCCATTATGGATGGAATATGACATCGTTCAAATGTCCGCCGCGGCTTCGTATGGTGGCACGAATCCGAGAGGTCCAATTTTTAATGACTCTGCTGCATAGATCCGCCTTAATAAAAAGCAGTCAAAGTTGTTGTTGCCTTGTTGAAAGACCCTTTATAAGTTATGGCATAAAATTGTTAATTTGGCGTCCATCACAAATAGCAAACATAAACGAAGTTCAAGTCAAAAACAGACGCAAAATTTATATATTTTTTTAATATTACCCTCATGTTCTCTTATATGCATACATCGATATTGTACTGTGACAAATATGTCAGAAAAAGTCACAAATCACATTTGGACATAATTGTCATGTTTTTTAAAAGTTGTCGCGACAATTCGACTTATTTGTCAAAAACTAACAAAATTGTCGGATGGTCACGTTTAATAAATAGGACCCAGCAGATGCGTCTGACGTAAGTCAAGTTTGTTCGCTCTACGAGACACTGCATCTTGTTTATAGTGTCAAAGGGATATGGATAATGATATTAAGAACAACGGTGTTATTGTATGTATTAATAACTATTATCGTACATAATTATTATAATTGGATTATTACATTTCCGCTGTTGTTACGTATTATTTTGACAAGACTCGAATTGGAGTAACTTTCGCCAATTCGAGACCGGGTACTTTTCTGTATGATCCAACTGATAAGTGGATAGCAGTGAATTAGTTTAACATGTTATTTTAATTAGGGTTATTTCAACGACATGTACAACCTGCCAAAACAAAATATACTAAAAGGTATAAAACGGTAGGGAAATGTACAAAGGGGCTTGGGAAGGAAAAGTACCTACTTTAAATTGTCCTTTCGAAAAATAATCACAGATTTTTGATAAATTCTTTCTTCAGCCAGGTAACGAATAGACAAAAATCTAATCTAGAATTTATAATGTATTCTAGGCGTTTAATTAAACATTTAGTTTTTAACATTAACATAAACTAATCAACAAGAGGCAAAAAACTAATAGATTAAAGATCAAGGCATTTTATCAAATTATAACTCAAAGGACGAACATTCCAATTTAGTTTTTTTTTTAATTTTTGTATCCAATTCCTCTCGTGGGAAATTATAATTTATAATCAACTTCGTTTAAAAGGAGAAAAAGCCGCTCAAATCCTAACAATAAATTTATGTTATAATTTAGAGAACTAAAATTAAGTTGTGTCCAAAATAAATTCAAACAAACATAACAAACTCCAGACCGTAGACGGGATACGGCGTATGTCAATGTCTAGGTTTCTAGTGTCTAACAGTCACAAAAACTACCGGCTGAACAAAACAAAACCTTCAAAATAAAAAAATAACAAACACTTAATAAAGAATACAAAATCAACCCGAAAACAAGTAATATACTAATCACCTTTTTAATTTTTTTTTAGAAACTGCTGCTCCCATACTAACTAATTTCCCACATGAAAACTACATAAGCTTGCGAAATGGATATTGCATAATTATAGAGATTAGGTATCTTGAAAACTTTATCTTTTTGTTTTAGCTCTTAACTTAACATTTGAAGACCCTTATTCTTCCAATCAGTAGAATCTTCCGTATCATCGTCTGTGTTTCCTTGAAAGGCACGTCTACCAGATAGTATTTTTCTTCTTGACCAGATAGCATGAGTGATAAGAAGTTCTTCCATACCTGTAGGGCACGTCAGCGGCCAGGAACACATAGTTGGTGGCGTAGAAGGCGGCCACATACACGGTGAGAGCCAGCAGCAGGTAGTTGCAGAGGTGGAACCTGCGACCCTGCCCCAGCTCCTTCATCAGCTGCTCCATATCCACGCCGGCGCTGCCCTTGAACGTATCCTTCTCCTCCATCACTGTCTCGGGTTTCGACATCACAACAACTAACTTGTTCTAATTTTAAGTATATTCAAATTTAAAAAACAGTTCCAATTTCAAAAAAAAGGTGACTTAAAGTTAATAAAATTTTCGCGCGAAATGTTTGGTGCGTGCGCGCGCGCCGGTGGTAGTGTCACAGTGTCCGCGGCGGTCTCGTGCGGCTGACAGCACCGGTAGAGATGCGGCGCCGACATATAACCTGCGCGGACGCCGCCGCCGGTAATGCCCTCGGACGATATATTTACATATTTCGAGCTGAAGCCTTCCGCAGATGTTCCTTATTGATGTTCCGCTTGACAACGGTGAAGAGCGATTTTCCAGGAAAATATCTTTAAAATGGACCTGCTTAGGCCTGTGCACATTCGCGAGGTCAATATTGTATGATTACTTCGCCAGGTCTAGCGCAAACTCACAACGTTTTCATCGACCAACCTGTTCAGTCAAGTTGTGTACTTCTCGTGAATATTACACAACTAAACCGTTTAGTCGATGGATGTGCGCATACAATCGATCGTCGATTTTTATCACACGTTTTTTAGGGACCAAAATTGTTTCGTTTTTGACACCTACTTTCTAAAAGAAAGTTATTTTTCGTTTTGTTTTGCAAATCGGTATATTTTATTTCTCTTTTTAGTTTTGGTACTTTATATTACTATGAGTATAATTTATAGCCAGAGGGCTTCGTATTACAATTCTAAAAATCCTAAGATACATTGTTTTATTACGGAGTGCCGGCGCCTACCTTCCGGCTTCATCACCAGATCAGTTCGATGCTACTATTTTCAATATAACCATCTATTTAAATTGCTTCATCCCAGTCATTTAACTATTCGAGATATCCTATAGAATAAACCCAAAACACCCAAAACATGCTTATCACTGAGAAGTTCCAGTGGCCATCTGTGGTCTTCTTCATCAGTTCCACTTCACAAAATCATACGTTCTGAATGCTAATGCTTGCAGTTTAGACGAAAATACCAAAATCTGTATGCCTATAAATATTGAGGAGTTCCCTCGATATCCATGGGATCCTGACTTTGTGACAATGGGAATACCTCGAGAATATACCCTTTCAAACAAAGAAAGAGCTTTCAAAATCTGTCCATAATTGACGGAGTAGGTAATCGCGTAACAAATATACAGTCCTCCGTTTTGAAGTCGGTTGAAAAGGAGATTTGGAGAGGTAATTTCCAGCCATGGCGATAAGAGTCAATCAAGATCAGTCGCGGATAGACTGTTAGTCGATGGTATGCGCACAACAATAGATCGCAATACTAATTAAGCGTTTGATCGATAGTTGTTTATCTTTATAATTAAAAGCAAAACGATACAAATTTTTGTTTTTTTTGTTGGCGAGCTGCTATCTAGTCGATAGTATGTGATCTCAACATATTTCTATAAACTTTGGACACACAACTAAACAGATGTTCGACTAAAAGTTGTGAGTATGCGCTAGGCCTTAATCTGTTACGTCTGCCAGGATTATCGATACATGCTTATTATTAATCAACGGTATACTGCTGATTGTGATCATTATCTTTCTCTTATTTTTCTTAGGAATCGAATTTACATACATTATTGGCAAAATTCTCGTTTTATCGTCGTGCCCTTGTGACGTGACCCGATTTTGACCCTTGTGACGTGTTTATGATGATAAGCTTAAGTGCCTTTGCTGCACTAGAATGCATTAAGTTAACTTAAGTACGCTGTCAATTATCTAATAAATGACTACAGTGATAAATAGTTCGTTGACACTTGTAGGTGCCTGTCTAGACATCCATAGACACTGTTCATGCTGGACATACACATATCACTGGAAATAGACTTTACACAGGTCACAGCTGGACACATTAACTTCACGATCATCAGCCATTAGACTTTTGAAGATGCTAATAATAATATATTTCCGTCTTTCATCGTCTGCTTTTTGGTAGAGCCTCATTTGAACTTGATGGCAAAGAAACAGACTCGTGTTTGCTGTTCTTTCTCATTTGTAAACACATAGGTAACAATGTCAGGATCAAAGCAGTGACTCGCAACTGTTAAATGCTTTTCAACACCATCATTAGTTAGGTATATCATGAAGCGCAAGAATAAATAAAATTCCTTTCTTTCTCAATGAACCTTGGTCAACTCATCCCAAACACGCAGCAGCCACTAAGAGAGAGGGACCTTGTAGTTGACACATTTTATCCACCTCATTAAAATAACTGAACATGTAATTATGTAGTATTACAGTCAGTTCTCAAACAAACACATTGTTGCACATACAGGCAGCCCAGCCCCTGTCGCGAAACTAACCTAATAACTATGTTCAATAGAGCCTTAATCGATTCCAAGCATTCGATATAATAGCAGCCCAGCACCGACGCGAAGGAATCTACTGACGAAATAGCTATAGACTGTTAATTAATTTGTTGCAACAATAAACGTGAGGAATTGAATATTTTAATACATAAATATCTATTACTATACAGTTATCGAGTCCGTTGATACACACAGTTGTGTCTACATCACGTTGTCTCCATTCATATATTATTTTTGTTTATTTACATTTCTACCAATACTAATGTATGTAGTTGCTAGAAAGCTCTTTGCTAGTATTTGGGCCATGCAAACATTTGACATTAGTGAAGTAGTGACTAATACCTTTAACATTAATTACACAAACTTGTACTTGAACTGCATTTAACGGGGATAAGACAGTTCAAATGGATTTTTGGAAGTATGCGGAACAGGGTGTAAAGGGCCGCAAACCTCCGTTGAGAAGGGAGGATCCTGCGACCAGACGGGTGTTGTGTCTGGTCCGGGCAACTGCCCAACGTTTGTTATCGGTCTGTAGTATAGGTTCAAATCGCTCTGAAAACTCTGCTTGCGCAATGCGGGATTTGTGTGACTTTAGGTAATTAGTTAGTAGGTGGCGGCATAGAGGCGTACTCGTAGATGATGAGGCTACAGATTTAAGGAGTCACTAGAATGGATCACGTAGTAAGTTACCACTTTAGACGAATTTTAAACGTGGCGCCAGTCACCAGTGAGAGTAAAGTTGCAAGAGGATTGTTTGGTTGTTGGTCTCAGGAGTGACTAAAAGAATATTGAATTAGAGACAAAAAGGTTAAGGGATGAATTGTAAGACAAGAGTACAAAAGTGTAATAAGTAAATAATAATGTGACAGAGGAGAATGGAAGAGGGAAATATTAAACGCTGTAACATGAAACAAGATACAAGCAGAAAATATAAAACTTTACCTAACTTGTTTACTCTCGAAAATGGACGATACTTGTCTTCGAGTCGAGCAACCTGACAAATCCTCGTTACTTATCTATGAGCAAAACAATTTTCTTATGCGATTTCTGCTATAAGCGTTGTGATAGGTACCTAGTACTCAGTCGCACCTACCATCGCAGTCACTTAGACTACAGCGCTGACTACTTGCAAGAAATCTTAGCTTACAAGAAATAAGATACAAATATATAATAACAGATACAAATTACAGATATATTACAGATAGTTACAGCAACAATCAATGGGTAGAGAGTTATACAGTTTTTAATACGTTTGTCGTAAAAACTGTACTAAAAATTTAAATCCCTGCCTCTCAAACTAGGTTATAACCTATATTTTGAGAATATAGTTATCTATCTAAAGCATTTATTACTTTTGTTTTCGTGTCAAAGGTTCACTGTTTATAATACTCGTAGAGAACGACTACTAGTAAATCGTATAAGAAGATTTACTCGCGCCTTTCTGTTACTTCATAGCAAAATAAAGTATTAACTTTATTGATCAGCTTTAGACGGTACCTTTCGATTGTACCCTCAGACCATCGTCGGCTGATCAGCTGAAAACTTGACCCGCAGTCTAATTGAGTAAGTGAATTCGGCAAGGTAAAGGGTTTGATCCCATGAAAAGAGTATGAACAATTGACCAATCACATGCGAGATGAGAGACGCGATATGGATTTCCGTCTATGTATCATACTCTTTCACGGGGTCAAACTCTTTGCCTTGCCGAATTCACTTACGCAATTAGGAAGCTGGTGGACACTACTGAATTCGATATATCGCCAGTAGATATATAGAATTCGACTCAATGATACTCCAGGATGTACTACACTGTTACTCGTACAACAATAGCAACTATTGAGCAGCATTCGATACGACTCGCATGACAGCTTGGCACACGACGCAGAGATTAAATAATCATGGGGTTTGTCACTGTCTCGTTGGTCGAGTGGCAAGTGCTACTTGTGATAATAAGGTCCAGGCGTCCAGGGTTCGATTCCCGTGACGGGCAAACTATTATTGGTGTGTAGAACTTCTAAGATACAGCTTCAGTGTGGATTTTGTGGCCGCTTGATGGCAATGGCTCGCCCCCTATTACATGGGACTTACAATATAACTGACGAAGTGTGGGTGTGTGGGTGCATCCACACGCGATTTTATTTTATGTTTTTTTGCCGTAAACAATAATAAGTCACAAATAATACTACAGTCTGAAGTTATGCAGCAGCCGTCACTGGCTAATACAAGTCACTGTAGAATGTCATTCAAAGCAGTTTTAATTAGAAGATGGCCGCCCCCTCCCAAACCTATTGTTAAAAAGAATCCAGACGCAGCTAATTCAAACTTACGTGTACAGCTATTTAGGCCCGCGTAACATATTGGGACGGGTTTTTTCATAATATCTGACAAGGCGAACAAACGAATGTAATACTTCCACATATGCCACAAAACCATAGATTAGATACAATTACATATTTCAACAATACTCATGGTAACTTAAAGATCTTCTACAATAATAGAAGTCATCTTTCGATCTCGTACAGTACCTACAGTGCATTGGCGACCAAAATCGATAGGAATGAAGCGTCGCATCGGCCAGATTATTCTCCGCATGATTAATTGAGCGGATATTCTGACTCATACAGTGGATGACTGCACAGTGGGCTCCATCTGCACCGGCTTGACAATGGCGCGTGGCGGGCTATTGTACGCATGCGGGCGACGATCGCCGCTGCGCACGCGCTTGCAACTTGCGACATACTGTTTAATAATATAAAGCTACAGAATTGCCACTACGAAAACCAAGAATGCAATAACTACTACTAAGTACTTAACTGTTATGAAAAGTCATGATTATGACACCATTGATACTTAGAGGGTCATTAACTAAACATGTGGAAGCTTGTAATTCGCCATTTTCCCTTTCTTTGGACAATTGTTTATGTTTGTTGTTAGTCTGTAAGCGTTCCTTAGAAATAAATACGAGAATAAGAAGATGCTGGCTCAACATTATTCAGTGGTTCCTAAAGATTGGTTGGAACTTTTGCTTCTAATATGTAAAAATGAATTTAAAGATACATCAGACGTATACTCTAAGCCTGAAACACTGACATGGCAACCCTTCACACTAAAACTCAGTAATTCTGCTTGATGGTAACAACATCAGCGTAGCACCACGCTCGCGCTCCAGTCTTACCAGTACCTGTATGCCAACTAAATACATTACCAGACGGCCTGCTTTTATATTTAAGATTCCATTCTTACTTGAGTGGTCATCGTTGTGAAGAGCTGACCTTCTGCAAGTCAGAGGCCCTCGAGTTTGTTGTCAATACACTTGTATTAGAAGCACCACTCTACCGTGACCAGCAGCGGTGCCATACTTACTCGACAAATGTTTGCTTTAATCGGTTTCGACACTGGCATTGGATGTGTGTGCCCAAATGTTGCCAATCTAACGCTTTAATAGTAACTCTTATTGTGTCGACTATTTAAAAGTGGCAAAATGTGTGTGTACTTCAGGTCTGCCTAACTCCCCGGGGAATATGATGCGTGATGTTATGTAATAAAAAATAAAAA
Source organism: Anorthoa munda (assembly GCA_945859665.1). Classification (NCBI taxonomy): domain Eukaryota; kingdom Metazoa; phylum Arthropoda; class Insecta; order Lepidoptera; family Noctuidae; genus Anorthoa; species Anorthoa munda. Next base: position 1,018,688 of record OX243911.1, on the reverse strand, counting down.
AATTGCCTCTGGACGGCGCTGACTGCTGTGTCATCATCACATCACGGGAATGGTTACAGAATTATTCGTGTTGAGTAAGGATACACAATATGTTGAATTAACTGTTCATGTTTCTTGCACAGCTTAAATAATATTAAAATTGTATGTTTGTTTGTTACGGAGGGTAATATCTGGAAGTCGTTATCCGATTACAAAATTGTTTTCACTGAAAGAAAGAAAGCTACATGCAGCTGCTCATTATCTACTTTTTATCCCAACAAATAACGGGTCTTGTGACGTTAGGGAAGCGAATTCGTGGGCAAAAAGCTGCCATGTGATCAAACCTCGCGAGACGACGACAGGAAAGTTATGTTAACACCACCATTGACTACTAAACAGTTTATGGGGAAACTTAAATATTGCTCAAAAGAGAGTATTTTCCGTAATTACGTACCTGTAGGGCACGCTGCCCGCGAGGAAGATGTAGGTGGTGTGCAGCAGCCCGACCTGCACAGCCGCCAGCGCCAGCAGCGCGTACGCGCGCAGGTGGAAGCGCCCCGCCTGCCCCAGCTGGCGCAGCACGCTCTCGGCGTCCACCTCGCCGGCTGCCATCCTCGGCTTCTTGTCCTCACCGTCCCCGCCCATGTCCGCGCCGCGACTGTCCCGTGACGCCGGGTGGCTAGCGCACTGGTCCACCTCCGCCGCACTGCTCCGCAACAATGACAACTGATCAATTAGAAAGCCGATACCAGGCCAAGGCCCACTGTCAATCAAATCTCACTCGAGATGCAATCGCGAATACGCGCCGGTCTGTAATAGTGTTACAGCGAGAGCACTCGATGAGCGGTCATGAGCGAGTCCTTTCAGCAAACACAGCCTTCCTTATTTATGATTATGTTATTATGCAAGGTATGCAATCACTCTGGAAGTCCCAGTGTGAGATTTTGAACTAAACTCCAATAGATACGAATGCCGGTTAAATACCTCGCACAAGTATATGCTTAGATAGCGCTCATACAGCTGCCGTAAGTGCATAATTTTTGAACATCTGAATAAATACATTATCGTTCGATTTTACACACGAATCACATGAGGAAAATACTATATCTAATAATGCCGTAGGTAGTGGTAATGTTATAAGGGTACAAGCAGGATAGTTGGCACACTTTTTAAAATCACTCTCTATATCTCTCAGGCCGAGTATAGTAATATCTGCTATGATTGGCTGTTGAAGATTCATTCAACCAATCACAGCAGATAACGCGTGCTTGACAATTTGTCACATTAATTCTGCGATAATTTAGAGGTGAGAAATTCGGCTTTAGTACAAAAAGCAAAATATATTATTTGTAAAACTGGTCAGTACCTTGGATTTTTATCTACAAATTTATGAAAAGTAAAAAACAAAATCTTAAATATTTCCAGAGTATTAGCGATGCTTGCGGTCCTCTATATTTTGGGTCATCTATCCCACTTAGTGTATAGTTGCCTAAACGATGAAAATTACGTTTAAAAAAGATGTCCCACCGAGAAACAGGACATTTATCCCGCAAAAAGTTTGCTATCGCATTTTATATTCCCATGCAATCGCACAGAGACATGTGATACGGTCAACTTAGTGCTGGTTGGAGAATCTTTCTATAAATTAATCAACTAGCATACCATTCATCCATGAAACAAGAGTAAGTAATTATAATCGGGGTATACCCCTGGGGCAACTATCCTGGTTGTAACGTGTACCACCATACCTTACCACCATCTTACCACCCATGACCATACCTTAGCTGCGGCTCTGCTTACGATGACGTCTACGTACATAACATATAACCATCACGCCGGTATTCCCCAAAGGGTTAGGCAGAGATGCAGGTAGATATCTGACGAAATGCGTGTGTACTACAGGTATAGTATAGTACACCCGCATTTCGTCAGATATGCCTAATATGCCTCACGTGCACCGAGACGATCAAACAAGTTTAACAGCCGACATTTTTTGTGTCTTATAAAAACCATTTCTTGATTGATGGTAAGTAACATATGTAATTCCTAAAGCACGTGTGGGTGCCCGTGCCTAACAACACACCCAGGCATGGCTACATGATGTCATTGTAAAAGTAGTAGTATTTTACTAGTATAGCTCTTTTGATAGACTGTCCGGGGAATTACTACAACCATTGATTTGGCCTCGTTATTTACGGATTGGCCAGATAAGACAAAATAAAAAAAATAAAAATGTTTATTGAAGCAAAAAAGGTTACACTACAGTTTAAGTACAGCTATATTGTAAGAATTATTCCATTGTAACCATTTTGAGTAATGAACCCTGCCTCTCAAACTAGAGCAACCTGTATCTTGAGAGACAGTATTCAGGAAGGAACAAAAAAAAAAGAACACTGGAAAGGTATGGGGGAGACCTAGGCTCAGAAAAAAAAAATCCTGGCATGTGACGCGCGTGTGTGTGGACCAACGAGCGCGCTATGCAGGACACCCGAGCGCGAGTGTTGCAGCAAGCAGATTATTGCTCATTGTGGTCTGCGTAGGATGCTGAGCGGACGCATCGTATAAGTACCAGTAGTTATTGTAATGAGCTCGGCTCTAGGAAGTGTCGTTCTATTAGAGATTGTAGAAATGCCAAAATGGAAGGGTTTCTATTCTATTCTATACTAGCTGACCCGGCAAACTTTGTTTTGCCATAAAGACACCAAACATTCATCTACCCTACTTACCCTACTTTACCTACCCTACCCTACCTACCCTACACTACCCTACCTAACCTACCAACCCTACCCTACCCTACCTACATACCTATCCTACCTATGTAGGTAAGGTACCATTGTTTTTTTCTTCATTTTTTTTTCATAAGAACCTTCACCTAACAGTAACAAACACAACAAAAAAAGAATAATCGAAATCAGTCCAGCCGTTCACGCGTGATGCCGTGACCAAGGGAAATAGGGATTCATTTTTATATATATAGATTTGTATATGGTAAGCAAAACCGATGTCGACTATTCTGCCAATGCCAATGTCTAAAGTATATTGGAAAACAAAGTATGTTATTAGTAATTAAAAGAGACACAAACTAAATTATTCTTGGTTTAGTCCACTCCATTATATTTTTGACAATTGTTATCTAAACCGATAACCGTTACCACTTTAACTAAAGCCTCTGACTAGGCATTAACTAATAGCAATTAGCAATTCTTTAGTATAGTATTAAGATTATTAGGTTCTCCTTAAATAAACGTATCTAACGCGACTCTAAATCAAACTAATGATTTATTACGAATATTTCTTTTTCTTTTCAAGTAACTATTTCGAAATTAATTAATCGCTGCATTTACAATCCAATCGAAGCAATTTTAGATTATTACTTTTTTGTTAATTTGTATAATCATCATAAATTGCAGTGTATCTAATGAAACTAACCTATAGTGCTGATGCAGTTCATCACCCGAGCCACCCGAGCTACAGTAACGAATGCTTGCGCACGGATGCCATGGTACCCGCATTACTAGTGTGAAGATATTTTCCTCAAACATTCTAAACCAATTACGATAGATGTTGCTATGGAACTGTTAATTACTATAAAAAATACCACGTGACGCGCGTATCTACAGTAAGAATTAACAACAGCTTTTGACACCTTTTAAACTTAATTACGGACGTTAATATATAATTTGTAAATGAAAGAAAACATTAAGAAACGTAATAAAATTCTGTGTACTGATTAGCTTATCATTTTAAACCTATGTCTCAGTTCTTCATGTCTGCGGCAAAAGCACGTGCTTTCACAAGGTGCTGTATGGGGGCCATTTCGGTTGCTTCCACATCAATCCACAAGGCAGTATATTGGGGCCACTGTCACTTCCCTCGTATTCGCGACCTCTGTATCATGGCTACTTATTAACGAATGACCTTCCGTATCATGTATAACATAATTAACTATTTAGAGTAACAATAAACACGGTGTGATCAAGTAGATAGTACAACTTGGTGTAAAGTGTCATAATCTTAATTAAATACTGTTGACCGTGATTGTTAACTCAAAGCAAGTGGCGCGGAGATTTTATCGTTAGTTTAGGATTAGTTTTAAAAACTAAACACTAGCTTATATATTTACCAGTGTTATTATGAGTAAATTGCAGTCATAAACAGATGTAAATGAATCTATGTCAAGTACTCACAAATCTTTATCTTAACCGGAACATCTTTGTCTTGCCCTCATTACAATTTATTTCGCGAAACCGCAACATGTCTTCTTCTACCGTAGCAGTCATCTAAATAGTAGTCACTCCCGCAGCCTAATTGCGTAAGTGAATTCTGCAAAGCAAACAAGTCGGAACCTTCCCTAAAAACGATTTTACGTATTGCATATTACACTCTGAAAAGGAAAGGTTATGCTCCTTTCCATTACCAATATTTTGAAGTAGATTTGATTGTAAAGAATGAATGAAAGCGGAAGAATCGAGATAAATAAATCTATAAATCATTCAAGTTTGATGAAACATAACGCAGTAGATGAAATTCAACTCAAAGGTGGATGTTTGTACTCTTTCCAAATTAGTTTCTCAATACCGAAAAATGTAATGAAATGATACTAATTCTTTGAAGGAATTGACTTGTTTGCTTTGCAGAATTCACTTACGCAATTAGGCTGCCGGTCTAGATATTTAATATCATCCTTCAGAAAATCCATCGTTTCTTTGGTCAGCCCCTATTTGTATATCTACACTAGCTTCTGCCAACCGGCAGATTTTTATATCAGCCGAAAGACGTCCACTGCTGGACATAGGCCTCCCCCAAGCGTCGCCACATTGACCAGTCCCATGCGACTCGCATCCAGCGGACTATAGATAAGATATATATAGATATATAAGTAGGATTTATACAAAAACTTTCTGCACGTCATTTTTCTCATTCCTCCGTATCGCATGCCATATCCAGAAACGATTTCCATATAACCTATCATTCCCCAATGCCACTTTCAGACTTCTTTTTTTCTTATTATATGCACTCGTCGTATATAACACGTCTTAGCATTCTAAACTCTACTACATTCATACCTTTTGTGGTCCAACATTCAGATCCATACAAGGCAGCAGGTCTAATCATCGTTTCTTAGTCGGACCATCTTTTTAGGGTTCCGAAGTCAACAAGGAACCCTTATAGTTTCGCTCTGTCCGTCTGTCCGTCCGCAGCGTAGCTCAGAGAATCTAAGTACTAGAAAGCTATAATTTGGCATGTATATACATATTAATAATTCCGACAAAGTGGTAACATAAAATTATGAAAAATATTTTTTTTTCGGGTACCTGCCATAGACGTAAAGCGGGGATGTATTTTTTTTTTCTCATCTATCCCATGGTGTGGGGTATCGTTGGATAGGCCATTCAAAAATATTATGGGTTTGTAAAAACCATTTTTCGATTCAGAGATTCGTTTGCTTAAAATTAAGCTTTATGTTGCAAATTTATGTTAGAGTCAAGTGTCCCCCCCCCCTGCCAGCGAAATGGTTGCTCTTGGCTATGTGAAAAAATTCACGGCAGTAGTAAATATAACGAAATTAAAAGGAAAATTATCACGGATAACAAGGCTTTACAAGTTTACGAGTAATAGTCGACCAACTTATAAAATGTACTTGGAACAGTAATTTTTTTTTACAAATGCCTTAGGAATTTCACTAAAATAAAGTTGATAGCTGTGTAAAACAGAGTAAATATAATGCTTACGAGCCATGTAAAAATATACAAAAATAAAATCATAACAGGCTTTACAAGTTTACGAGTAATGGTCGACCAACTTATAAAATATATTTGGCACAGTAAAATTTTTGTACAAATGCCATTGAAAAATTACTTAAATAACGTTGTTAGCTGTGTAAAACAGATAGTAAATATATGCTTATGAACAATGCAAAAAAATACAAAAATAAAATCATAACATCCTTAATAATAATGATTTCTAAATTAATAATGTTTAAGCTCGAATAACGCATTGGAGTGGCCGGAGTCGTTGGCAGTACCAGAACGTAATTACTTATTTTCTTTTGTCGATATCCTTCTATAAAGTCAATATTCGACCCGACTTCATCACTAATTGAGTAGCGTATAACTTTCCAGAATGAAATAGTGAATACCGCAGATTAGAGGATTCACCTCTAATCTGCGGTATTAGAGGAGATTAGAGGTGAATACATACGATTTTTTTCAAATTCCGTAAGATAAATAAACGAGGAGCGTGCACGCAAGGATCCAGGAATGAACTATACCATTCCCCGTGGCTCTAACGCGCGCTCGTATGGGCTCCTTTCGCAATTTGCACCCGCGGTGGTACTCAAATAGATAATATTTTTCTAACTTCAGTTGCAAAGTTGGATTTTATAACTCCTTCTTCAGTTACCAGTTAGTCCTTATTTAGTTTAAGTCAAGAGTGAATAGATTACATCTAGGCAAGCGTGCTTCACCGTAGTCCAAATCATCGCTTACCATCAGGCGAGATAGTGGTCAAATGCGAGAATATAGATTAAAAAATCCTATGTGGGCCTGTTTTTAGACTTTGTGAGCCGCTGAAACCGTTCTAATGTTCATGTAACAACAACAAAACCCTCTTTTTAGTCCGCATTATTATGCAACTTCGGAACCCTATTACTGCGCGTGGCCCGACACGCACTTGGCCGGTTTTTATTTTACCTTGCAATGGAGTTTATTTACAGGCTACAGGTTTATTCTGGAGAAACAGTTGTCTACTATAAGTAAACTCCCATAACAAATCTGTCTCTTAATAAATAAAATGCCATGTATTGTCTTTTCAGCCTTCCGTCATGGTTTCCCATTGTGTTTACGGCCTTTGTATGCTCTGTGTTATAATTTCACCATCAACTCTAAATCTTCCTTCTTATATTCCGAGATTATCTATTGTGGGTATATCTGCAGTTCACATAAGATATTGAGCAGGGCCAAAATGGAATCTTGTGGTACCCCACCTTTTATATCTTGAAAGGCAGAGTAGGTTCATTGATTTTGACTTTAAGAACAATTAGAAGTAATGTGAAAGTTGGTAGTCGGCACATCTGTCAAAATAATGAACTAGTCATGCTGGAGGAATATAAATAAAACAACACAATCTTTATTAAATTAAAATTGCCACTTTATTGTTAATGTCTTACTATATCTTATTATCGAGTGTCCGTCACTGTGACCGGCACTAATCGTACTATCTACTAATACTACAATATGGTCGTGGATTGTAACTGAACGATCTTCGACCATTGCATCATACGTATATATGTTAGCGTACAACCCATTACCCTCGGTTAGACCTTACACTTACTTGTCAAGAGAGAAAAGGAAGACATTTGTACTTTTGTGAAACAAGCCGTGTCATACAACAGCTCCTTGAGATCATTAGTTAAATAAGACGTTACACTATTGAAGATTGTTGTCATGGTCATGTTGGCTTCAGGTTGCTCGTCAGTAATACTACACCCCATGTTCAGAACAATAACAAAACCAGATACAATAGCAAATATCGTTTTTGAAGTGGATTGATGATCTTGCAATGAAATCCATTAGGAACTATATAATCTGCATTGATGATTCCCAAGTAAATATTTTAATAGCATGTATAATAATTTAATACTATATATAATTAATAATGCCTGCACATCTCATGTAAGCTTTGAGCTTGTTTATAACTTGAGTCTTGAGACCACACATCAACGCCCACAATGTTTTCGAAATCACTGCATATTTTACGTCTGACTTTGAGACAATTAATTTTAAACGATGCTCACAGTCTAGACTGGCATTTCATTACACAATACACAAGTATGGCTTAGCCGACGATCTTTAAGATCTAAGACACCTGTGTCTCAATGCTATCGAAAGTTAGTAATTTTTTACCCACGAGTATATTTGCACGCTCAAAGTGAGTAGCTCAGTAAATTATCACATCATCAGCCTATTAATGTTCCCACTGCTGGGACACAGGCCTCCTCTCTGTGAGAGGGAATGGGCCGTCATCCACCACGCGGGCCCAATGCGGGTTGGTAGCCCAGTGCGGGTTGGTAGCCCAGTGCGGGTTGGTAAATTATGTGATATCATTAATATAAGATAAGACTTTTAAGGTATAATTTTTAGGCAAAATTGAGATATTCAAAGGGTTTGTCTAAGAATCGGCAGATAATTTGAAAAGTCAAGTTTTCGGATCGAAAAACGGTGATAACCAATATTCCAAGGAAACTAAAATTATTATTTGTATTTTCCGGATTTTTTATGAAGGTACATAAAAGTAAGTTGTTACAGCTCTCGTGTTTCACATCACAACCACACACAACTAATAAAAAGTATTATTATTTGGACAGGCTAAAACAGTAGATTCTTACATATAAACCTTGTTTTATTATTTTATTAATCACACTAAAAATATTTTCACCATACACTCTACAACGATTTTCTTTTACAATTAATTATTCATTAAAATTATCTGTTATGTAATATTCATTATTTATTAACAAAATAGTGTTTACAGTTTTGTTACCTACTAATCTTACACAGTTAAATCAATACCGACGATAGTTGAAATAAGTTTTGGTAAACTATTGATTATATCAATTAAAACAACTGTTCATTCTATGTCATGTAACGCTCTTAAAGTGTGATACAACGCAACTATCCTGAACAGAATTAAGCCGGTTTCTGAATTAAGTAGATATTCGCAGCTAAAAACTTGTCAAATTCTATTTTAATGCCAAATGTCTACTTCTCAGCTATCAGCAGACGAACATAGTTTAATACACAATTTCAAATTCTTAATTCAGAAATCGGAGGTATAATTCAAACCATAGACATAAATTATAACTGGGATGTTTTAGAAACTTATTTTTAGGTCCCCAACCGTATGATAGAGAAAACAAGTCGCTTGTTTACCTATTCGTTTTATATACGAGTCTGACCTCTAGAACGAGGCGGGTGCTCGAATTCCTCAACCAAAATGCAATGATTGGTTTTCTAAAATGCAACTTTCAAGTTGAAATTATATTTCAGCTTGAAACTCAAGCCTTTATTGGACCCTTGCCAAAGATTGTTAACCTAAATTAGCTGAACATGCAAGTCGCACGTCCTGAGAACCTTATTAGAACCAATCGTAGCTGAGCTACATGTTAACATAATGTCCTATATGATATAATATAGGACATTATTGTATATAAGGTCCTAGTTGAGACAAAATGAAATGATTACAACAAATTCAACCAGCGCATCGGATAAAATGCATAATTCTGAATTCAGGGAACATAAATTATGCTCGAAGAGTTCTATAGGCCAGCCGCCCTCGGTAGCCACGCGATGCGGGCGAGGTGTGATGACGGGCCTCTACCTCAGTGCGGCACAACCATCTCAGTCCAACGGTGGGCGTGTATTTGTTCGAGCTGCCAGTTTGTCAGACTGTGTTGAGGTCAGGCGTGGGCGGCGCGCTGGGCTCCTCCTGCGCCGACGCGTCCAGGTCGGCGAAGGAGTCGGGCAGCCGGCGGTGCAGCGTGTCCGGCACCAGCCGCGTCAGTGCCGCGCTCAGCAGCGGCAGCGAGCCGAAAAGCAGTGTCGGCAGCCACCACTTGTACACCGCCTGCGATATATACATACGTATTAGATACATAGGTAATTCGGACGTTTACAAAATTCCAATGGGTGCCTAACTATTAGCAGCAAACGACTATACAAGTGTCTACCATTGGCAAATAAAGGGACACCCCGTACAGTAGACACACTGTACTCACCAGCAGCGGCGTGAGCGGCGCGAGGATGGCGCCGACGCGGCCCAGCGTGGAGCAGGCGGCAAGCAGGCGCTGGCGCGCGCGCGTGGGGAACAGCTCGGCCGTGTACACGTACAGCACGTTCAGCGTCATGGTGGCGCCCATCTTCCCGATCAAGTACAGCCCCGTGCTCCACAACCCGCTCGCTGGAAACAATCAAATCAAATACTCAATTAATGACACAAATCAAATCACATTTATTCGTAAATGTAGGTTTCAATACAATAGGATGTTATAATAACATGTTCAGTTCGCTACATTTTACTCTACATACAAATAATAATAAAGTTATTGGTGTCGAAACAACAGACACACATTTAAGATGAAGTAACTCAACTACTTACATACTAACACACAATTCCTTACGTTCATACTAACACACAATTATTAATGTCAAAATAATTAAAATAATAACCGCTCCGCAGTATCTCTACGTTGACGTCGTGGTGGGGCTTGCGTGCTCCAATGAACCCTAGGTCAGTGCCGGTAGATTCTACTTTGCCCCAACATACCTAGGGTGAGGGGCCAGACTAAGAGAGATACAATCCGCAGGGCAGCATTATGGCGAGCTGGTGGGCAGTGGCGACCCCACGGTCCTTATCTCCAGGGAACACTGACGGGGAACAGAGCTCCCACCTCTCCCTGCCTTAATTGGCTGGCTTGAGTGGAGATTCGCAAGAGCAAACGTGTTCGGAGGAAGGAAGTTAACCCAGTAAGATGCTGGTAGGGATCTTGACCGTACTGCCGGGATTGTCCTGATAGCCGTGGCATACCTCTAGACTCGTCAAGCATCTCCATATTATGTTGCCCCTTTGGCGCTACGTCACTAAAGTGCTAGCGACTGATTATGGGGGGGACCATTAATTGGCTGTGCAAGTCATCACCTGCCATTTTACAGCGTGTAGATCAACAGTGGTCAGGCAGAGGCCAATAGTCCTTCAATAGTTTTAGGTAATCGATCCACGAAACCTCCCGAACCCATAGCCCAATGTGTTTTATCTCCATATTCTGCAATAGTCCTGCACCAGCCGGGGATTGTCCTTGGGTGCTCTTGTTTCGGCCCCTGGTACGCTCAGGGGCCGAAACCAACTCGCAGAGGCCTTGCTAGACATGTAGGGTGAAACGTGAGACCAACCGGCGATTATCCCTGTATGCACAGTGCAAAAAAAAGCTATATGTAATATTGTAATAAGCTAAATGTCAGTGGTGTCCTCCATAAACTCAGTTGTGGAGTAGTAACATTTGTGAATTAAACATTGTTTCAGTTTCTTTTTAAACATATAATTATTAAGATTCTTTATAAGTCGTAGAATTTTATTGAAAACTAGCGGACGCGTCGTGGTTTCACCCGCGCAGTTCCCGTTCCCGTGGGAATACAGGGATAAAAACCTATGTCACCCGGGGATAGTGTAGCTTCCCAATGGTGAAAGAATTTTTGAAATCGGTCCAGTAGTTTTTAAGTTTATTCTTTACATACAAAAACACAAATCTTTCCTCTTTATAATGTTATAAGAATCTAAATATTAAATGAAAAATGTATAAATGATTGACTAAGTATGACTAAGTTATAATGTGTATATATGCAATTTTGCTTTGTGTTTTAAAATAGGCGTTTGTATCATACTAGACTAAATAGGTTTTCTGTCTTTTGCTTATAAAAATTAATTATTTTTTAATTATCTTTATATGTTTAACTGATCATTATATCAAATAAAATTCATTAGAATCAGTTATTATATCTAGAGATTTTGTAATTATATCATAGCTTACTTTTTAATTTTAAATAATAAACATAGTCTTAATTAATACATTTTAAAATTGACCCCTAAAAAAACATCCTTTTTGTTTTGTTTCGCTAATTTTGCCGGTAGGTGTAACTACACCTGCGGATTTGAATATTTTTGTAGTTTCAAAAGTAACTACTTTTGAAACTACAAAAATATTCAAATCCGCAAATATGGGTACAAAGTACTAAGCTAGAGTACATTTGAATTTCGCTAAGTGACAAGCGGGCGCTGTGAAGTTGAAGTCCGTTAGTGTTGTAAGCATCTATTAGCAGGGCCTGATTTACCTACAGGCTAACCATGCTTGATCCTGGGGTGCGAGGATGAAGCTTGCCTTTGCAATCGCCACTTACCAACAGAATAAAATTTAGATATTTATAATTTCGCGCGTAAAATAATACAACACGTATTACATTTGTAAGATTGCCCGGACACGACTTTGCTTCCTATCTATCCATGCGCCGCTTAATGGACTAGATCAATTAGTTTACAGTGAGTCACCTCAGTCAGTCTCAGTTGGAGTCACGCAGTAGCGTATTTACCCTTAGGCCGAGATAACTATGGCACGCCGAGACAGCGAAACGCGGCGCATTCCAGTCCTAGCAGCCGGGTATTTTTTTTGAGACAAGCACGCTTCTTGCCTGCCGCCCCGTCTAGTCAGTCAAAAGAAAACCTTACCCATCCGAGGCAGTTTGCTGAAAATTTTCGAGGTCGCTACGCTCGCTTACATCCTTGTTTGTCATTACTTTTTCATGACTCCTCCTCAAGGGCGGATTTAGGGGGGAGGGGGGGGGGGCGCACGGGGGCACGTGCCCCCCCCAGACGGTATTTCGTGTATTGTAGAGATTCCATCGCAGTACATACTTAGAAGCAAATAAAATTTTCAGAGTTGTTAAAATATATATGAATAAAATAACAGAAAGAAACTATTCACCGCTGCAGTGGCGGATGTCTTCAAGGTTCTGGCATCAACGTCAACTGCGAACACATCACTCACCTTCGGTCCGCCGATGATAAAGCTGTCATGGAGACCATGGAAGACCCCAGTTCAACGGTCTATGACCTCAGTAGAGCTTCCGAAAGAATGGGTCCAAAAATGAACATGGACAAACCAAGGTGATGTTGAACGCCCATTGTTGCACCCACTCCTATCAAAGTCAGTGGCCCCACAGCCGAAGCCGTGGACAACCAGGTCCAACCTCGAGAAAGAGGTCAACCGTCGAATCCGACTCGGCTGGGCAGCGTTCGGGAAGTTGCGCGGTATCTTCTCGTTCAAATTACCAAAGTGTCTCAAGACGAAAGTCTATGACCAGTGTGTGTTGCCAGTGATGATATATGGCTCTGAGACGTGGTCGCTGAAAATGGGCCTCATCAGAAAGCTTACAGTCACCCAAAGGGCAATGGAGAGGGCCAGGCTCGTAGTGTCTTTGCGTGATTGAATCAGAAATATAGAGATCCGCAAGAGAACCAGGGTTATCGACATAGCCCGATGAATTGCCAAACTTAAGTGGCAGTGGGCAGGGCACATTGCTCGCAGAACAGATGGCTGATGGGACAGAAAAGTTTTGGAATGGCGACCGCAAACCGAAAGACGTTGCGTTGTAAGGCGCCCACCGGGTGGACTAATGACCTGGAGAAGGTTGCGGGGATCCGCTGGATGTGGGACGCACGGTACCGATCAATGTGGCGACGCTTGGGGGAGGCTTATGTCCAGCAGTGGACGTCTTTCGGCTGGTATGATGAACAGAAAGAACATGAGTGAAACTCTTGTCTTTCGTAGACCTTCCTATACATACTTGAACTTGGAGAAATAAACATGAAGTATGATACTTCAAGTTTATTTCTGTCAGTTATTGTTGATTTTTTTGCCCGTCCGCCCCTTGTGCCCCTCCCAGAAAAAAATCCTGGATCCGCACTTGCTCCTCCTAACTAACCTAACCTACTCCTATAAATACAAATATAGAAGTTGCCTCAAGGATACATTTATTTAGATTAATGTAAGTAAAGAGAAAATTTTCGCTCGCTCTTACATGCGTGCCTCTCTCTTTTATGCGTTGAGTCGGCTTCATTGGCTATTGCATCTTAAGGGTCAGGAAAATAGCCCTAGATACCTACGCCAATTCATATCGCAACTGTAGCTAAGGCTAAAAGTCATCGTGTATCAACCGAGACTTTTGGTCCTAATGATATCATTTTGTATGTTACACACAGTCTGGACAGCTGGCGTATCTTATCAGGTCAAGTTAGATATATGGCAGGGCTAAAGTCAAAGTCATTTGTCCGTTGCGACATAAATATCATTACTAATCTTATTACTTTACACATGTCGCAGCCACAGCTATATATTTAGACGTACGTATCTAATCATAATACTTACGTACTTAAGCAATTAATTGCTCGTAAACATCCATAACATTTTAACGAATTCATGTTTACCTCATAACAAGACCAAGGTATAGGTAATTAGTTACCTTGTACCTAGACGCGATAGATTAAGAGAATACCCACATTCCTTAGTAAGTGGTCATAATGTTTACTTGCATTAATTTAATCACATAAAACTTTTTATTGCGCATCAGATGTATAACGCACTCACGCAAGAATGTTCGGACTTTTTCGCTGGCAAGTTACTGGTGCTCTGCAGGGGCCTCTTCTCATAGTGAGTTTGTATAATTCCAAAATGAACACCTTCATATACCTACTATATACGTCCCGTTTAGACTGTACCTTTATTCAGTACTTCTTCGCGGTGTCTCCGTTGAATTTTACCGTAGTATGCAGTTACAGAAAGGCCAGCCGCGTGTTGAGTACTACTCACCTTGCGGCAGGCAGGACATGGCGATGAGCGCGCTGGCGGTGAGCAGCAGCGCGGCGGTGAGCAGCGGGCGCCGCCCCACGCGGTCCAGCAGCAGCGTGTTGACTAGCAGAGCGGGCAGCTCGGCGGCGGCCACCAGCGCGTAGTTGGCGTGCGCCGAGCCCGCCAGCGCGTGCGCCTGCACGGCCAGCCCGTAGAACACGAACACGGCCGACATCCACCACACGAAGCACACGCACAGCCGCCGCCGCAGCACGCTGTACCTGCAACCACAACCACCCAGCGTTAGTTTTTGGCCCACTAGAGCCAGATAAGAGGAAATGCGGGCAGAGAGCTCCGACTGAATTTTCTTAGTAAAAAGTTATAAGTTGAGGTTTAAGGGGTTCCATTTCTATCCATTTCGGGCCGAAACACAACGCTGATTTCGGCGTTGCGGTGCCGCAACGCGGTTATGTGTTTAGGCCCTATCGGCATGTTGTACCGCCGCGTCACCGCTCGCCGGCGAGCGCTCGAAATTCGATACATATCTAGTTATCCCAACCATAGAGTCGTGCTCTATGAAAGGCAGGGCTGGCGAAATTAGGAAAAAACTATCTTTCTACATTAGAAGAAGCTACCAATGTGGCTCATGAACTCAACGTAGAATCACATTTCCCACCAATAAATACAATGCGTCCAAGAAGAAAACCAACACAATTTCAAAGTGATGAAGTTGTACTAGACCCCAAAATCAAATACAAAGTAAAGTTTTTTTTTATTATATATCAGACATTAACTTCTTTAAAGGAGATTCGAGGAGTTAAAATCATTTACCAAAGTATTTGGCTTTTTCAGCAATAACTTTTGAAATGAATTTAATTACTCCAATCTGTTTGTTACTCCAATGATGAATTATTGAAACATTGTAAAGATTTACATCTGAAGCATAAAGATGATTTAAGTAGTGAAACAGACAGTGACGGTATTGATTTGTTCAATGAACTCATTGTTTTAAAGTTGCATTTTCCAACCAGTCTAATGATCCGCAAACCCTATTGCAATATCTTTTTAGTAATGACTTAATTTCAACGTTTCCTAACACAGCAATAGCGCTTAGAATATTACACAGATTGCCGGTTTCAGTAACATCTGGTGAAAGGACCTTTTCAAAGTAAAAAATTATCAAAAACTATTTAAGATCAACAATGCTCCAACAAAGGTTAATTAATTTAGCTGTAGTTTCAATTGAACTTGAAGTTTTAGACAGCTTGGATATAAGAAAATTTATATCAGATTTCGCAAATATAAAGGCGAGAAGAGTTCGATTTCTGTAGATAACAATTTATACGGATTTACACTTAAATTTAAACAAAAATAAATATTTGTTCCATTTTTCTTTTTTTTATCACACCTTATGAGAGAACAATAAACAGCCTTTCTGACAAGCTCAGCGTGGGTAGTCATAGATAAACAGGGGCGGTATAATCGATATTGCACACGGGCGTTCCAATAGCTAGCGGCAGACCAGGTTGGACCAATATTGGAGGAGGAAATAGGCGCGAGCCAAACCTCGAATCATGACTTTTTACGTTCGGAAGTCTGCGACCGCATTTTCTTTTACGAAACACCACTGACGCAATAAACGTGACATCAATATCATTTTCAGATCGTAAAGAATGCAGGTTAACGGAGTCAGGAGCACCGTACCTACTGCCTGTGCACGGCATGCATGTTGTATCAGTGTCGCAGCATTAAGTGGAGCGATGGCCGTCACTGCAGATGTGGTGCATATTTACCCAAGTGAATTTTTGTTTTGATTTAATTTTTAGTTGTTGCGTGACGCTTCGACGCATATAATAAGTTTTCTTAGTTTATTTGTTCACATGCTTACTGCAGCATGTGTCACTTGTGGTCAGAATTAAAAAACTTACAATGAGCTCAACCAAAATAAACCTACGGGTTCCAATAATCTCCTGGTCGAATAGAGAAACACAATATGAATCTTTAATAAGGAAACATCAGGAATCACCTCGTGAAACAATCGCGGGCAATAACGTCACTTATTTATTACATCTCTAAGCTATGATTTATTCATTAAAAATACCACATGGTAATCAGCGACCAAGTGACTCTTGGCTAAGTGCGTAAACCTAATAACAACATGTTTTTTATAAACGTACATGACTTGCAAATGGTTTTACAAATTATTTAGATCACAAGTTCTAATCAAGGGTCTCAGAAGATCTAGTGAATACTCACTCGAATGCGTAACGGAAACATTCGCTTATGTCAAATCGTATGGAAGAATTGTGTTGCACTGTAGTGTTTCGCTTGAAATTCAGGTCGAATAAAAACAGGCCAAGTGCGAGTCGGACTCGCGCTCGAAGGGTTGCGTACCATTATCGCAAAAAAAGGCAATAAATCACGTTTGTTGTATGGGAGCTCCACTTAAATATTTATTTTTACTTGTTGCTATCTCTCTCTCTTGGTCGGTCCCTCATGTCTGAGGATCGTGGTCAGCATCAAGGTTGCACCTGGAGAGGATGATCTGCCTCCGGCTCACCGGTTTCTGTCCAGCGCGTCCCTTACGACCGTGTAGAATTTGGAGGCCGACGAGTCTTTCACTTGATCGGTCCATCTTGTTGGTGAGCGACCGCGCGATCTGTTGCCGGTGTTCTCAACCACAATCAGCTTTTCCAAATTCTCGTCGCCTCTGCGCATTGTGTGACCGAAATACGCAAGAATGTGTTGTTGGCAAATAGAGGACAAGCGAGTTTTTATTCGGAGCTTTACTTGTTGTTATAGCGGCAACAGAAATACATAATTTGTGAAAATTTCAACTGCCTAGCTATCACGGTTCATGAGCTACAGCCTGGTGACAGACGGACAGACAGACAGAGGGACCGCGGAGTCTTAGTAATAGGGTCCCGTTTTTACCCTTTGGGTAAGGAACCCTAAAAATCACACTGAGGCTATGATGATGATGATGGCGATTCGATATTAGTGACTGAGCTAAACAAAGTAGAACTAACTTGACGAGCGCTGTGAACAGTCCCTCGTCGATGTTAGACTCCGCGCTGGCTCCGATCTGCTCCTTCTCCAGCAGCATCTTGTCGAGTGCCTCAGCTGGCAGCCGCACTCCATTGCACTTGGCTGCTTGCTTGATGACAGCAGCAGCATCGTCCAAGCGGCCACGCGCCACTAGCCAGCGCACACTCTCGGGCAACAGCCAGGGGTAAAGCAGCAGCATCAGCGACGGCGGGTAAGCCAGCCGCGCCCACGTGCGCCAGTAGCCCGCCAGGTAGTCCACCAGCGCCAGTGACGCCGCGCCCAGCGCCAGCGGGATCCCCAGCACCAGGCTCGCTAGGATGCGGTGCTCCACGCCCAGCCATTCTATCACTGGAAACATCAAGAGAACGGTTCAAGTAAAACCACGCGACATACGCAATACGCAATTCAATTAGGTACATCTTCTAGTGATTAGCAGGACAGGATCATAAGTTCTATGTGTATGGCTGAAGTGGTGTGTGCTGTACTAACTGAGCACGAAGGCGGAGGGGTAGACGCTGGCGCCCAGCACGGTCTCGGCCAGCTCGCCCAGCAGGTAGGCGTGGTAGGAGCCGGCGAAGGACTTGGCCAGCCCCAGCAGCCCCGCGCCCACGCCGCACACCACCAGCGCCGAGCGCCGGCCCCATCTGCAACCACACCGGGGACAAGTTTAGCGACTGATCGAGTGTCGATCAAGGGACCAAACGTCCCAATAAGATGGCATAGCTACCTAGGACCACATGTCCTTTTAAATGTATAGGTAAACCCAAAACCTTGTAATTGTAATGGGCATATTTTCAGTGAAGAAGAACTGAGTCTCTAAGCAAAATTCTATCCCATCAAAAGCATAACATGAAAACGCCACGCAAAAAAGTCTCGGGGCGCAATTCTTCGGGCGTGCAGCATGCATGTTAAACACGTGCTACCGCTCAGCCAGCACTCAGGACGGCCACTACGCGTAGCACGTGTTTAACATGAACGCTGCACGCCCCGCCTTGCTCGACGCCGTGCACTCTGGCCGTACACTTAGGCGGTTTACACACGGCACCGCGCACCGCCGCGGTTGGCGGTGAAGCGGATCTCATGTCGCATTGGCCTCTAAGAAATCCGTTGATGCCTAACACACGTACACCGCCCGACCGCGCGGGTCGAGCGGTGCTCTTTCCTTCGTGTCCGCGGCGGTGCGCGGTGCCGTGTGTAAACAGCCTTAGGCTGCGGCAACGCTTTCGTTCATAGAATGGCATTCGTCTGGAGCCTCTGGCACAACATAGAAACGCACCACTGCGCCACCCCGACACCCCGCCGCCCCGCCCGCCGCGTTTGTGTCTCTGGCTACCGCAGTAGTTATCGCTATTGTTTATATTGTTTTCTTGAAAAACCTATAGATGTCGCTACAGGGTTCCCTCTATCTGGCAAAGTCTTGATGCTCCGAAATTTATTTGGCATAACTAACACACTTGGCATAATTTTCTTTAAACGAATATTTTCAAGGCATGAAAAATATTTAATTGGCCGAATGTTTAAGTGTCCGAATTTACAATGCGATGATAATTTGGTTCAATTTCACTTAGCATATTATGAAGATGGCAGAAATTCACTTGGAATAATTTTCTTAGGCATTTCTATAAAATAGCATTTTTAACCTTACATTAAAACATTGCCTTAAAAAGTCAACATGTTGTGCTACAAAAGTTAGTGACAGAAAATAATCGCTACAAAACCAGCAGTTTGCGGTGGTGAGTGAAAACCATCAGCTACGATAAGCTCGCGTGGGGCCGCCGCGCCGCAGTCCCGCAGCGCCGGCGCCCGCCGTGACAGAAACTATGCCTGCTGCGTTTTAAATTTTCTCTTGCATGCTGCATGCTTGGTGCATGCATGGTGTATGCTTGTTTGCATGCTTGCTGCATGCATGGTGTATGCTTGTTTACATGTTTGCCTGCTTCATATAGGGAAACAAAAACCAAAAAAAAACAATCTATTTTATTATTATGGTAAAAATTACAAAATAATTCTAACTATGAATTTTCTTGTGTGCCAAAAGACGGTTCTGTCTGTAAACTTTCTGCGATATGATGGTTCTGTCTTTTAATGACTATCGATATGAAAGTTATGCCTAAAGATGATTCTGACTTACAAAATTATGAGTTTTGAATGTATGATAAATGAGTGTATGCCAAACGATTTTCTGCTAAATGAAGCTTATGCTATAATATTATGACATAAAAAGTTTTGTTAAAAAATGTAGACCCGTCGCTACACCGTGCGAACAAGTAAATTAAGTCGACGTGAACATTCAGCAAGAAAAATATTCAAAACATTTTATGTTTCCGGATCTGGGAGAGAGGGCCCCTGACCCCACCTTGTTTTTTCTACTTTTATGCTTCTACGCATCAAACAGAACTTTATTCAAGGTCAAGATAAACGGCCAGCAACAATATCATCGTCAAACATTGCCATCACTTACCTATGAATGTTATTTACATAATTTTATCATGTCCCATGGTTGATGGGGAGGCGTCTGATTAACGACTTTAATAGTAGTTGCACACGATTGATTTTTGATCAATCGACGATGCTGTCTGTGGTTAAAATAATAAGAACATCGATACGAAAATAGTCTGAACGAGTGTCTCGCATGACTAGTGGTCCGTACTGAACCGAAACACTGTTAAACGCAAGCTAACATTATTTTAACCGATGCAATACAAACTGTTTAATACAGTCATTAAAACAGTCATCAAAGAAAATTATCTGATTCTGATTTGATAAGAACCTAGGAATGATATCGATAAAATCAAGTACCTTCCATTCTAATTGATGATTGGCGATTGTCACTGTTTGAAATATAGCCAGGGGATCAGATCGAGGGGATCAGACCGGAACAAATCGCTGCTCTGACCCATATTAGATTAAATAAATGACGCTCAACGTGGGCATACAATATTACCTGTCGGAGACGAAGCCCATGATGGGCAGTGAGATGAGCATGCCGACGTTGTGCACCGTCCCCACCAGGGAACGCTTCCACTCCTGACAGCCCAGGTCGAACTGGAAACAACACATAACATTCAAATCTGAAAGGAGAAAGGTTGAGAGTCAGAGCCGTGTGAGCAGTTGACAACTAACGTGTTTGCAGAGGGTCAACGAATTAGTAGATGTATACGAGTGTCGGACGCATGGCATGGACATGTGGCGATGTAGCACAACACGCCGCTGGCGACGAGAGGGCTACCGTCCAGCGCATGACTCACACTCACGTGACTCGCGAGTCGCGGGAACCTGTTCCTTTCACAAGCGACACAAATGTGCGCAAAATTACAAAAATATATTTTTTACGAGTCCTACGAACTTCGTTGAACCCGAGCGGCTACTCTAGCATACTTTTATTTATTTATTTATTATCATACACGACACGCTTGCCCATTTGTGTGGTGGAAATACAGAACTCATTCCCAACCTTTTCTGGGGCTTTTGTAGTAATTAACCCGAACCGTGCACCTTTTGTCGACGTTTTATAAGTGCCCATGTAGGCCTATATAATATGAAAAAACATTTGATTTGATTTGCTCATAAGCACTAACGATTAGGTACTCGACTGCTTATCATACCATTTATCGACCTGTTTAAAAATTTGCTTATGAAAATATATACGCAGCCCTTACCTGACGGCTGACGGCTACGCTCACTATTCAAATATCCACGCATGTATAACAAAAGCCGCTGAGCAGCGTTGAGCAGTTGAGTATAACTATGTGATGAATGTGCGGATTGACGAGAAAGCCAGAAAATACAAAGTGAGAAATAAGTAGGTATGTTAGATGAAGTTTCAAAGTGGTGCCAGTGACAGTTGAAAGGGAATCTTGTATGAGGAGGGATGAAAAGCATGTTGATGAAAGAAAAAATAATAGTTAAAGAAAGTAAAAAGCATGCTTTAATAGAACACCAAACTAAAAAGTAGAAAATAATTGTCAATAAATTTAAATTAAAAATAGTGTGATTAACAAAAAAAAATTTAATTGTAAAAAAGCGTGGCGTACTTTGTAAGATATTTTCAATATGACTAATTTTACCATTATCTGTCATCAAAATATTATAACAATTGAAATCATGCAACCCACGCTTTTTTACAATAACATAAAAATTTATTCTACCTAGAATACATTTTTATGTAACGTTCAAAAGTGCCGCTTGGTGGCCACCAATCGGCACTTTTTAATTAAAATTTAATTCATTTTAGTTAAAATAAAATATCTTTGTCTTTGTCATACTTTTTTGTTTGTTAATCACACTATTCTTAATCTTTCTTTTTTTAATAACTTTGCCCCGCACTAGGAAATTCTTTCTGTATCGTGGGTGCGTTTACAAACATATAAACTCACATATACTCAGAACCGGAACAACTATCTGTAGGTCATACAAATATTTATTCCGTGCGGGAATCGAACCCGTGACACGCAGCGCAGCAGTCAATCGCTCGACCACTGCGCCAACCGTGCGCCCAAAGTTTAAATTTATTGAAAACTAAATTCTACTTTTTAGTTTAGTTTTCTATTAAAGCGTGTTTTTTTCTTGTTTTTTCAAACTATTATTTATTTTTTACTTTTTAGGTGAACCGCTAATTCTAAAGATCCCGGTAAAGACAATGGTACAAACTAAAAATTATTGCATTGTTATCGGTTCTTGATAAGTGTGTAAAGTTTCAAATTTATCCGACGTTTTGAAGGGGGTGAAAATCACATTCAAAGATTTCGTTACATACATACCAAGCTAATAAAAGCGTGTTAATTAAAAAGGGAGTCAGTGTATAGTGGTGACGTTGATAGGACAGAATGGAAGAACAAAACGTGTTGCACCAACCCCGAATACATGGGACAAGGGCAGGAAGATGATGAAGGGCAGTGATGCCTACCTCAGAAACGATGCTGCTGCCGTGCTGGTAGACATAATCGTCACAAGCGACAGCACTGCTGTTGTCGAACAGCTCCGGGTGGCAGGCATGCGCCGCGGCGGGCCAGCGCTCGCAGCGCGCGTCCTCTGGCAGCGCCCAGGCGGCCCACTCCGCCCCCCACTGGCCCGCGCCCGCCACGCCCATCGTCGTGTTGCCCTCGCATTCCGGCACGTGGCATCTGAGCACAAGAGCAATATGTTCAGTAAACTTCATCACCATCATCATTTCAGACGAAAGACGTCCCCTGCTGAAAATAGGCCTCCCCCAAGCGTGTCACGTCGTCCGGTTCTGTGCGTCTCCCAGCCAGTAGACTCCCCTAGGCTACACCAGGGCATCAGTCCACCTGGCGAGTGGGAAGTGTGGGAACCTTACAACGCTGCGTGTCACGTATAGTACAGTCAGAGCTTTGTCACCGCAGTTTCGAAAACATTCAGATTGAAACTCTCAAATCTAACCTTTGGCTACTTTAACAATTTTAGGTTGGAAAACAGATCGACAACACTCCTAATTGTAAATTCTGACTCTTGCTGAGCATATGTACATGCACTGCCCTACAGTGCTGATCGCCAACTCGCTGGCATCCTTACCATTTTAGCTGCTAAAGTGAAAATTTCTCAATGAGTCATGGCGCCTCTACTTTCACTAGCTCTTTGCAAGGCTTCATCATGGCGGGAGCACTTTCCCGACAACCCCCTCCCCTTAGTTTACCTGGACTCCTTTAGTTGTTGGACGACTTGTTGCTCTAAACGTCTCATACAGTACATAAACAGTTACTCTTAAACTAAGTAACACACTAAACACTGTACTGTGTGTACTACACAGAAACTGCGCCCACTTGCTTAGCATACTTATCGCGTACATCGGTATTCGCTACGTATCTAATAAAACTGCTAAAACTACGATAATGTTGTCTTTGGGCTCCATCAAATAGGTAAGATATGAAATTTGGCATCTTACAGTTTTGGCGCTGTTCTACTACTAGAAGATCCCGCAGAAGATGGGTCCAAACAAGTTAAGCTAGACTAGCTAGACTTGCTTGCCAGCTTGTACACGCTACTACATATTCCTGAACGAACGGAAGACTAGACATGTTTTTCATCACGAGAACTTTCCTCTCCATTGCTACTACTCCTATAATGTCAACGTAGTTTTTTAATATATTCTGCTTTTCTTTTTGTTCGCAATCATATTCATCTGCTTCAAACTTTCTCACTTTTAACGACAGAGCTGAAGATCTCTTGAGTCTTTGCGTCGCCCGTCCTCAAACTCACCCGGATCACGTGCCTCAGACCGAGGACCCGAGACTGCCCAACGACATTTAAACATTTTAAATACTCACTCAACTAGTTTTTTGTTTACCAAAATATATAATATTAAACTTGAATATTTTTTAGTTAAATGCAGTTTTTTCGTGAAGCGTGTACAACATCGTGATTTGCCGGAATGTTTCAACCATTTTGGGATCGGCTTCCAGTCTGGGATGCAGATGAATAAATAAACTCCCAAACTTGGCGTTGTTTTAACTCAATTAATAGCACTAGTTATTCCCTTGTTCTGAAGCCTTACAAATTATACATGGTGTTGTATCGCGTTTCAGTCCAAACCACATTCTCTTATTACTAACTAAAAGCATGGTGCTAGTTCCCACCATCAGTTCATCACTTTGAGTTTGTTTACTAAAAAAATAAAATAAAATAAAAAACTACGTTCAAAAGCTTCTGTAACCACGTAAACAGATCGGCAATACTGATAAGTGATAAGACGTAAATTGACACCAGCAAATACACTTCCTACACTTGGGTGTGTGTGAAGTTATTTGTCCGTGGCGCGGTTATGTTATCTGCCGGAGGAGCTCAAGGTCGTGTGTCGCACAAATACAAATTCTAAGTGGAATAAGCCTAACTCGTTAATGATTTATTAGCCACCAGAATACCAGATAGACATCGGCTATCTGCTGGCCAATCATTCTAATAATTCAGTATTTATGTCAGCTCAGAGGACTCACTGGTCAAAATCTACGGTTTCGAACTCAACAAAAATCCTAATTGATATATTGATTTGTAGGGATAATATAACTTACTGTGGAGTTGTATTGGGATTCATAAACACATCATCATGTTAGTAAAGTAATTAAAATTGTTTTCTAAAACAACAACATAATTATACTATTTCTACACACGACACAATGACTTTTTATTCTTCATAGCATGCTCGTCACCTGAAAACTCTAATTTTATTGTTTGTAATTACTTCCGTCTCATCTACATTAACGAGTGTGTCCTTAATTACTTGATGATGATTACTAAGCATGTATTTTTCAGAAGATTCGCGCGTTCAGCGAACATTAGCCGGTCAGTTACACTTGGCGTGCTAATCTATTTGTACACTCGATACTCAGCGGACTCGATAATGTTACTTCCGTATAAAATGTGTACCGTGAACTGTTATCGTACGCAAATCGCCGACCAACAGACATTCGGCCGCGGCCTGCGCCCGCGCACCCAAATAGAATAGAATGAGTTCGTAGAGTCGTACGCAGGCGACCCGCGCCGCCTGCTCGCGTCCGTGACACGAGCGGCAGCGGGAGCGGGCTCGGATAGACTCGGACAGAGCGTGTGTGCATCAAGCCGTTACACGTTTTACGCGAACCACTCTCTACCCATTGAATGTAAACAATAGTCACGGCCAAGGGAATGGGCCGAATGAGAATCGAGAAAAAACAAACTGTTAACTTACATTCCCATTGAAATGAGAAATTGGATTTGCTCAGTTCACGGTCAAGTTTTTGCCTATGGATAAGTGAACAAAAACTAATCGACGGTTAATTCTGGCATTCTATTTCAATAACGTAATAGGCAATCAAGACGCGTGTTAACAAGTGGAGGCAGCAAAAAGTTAAGTGGCGGCAATTTTAGTGGTTTGACTAAAAAATCTCTTAATTTGACGTGAATAATGGAGTTTGTAAACAGGTTTGTCACTGTCTTACTTAAGTCGTGCAATGAAAGCATTATCTGAACTTGAAATCTTCTTCATAGGTAGTCAATATCTTCCCAGAGGTATTCACCGCTGAGCACTAGTGACTTGGGTTATTGCTGATGGGCACGTGTGGAGCATACTTGTACAATATGTCAAGCCAGCGAACAGCCGCGTTTCATGAGATAACTGTTCAGTTAGCACAGACACAGAACGCCTTGTGTCGCACAACAGTAAACTACAGTAGCAGTACTGGATGTTCTACAGTCAGTACAGAGCGCCGCGTGTCGCCCAACAGTACATGACAGTACTGGATGTTCTACAGTCAGCACAGAGTGCCTTGTGTCGCGCAGTCCACAGAACAGCTGTAGATGTTCAAAGGTTCAAATGCGCCAGCAGCATCAAGCGAGCTCTGTCAAGCACATAATGTGCGGCTTGGACGACACGCGCGGTGCGCAGTGCTACGTTATAATAAGACTTGTACTAAATGTAGAATAATGTCTTGACCTCTGTTGGCCTTTAGCCTAACTTTGCACTCTATTAATAATTTAGTTATTATTTTAAACTAGCCGTGCCAGCGCATAGTGCGTTCCAAGAAGACAAACTATAAGTATTGTCTTATAAACTTTACAGAATTTAGAATAAGTAGGAATAGGAAGCACCTTTACATAACATCTTAATCTGTTTGCAGTCTTGCATAATTTATTATAAATAGTATATTCTAATTCGTGCCTAGTGCTCATGAACATATAAATATTTAAACTGGCTTTTTGACATCAATCATTATTCTAATGAGCACAAATATTTTCCAACAAGGAACAGGTTGGACTGCGGACTGCGGAGGTCCAAAAACAACGTCGTGATCGTGACGGCTTGTACCTACAAACATTAACTAGTCGTGTTTAGCGAGGATTAATGTAGCCTCATTACCATATATTACAACTTATAGCACTCGATGTGAATGTGACACACCAACTGATTTACATTTTAATTTATTATGATTGGGCGGAGAATGGACGCGGGCTATGAAAACTGCCTGCCTGTGAAACGGTCCTATAGATACAGCGGCTAGACGAATTAAAGCTGAAAGCTCCACCGCTTTAGCATAACTAAGTAGCTTTAACTTAGCGAGATATAACTAGTAGTAGTCGATACTAAGACTGGATATGGAAGTAGGTACATAGGCACATAATAATTATATCTTATGTTTGAGAAAGTAGGTACAGATTTTGGAGACCAATCGCCGTATGCCGAGTTGCGAACGTGTCAAATCCTACTTCAAGATGCTAAGAAGGTTTTAAGGCTAAAAATATTTTTTAAATACTCTATTCGAAATTCTTCGGCCGATTTTGGCCGCACGAGGAAATAATTTAATGGAGATTGAAGCACTTAGAAAACTGAAAATGGTAAACAAAGTTATCAACGTAAACAACGCTTGCGGTTTGTTAATCGGAGGCGGTTGAAATGTCCGTACAGTAGGTATGTGAATTAATTAAACAAATAGATGTGTGACCGCAGCGCAGGCGCAGGCGCAGGCCTCCCGGGCTAGCAGGCCGGCTGCGGCAGACAGTCGTGCTAATTACTCTTATCTATTATTTATGGTAACAGGAACCAGGCATTATAAACAGCTGTGTGAATGCTCACCATCACGGGGGCCATGCACGTACTACCCGTACGTGCATGGCCCCCATGGCCTCTGCTTATCGCTACATGTTAGGTAGGCAACGTGATGTCTTCAATAGACTAAACAAGATAACTAATTGATTAGGAAATAAATGTTTTTTATAAGTCGGTCATCGGCTTCAGCATATCTGACGCGATACCAACGTTATTATTAGGACAGCCTACTTGATTATTTGTTTTAGTTTACTAAATAATAGCTTGACTGGAAGAAAATGTCTATCATTTTAAGTGTTAAACTGTTAACAAGTAAATAAGTACCTACAGCCGAACATAAATATGTAGTTAGGTAATGTGAGCCGTGAGGGGGGAGCTCAGGGAGCTCAAATAATAAGCAAACATTACTTTTAAACTGGTATTGAATCACCAACGTCCTTGAGGCGGCTTTTACAGAAGTGACAAGCAAAGCTAAACAAAAACATCTTCAAATATTTTCCTTACGTTCTTCTTTCAATCACCTTCCAAAACGAAATAGTTATCTATTGCCAGTCTTATTATTTATTGATTAATTTATCCTCGCACTGGAACGCCTTGCAGCAATGACACCAGTGGAGCACAAACTTATAATAAACTCACTATAAGTCAAGGTTTCCTCTCGATGTTTTCCTTCCTTAAAATAAAATAGGCAAGGAGGTTGCCTCTAAATAGATAGGAGTCCTCATCTATTTAGAGCCTAAAAGTTGTGAAGCTTGCCTGGTTGTCATGAAACGCTAATACACTATTATATGATGCAGTTAATCTTTATTTTATTATGTTACGTATAGATAACAGAACACCACAACATTCCAGTAGGTACCTATTATCCTGCACGCGCAGAGTGCATGGAGGTGAGAACGAACTACTTCATTGTGGCCTTATCGAGAGCAATAACACGCGCGCGATAATCCCGTGCGAGATAACTAAATAATAACACATTCATAATTAATTTATTTTCTTGGCAAATAATTATTGCTATTAACGATACATTTTTGTGGTACGCAGCGATAATCGCTATCATCCGTCACTGGATAACTAGGGTTGTCAACCTTACTTTAGACAAGAAATAGAGCATTTAATTATACTCTATTTCACGTAGGTCTACTTTATAATTCATTTTTAGGGTTCCGTACCCAAAGGGTTAAAACGGGACCCTATTACTAAGACTCCACAATCCGTCTGTCTGTCTGTCTGTCCGTCTGTCACCAGGCTGTATCTCATGAACCGTGATAGCTAGAATAGTTGAAATTTTCACAGATGATGTATTTCTGTTGCCACTATAACAACAAATACTAAAAACAGAATAAAATAAATATTTAAGTGGGGCTCCCACACAACAAACGTGACATTTTTGCCGTTTTTTGCGATAATGGTGCGAAAAAGATTGATATTATGAACAATACATTATTTTAATTTTAAATTATGCTACTCTTTTTTAATAATCTGTATTTTCTTTATTTACCTTTTCTGAAATCAGTTTGCTTATTCCGAGTTTTTAACGTACTCGATCGTGATAACGTAAACGATCACTATCAAAATGTACACAATAAAGAGGTGTCTCCTTACCGTCACCTGACAGTGCTTATCCAATTTCAATACAAATTCACTTTTACGTTAACGCGATTGAGGGCGCCCACACAAAACCGAGCCGCGATGCGATGCGATACGACGCGATATCTATATATATAACAGGTGCGAGCTCGCATATGTTTGCGATGCGTTGCGAATTCGCAGTTATATGTGGGAGCCCTGATCGTAAGTAAAAACTCGCACTAATCCCACATATATACTAACATTTCTGTTAAAAGTAGCCAACCCTACACATAACTGGTAAAGTCTTAACGTAACACTCGCACTACTCGCAGCTTCTACTCGACACGTGTGTGTTCTCTCACGCACTGAACTCATGATCAGACTTCACTGTCGTGTTGTTATATTACACAATAACACAAGTAAGCACTATAATAATTATCTAAGAGCTTTGCCACGCGCAAGAATGCAGAAAATGCGTGCGTCGTATGGGGTACATCATCATCATATCAGCCGAAAGACGTCCACTGCTGGCCATAGGCCTCCCCCAAGCGTCGCCATACTGATCGTTCTTGTGCGCCTCGCTTCCACCGGACTCCCGCAGCCTTGACCAGCACTA
Organism: Anorthoa munda; assembly: GCA_945859665.1. Classification (NCBI taxonomy): domain Eukaryota; kingdom Metazoa; phylum Arthropoda; class Insecta; order Lepidoptera; family Noctuidae; genus Anorthoa; species Anorthoa munda. The sequence continues at coordinate 989,546 of OX243911.1, read as the reverse complement.
CGTATCGGGTTAGCGGCGCATTATCGCTCGCGCCTACAAGCGTATCAAAAGTACGCATATAGGTAAGTTCTCTGACACCGGTAGCTATAAAGAATGTCTCATTCATGAATAGTACTACACTGAGAAAAATAATGCAGAAAATAAAAATAATAATAGCAGAACTAAGAAAGCAGAACATAATAAAAGTACGAGTATTATGTTCTGCTTTCTTAGTTCTGCTAGCTACAAAATAGAGATTAGCTAGTTAGTTTTGTATTATTTTATTAAAGTTTATTTTCTAATAACTAAAATTTGCTTACATTTAAGGTTTACAAATCTTGTTCGGTTTAGATTAAAAGCTAAGCAATCGTTAGTTAAGTATCATAAAACTGATTTTTTTATTTATTTAAAAGCTTGTTTTATTGCTAGTCTTGTTATTAAGAAAAAAGTTCGCAAGTCCCAACTGTTTTTTTCAGATTAGGTAGGTAAAGTTTTTTTTACAAAGCCTTTATTTGCAGTTACTTTCGGCCAACTTTAATTAAGTAACCAATACCTAGCAGAATGTTTTCTGATAATTTGCATATCCGAGTATATTAGGCTACCAGTAGGTATGTACGTATGTACCTACTTGCACTTGTGGGCTTTCCACAAATATTTGCACGCGCGGTGTTCGATAAGTTACCTACATCGATATCAGGCGCCTATTTTTAACCTACTTACCAAAAAGGAGGGTTCTATGTTCGACTTTATGTTTTTTTTTGTGTGTTCACCGATGTCTCCGTCAACTGTGGACCGATTTTGAAAATTATTTTTTGTTTGAAGATTTGATGAAGGACTTCGGTGATATATAAGAGAACTCTTTAATAAATAACGGCAAATCTCTCGGGATTGCTGCAATCGCATGTCTGTTTATTGATTACACCATTTCACAACATAACATCACGCCAGTACGTTCTAAAGGGGTACGCAGATGTGTACAGTTCACCTCACATTTCACCGGTTATGTCCAGTTTCATGATATTCGGGTAATCTATTCTGACATTATAGGTACCTTGCTTATCTACTTGCCTATTAGGTAGGTACAACTAAAAAGCGAAAAATAAAAAGCTTTTTTACAAAAAAATACTACCGACTTCCAAATAAGAAAACTACAAAGGGAAAAATAACTTTATTTTTGGAAGTCGGTGTCATTATTGCAAAAAATTGGTACCTACCAAAGATACCTACTTCCAAAAATAAAGTTATTTTTCCCATTGTAGTTTTCTTATTTGGAAGTCGGTAGTATGTTTTTGTAAAAAGTTTTTATTCATGTTATTCGTCACCTGGAAAAATCGCAAATCAATATATTTTTTCTACGCTGAAGTTTTTCCGCACTTTTCTTAATTGGCTGCTAAGATACACGTACTTACCTATCTTCATATCAGGAAGGAGAGGCAATATACAACAATCGGTTTTGTCTACTCGTACTAGCTATGCAATAGCGTGACAAGAAGGTTACGTGGAAAGCCGATGTTTTCCCCAACAACACGTCTCTACATACATAACGCACTTTTGCATGCATTCAGATAAAGCTTAAAACTTTGAAGAGCATTGATGGCCCACTTTAATAAAATCACAAATACGATGGTCCAAACCATTTCAAATTTCACTGGTGTATGCATCTATGACCAAAGTCAAAACTGCATCTACGTTTGACAACAAGCGCGCCGCCATTTTGAGTATGGCTGACAGTTTTCAGTGTCGTGTTTGACGGTGCACGTATTTCTAACCTCCGTCAAGTAAACTTGTTCAAAAATTTACAAATTTAAAGCGCATTTCCTTGTTTTTGCAAGTGAAACTACTTATTTAATCTGTTTAACATTAAATTACAGGTGAGTTTTATTAGTTTATACCTTTTCTCGTATTTTTACTAGATTTCAACGAACTCGAGTAAAATTTCCTATGATGGCCCACCCCATGTTTCCCAAACATGGCCCGGGCCTTTCTAGGACTATTGAATAATGCATTAAGCTTACAATAAATTGCAAGTGAACTATAAAATCAGATTTCTTTCTTTTAAAAGTTTCCTTAGGCATGAAACTATTAATTTAACACAAATAAAAAAAAAATAGGTCGCCTAACGTAACTTATGGAACTAAATATTGTATTTTTGTACTTAATTATTCTTTTTATTTATTACTGTCATATAACACACTTGTTTTTTGAACATTCGGCTTTTGGCTACATGGCATGTTTTGTGTGTCGTAAAATTGCTGAGTATGGTTTTAATTTGTTCCTAGCCCAAATGGAGCCACAAAACAAAAAACCGCGTCGAGAGTAGACAGAAACTCAACTAAGGAAGCCTTTCATGCTGTAAATAGCAGACAGATGTCTCAAGGCAAAGCAACTGCAAAATATAGCATACCAAACAATATTTTATTTCTTATTATTACATCAATCAGAATCTAATAAACCTTTAGGATTTCGCTTTTGAAATTACACCTTAATTCTCTTACATAAGGTATTAATTGCAAATGCAAAGTCTATACTAAGGAGTCGCCTTACCAACCGCTAAATGTCTTTGAGTGCGGCAGAAGGTGTACTTTATCAAAGGCAGGTATTTTAGCAATATATGTTAAAGTTGATTTTTAATACTCTTAACAAGGCCCATTAAAAAAATCCATGATAGAATAAGGAACTGATTTAATAATATTTTATTACAAACTATTGTGATAAATGTCTACTTACGTGACATATCTCTGTTTAGAAAGTTATTAGTTTTATATCAATTTTCTTTTTCGATTGATTTAACATGGCCCACAGCCAAATGTTGTATTGTTTTTTTACTTTTTTTTTTGATTCCGTTAATCGTATATTTATTAACATATATACAATTGAATATTCTAAGAAAAACAAACCTATATACAAATACAAAAGGGAGACGGCAAAAAAGCTCATTGTGCATCAAAAAATTCGTCCACATCGATGTCAACGGGAAACGTGCCCAGAGCGTTCTGCAACGTGGCAATGCTGCCAGCGTTGGCAGCATTGCCACATTGTATGGCAAAGCTAATTCTCTGGCCGAAGAAAAGGCCAGCCCTCTGGTCACGTGAAGAGTCGACGAGCTTTGTGCTAATTACTCGAAAAACTCGATGCGCACTCGGACCCCATGGACCTAATGTTTCAACCCCAAACGGCTCAAACATATAACTTCCAATAAAGTTGTTATATTTGCGCCGTTTATTGAATTACTAACTTTATTGAATATAATTAAAATTATAACTCTATTTCAAGATCAGTAAAAGAGGAAAAACGTGTTAAAATGTCGATTAAGCAAACATTTATATTGATATACTTCGGGCCTTCTTAAGGGCGCGGCGAAGCATGAATTGTCCATACAAACGTAATACCTAAATCATTTGTAAGTTGAGCATATTTCCACCAAATTATGCTAATATTCGGATTCAGACAGTATTTATCTAGGTTCCTACTTCTTTTTTTTTTCAAAATACTAACCTAAAATGAAGTTTAAGCGAATTCCATTTCGTACATTTTTACAGCGTAAATGACATGTTTTCTTATTGATTTTTCTATCTTAAAAAAAACAATATCTATAAAATTGTCAACGCTATAACATAGCTCATATTATCAAGAAACAAATTATCGAAAAAAAAATAAAAAAACATTAAGTTTTCATTCATCATTTTTGGTATTACGGAACACATAAAAATAATCATACATTTTCAAAAGCTAGTATTGCTGTCGCGTCGAGCACGTCATGTCAATGTGTGTGTAGTCGTGCTTCATACGGTTGAGTAGGTATCGCTCGTACGGCTTTTGTTCGGGGCACTTCGGGGTTGTTTACTGTTTGCTGTATTGTATATTTTTTACCCGAAGGAGGGTAATGTGTTTATCAGTCTATTTATGTATGTATGTATGTAAGTATGTATGTATGTAAGTATGTATGTATGTATGTATGTAAGTATGTAAGTATGTATGTATGTTTGTTCCTATGTAGCGTTCTAGAAACCAAACGCGTGGGCCGATTTTGATGGTTCTTACGTCAATCGATTCGCCTTAACCCCGCGAGTGTCACTGGCTACATAAAAATTGGCAAATAGGAAAATAGCGGTTCTTGGGCGCCATATTGTGGGGGCCCAAATTTTTTTTTTCTTCCACACCTGTCGTGTGGGGTATCAAAATAAAGGATTTTAAGAGGTGATTTCAAAAATATATAACACTTATATGTTTAAATGTACCAGATTCGAAAAAAAAATAACCAAAAAGTTATAAATAAAAAAAGTTAATTAAAAAAATCAAAAAACCCGACTGCTTGAAAAGCGAACTAAAAAGACGTAAAAAAGGAGAAAATCATGCTGTGCAGTCGGAGGATACGTCTGGTTTTGGTCAGCCAGCTCGCGAAGATGTATCCTCCGACAGCACAGCATGATTTTCTCCTTGTTTACGTCTTTTTAGTTCGCTTTTCAAGCAGTCGGGTTTTTTGATTTTTTTAATTATCTTTTTTTTTTGTGGTTTGTTGTCAGTGTTAGACGATTACTTTACTGTGCTGCTCGTGCGTATTTATTTATTTTCTAAGTACTTATTGTAATATTTCTGATACTATTGACCTAAGCTATGAACTTGGATTTAGATTTGCCTTGTGATTTGAACTTTGATATTGAGTAATCTACTTTCTTACGAACTTTGCGTTGTTTACGGACTTTATTATTTACGATTTGGTTTGGTTGCCGACATGGACTCCGAGCGTTGGGATGTTTCTCACAGTAAGTACCTATATCCCAATGATAAATTACAATAAGTTACTATTTTTACCAGATACAAGGACAATTGCAAATAACAAACCGCAAATACTGTATTTTTATAATATGGACGCCTAAAGGACTGGCATATGAAAAAATTTAAAAAGACAACGAATTTTGGAATTCAATAGTCTTAAAATTAGAAGAGTTTTATTTTAAATGTATATTGCCTGAATTAATAGATCCCCGTTTACCTAGAAATCTGCCTATCAGAGACAGAATATAAACTTTTTTTTTCTTTACCTACGTAATGTACAATTATTACAATGTACAATTGTACATATAAACTAAAAAGCGTGCGTAAAAATGTTTTCTGATTATCATTATTGTATTTTTGTATTTCGTTCAGTCGATAATATTTATGGTCACCCTACACGACTTTATCACGTTTTGATTTATATTTTTTAAATAGATGAATGATCTATAAAGTAAAACATAACTAAATAAATGTTTATACGAAATTCTTCTTTTTATTTTTAATATTCTTAGATCAGAGCGCTGTTATTTGTCTGTACCTACTTATGCGTAAATAGGCATAAATTATTGGAATATTTGTCTTGTACTAATACTTTACCTAAGTAACATTTGTATTATTTTACTTGCATTCATTATTTATTATAACAATACGTATTTGAGGTTTCGTAAAAGGCATAGTTACCTACATAAATAAGACAACAGAACGCCGGCAGTTCGCGTTGGCCGGCTTGCCGGCTTTCGAGTCGTTATGAATGGAAGCCTATCTACTCGCACACACACGGCTGCGCACGGTGCACCGCGTGTGTGTGCAAAGCGAGATAGCAATACTCTGAACGAATTCTTCACTCGTCTCGAATTGCATTTGCGAGCTCCGTTCGCCGCGCTCTTAAGGTTACACTAGTCAACGGCACGAACTATTTGGCGGCGGAGTTAAAATATTTGCTATCTCATCTGACATCACGCAGGAAAGAGATAGACGCTGTGATGAGCAGTAAGAAGCTAGATCGTGTTCGTATACACACTCATAACGCTGTGTGACGCACACATGCGCAATTTCATTGCAGAGCGCCGACAGCGCGGCGGTGTGTGTGCAAAGATTACTATAATATACTTGTGTGTGGTTGCGGTGTCAAAGCTAACACCTATTTTTTATGTTTATGTTGTCAATGAATTGCATACGCGCCACCGCACCGGCGTGCCGGTAGAACTTTGGATTATTACTGTGTGTAACGTAATTAGAAGGCACTCAATTTACTTGTTGTTATGCACCTATACTTACCCGCGACTTTGCCAACTTGACAATAAGATGTTTTGCGAAAATGTGAATTTACATAGATATTGTTATTATCGACAAGTAATGTTAGATTTGACTTGTTAATTATTTTTGGCGGCGGCGACGGCAGAGCAGCGCGAGCCGCTTGCGCGCTTATTGAACCTTATGCCCTTAGTTATAAGAATGAAAAGTGTTCGAGCGTCAAGTCGGTAGATTTTACGTTGGCAGAGCGGGCGCCAGGGCTTCGCTGACTGTAGGTATCGTACCAGCGCGTGCGGAAAGCTAGGCTCTATGCGCACGGGTGTAGGTCATGTCTTTATGTTTTTGTATTTTATTGCAGGTTTTGCAAATATTACAATGTGTGTTAAATAGGTATTTACTTACCTTAGCTAGTAAGCTATAACCTACAGGCGCCTCCCCGTAAGTAGGTATTTCATACCAGCCAGAGTCAGGATAACTGCTTTTTCGACAGCGCCACTTTGATGTGAGACTTGTTTTCTAGGTAATTAGGTTCATCAAATAAAAAATAATGTTATTTTGTAAATTGTTTATTGATTGTTTGTTTACAATAGCAGTTTGAAATATTCTCTTTGTTATCACAATACAATATAATAGCTTCGGGTGGCTGAGCCGAGCTTGTGAGTGTCGGCGCGCATAGTAGGTATACAAATAAAAAACCGGCCAAGTGCGAGTCGGACTCGCGCATGAAGGGTTCCGTACCATTATCGCAAAAAACATCACGTTTGTTGTATGGGAGCCCCACTTATATATTAATTTTATTCTGTTTTTAATATTTGTTGTTATAAAGAAATACATCATTTGTGAAAATTTCACCGGTTTAGCTATCACGGTTCATGAGATGCAGCCTGGTGACAGACAGACAGACAGACAGACGGACCGCGAAGTCTCAGTAATAGGGTCCCGTTTTTACCCTTCGGGTACGGAACCCTAAAAAGAATCATCAAAATCGGTTCACATTAAAAAAGTATTGAGGTAAGTAACAAAAAAAATAGTCAAATTGAGAACCTCCTCCTTTTTGAAGTCGGTTAAAAAATAGCTTCCTTTTGTGTTTGTCCGCCGCTGAAGCCGAGCCGATATCGATATAACAGATAGGTACCTACATAATAATGAACTTTCGATATAAGTAGGCACGACTATCGAAAATCTTAAAATACCTAATCTAATTGGAATCTAATATCCTAATATATACAACAGAACTCTTCAATAAACAACGGCAAATCTCTCGGGATTGCTGCGATCGCAAAACTGTTTATTGGTTAGGCCTTTTGATAACATAACGTCAAGCCGGTACGCTCTAAAGGGGTACGCAGATTTGTACAGTTCACCCTGAAAGATACACTCTCAATGCACCGGTTATGTTAGTTTTATGTTAGGTATTCAGGTAATCTATTCAGGCATAAATTTGGGCATTTTAGGCTCAGATTTTCTCTAATCTGAGATTATAGGTATTATTGAACTTGATCTTTATGTACCACAACTAAAAAAAAAAAAATAACGAAGAAACAAAAACAAGAACACCGACTTCCGAAATTAGTTATTTTTCACTTTGTAGTGTTTTTATTTGGAAGTCGGTAGTATTTTAAAAAAAGATTTTCTAATTATAGATAAAGATAGGCAGTTTGTAATTTTAAAATTTTATAAATGCGCGTGAAATATTAGAAATTACAAGTCTGTGTTTATTTAGGTATAAAAGTCAAGTCAAGCGCCCTCATGAATTGCACAAACTAAATTCGATAAAAGATTCAACTTACCCATTGTTACTTGAACTGCTGAAGATCACTTCACCTACGCAACAAGTTCAAATTCAAACGCCATGTAAATCAGTATGAAATCCCACGAACGCCAGGGTCAGTAAAATTTCGGACCAATTCAAAATAATCAACACAACACATAAAGGAATATCGGTCTCCAAAGTTCAAGCCAGGGGTCAATGTTATAAAATATTATACGAATACGTTATCGTCGATATCACAATATCAATAACATACACCGCACGCGCGTAATTACGGTGACGTATATATTATGCAGCAGACGATTGAGGCCCCTCTGGGGCAGCGGGGCGCGGGCGCCGGGCGGTAGCTAAACTAGTGAGCGTGTGTGTGTGTAGGTGTAAATGCGACGCACGCGCACCCCTCCGCCCCACTGACCGGGGAGGAAATTTGTAGCGAGATGGATGATGATTTAGAACGAAAACGAGCGCGCGAAATTTTATAAACAGACCTTTGGTAGTCTGGATATCATGAAAAAACCACTGAATGTATCTGTTCAAAATAAAATTATTTGCATTGTTGAACAACTAATCTATCCCTGTATGGAGGCCGTTTTTCAATTTTCTTTCTTCTTATGGTACTTATTTGCGCCCAAAGATGCGTTAAAATTGGTGTTGAAATATGGAACTTTCGAAGCTCATAACTTTCAAGCTAATTTTTTTTTGTACTGTTTGCTTCCATACAGGACTAGATAATGATGAGACAAATTGATATAATTTTTTATTTTGAACGTACATCGTCAAACAGTGGAGTAAAACCCAAACTACGTTTGTATGGAAGAATTTTGGACTAGTGCAACCTTAAGTGACCACCTCCCTAAGGTCGCCCGCCGAATATGTTTTTAAACTTGTTTTATTTCTGTCACATTACAAAAGAACGTTGTTTTTTTTTTAATTATTGTCCGGGTTTATAAAACAAATTATGATTCGAGAAAGGAGGTTTTCTTTATTTACCTCATAACCGAAAATGTACCTTTTTGAGAGAAATAAACTTATATTCTATTCTATTCTAAGGGTGACTGTACTTTAGTTAGTGGATTCGAACCCAAAAATAAATCAATACTATTCAACACTATATCCTTCTCTCTCTAACCATTAATTATATAGTTTATTATTTGAGCCCTTGTGAACACTTGAAACTGAAATGCTAGCTGGTCACGGTACGGAAGTAGTTCCGTAACGGAACTGTATTCCTACGGAACCTTAGTAGGAGTGACACGTGCTACACACACCTTACCGATATATATAAAACAAAGGGTAATTAAACTGTTATTATTCAAACCCTTAAACTTTTGTTTCTTTGGTGTCCACCTCATTAACCCCAACATAATTTATTTCATCATTACTGCACTCAAATCGGTGATGGAAAACATCGTGAGTAAACATGGCATGTCCTAGAACCAAACATTCGAAGTCATGTGACATGTATCAATCCGTACTGGGCCCGCGTGGTGGTATGAGAGGAGGCCTGTGCCTCGTGTGCCTGTGTCCCAGTAGTGAGGACAATAAAAGACTGATTACACTTAAAAAGTTGCTCTCTATTGTGAAAACGTTCTGTTTGCGCAGAACGAAGTAAACAGCAGTGTCAGTATCGTGTCGCAGGCAACGTTGCGATATTATTTTTGTTGTTGCCTGCTTAATAGGACTGCTTACTGCACCGAGGTATATCCGGTTCTAGCAGCAAACCAATACCTGCTGCTTGCAGTCAATGCCCAAGCCTCAACGAAAGTTAAAGAAGCAAACAAGGAAAACAGGAAATCCAACCATTTCTAACTAGAAATAAGTTTTGATTACTCATTCATTTAAAATAATTATGAGACAAATGTTAACATTGCAGGTGATCTTTGGCCATGACAGGCTCATTTAGCGATCTTCTTAATATGACATTTTAAGCTCAATTTTTTGTAAAATATTTTTTAAATACATAGTATGTGTAGGTGCATACCTAAACTGTTTGTGGTTCAAGCTATTCTTACTATGTTTTTATTAAAACTAGGGACCTTTGTTGTATGACTTTAAAACGTATAGTAAAGGCATCTAGTATTGAATGCTCACTTAATTAATAAAAGCATAGACCAACAAGCACCATAAACGGGTCAGTGCTGTACTCTCGTTTGAATTCAACTTACAGTTTGGGGTCAGCGTGTGATAAGTAACAGTACCACTTAACAGTTAACGAACCGACGCGGACGCAGTGACATTATTGACAATGAGATCAAGAACATACAGAACACATACATACAGCCAACAAAAATGTATACTTAGGGGCGATTTCTGAATAAAGCATTTGAAGTTAAGTATTTGTCAAACTGTACTTTAACCTGCAAGTCTACTAAAGTACTAAGTTTGACCCGTTCTTAACTCCAAATACCTACTCAATTCAGAAATCGGCCCTGAGCCAGGATATTATGTTATGAAAACAAGATGAAACTGTTTGAAAACAAAGCTGCTCACACCAGTCACCTGCGGCTGCGTGAGGATGTCTGCTAAAACAAAGCTGCTCACACCAGTCACCTGCGCCTGCGTGAGGATGTCTGCTAAAACAAAGCTGCTCACACCAGTCACCTGCGGCTGCGTGAGGATGTCTGCTAAAACAAAGCTGCTCACACCAGTCACCTGCGCCTGCGTGAGGATGTCTGCTAAAACAAAGCTGCTCACACCAGTCACCTGCGCCTGCGTGAGGATGTCTGCTAAAACAAAGCTGCTCACACCAGTCACCTGCGCCTGCGTGAGGATGTCTGCTAAAACAAAGCTGCTCACACCAGTCACCTGCGCCTGCGTGAGGATGTCTGCTAAAACAAAGCTGCTCACACCAGTCACCTGCGCCTGCGTGAGGATGTCTGATAAAAGTCGGTGCAGATAACTAAGATAAACTTCTTATTCTCGGGATAAATAGTATCATATGTAGGGTTGCCATCCGTCCGGGTATCACCGGATTTGTTCTTGTTTAAAAGGCGTCTGGGGTGCGTCCCGGCGGGGTTTTATTTATAGTCCGGGTTTTAAAGTCTTCAAATCAACAACGGCAATTTTTCACCGATTTCTCCGTCAATTGTGGACCGTTACTGAAATTTATTTTTTGCTTGGAAGGGTATAAATTGGTCCCATTTAAATTTAGTAAAGATCTGATGAAGAAATATGGAGATATTCAACGGAACTCTTGAAAAATTACGGCATTTCACCCGGGATTGCATGCCTGTTTATTGTACACTAGCTTCTGCCAGCGGCTTCGCCCACGTGAAAAGTGTTTTATCATCCTAAAGGCAGTATATACCGGGATAAAAAGCCTATATGCTATTACTATAATCCATTTGTATGCCAAATTTTATCTATATCCGTTTAGCCGCTCGTTGGCATGATAACTAACGCGTTTATAATATTAGTAAGAAGTAAGACTGAAAATAAAAAAAAAACTGAAAATAAAAACATTTTTAACAAAGTTATATTTATTTTTAAGTTTAAGAAAGTTATGAAAATAAATAAAATGTTGATTTATGACCATTTTAACTATGTTTTATTCTACTGAGTAGGAAACTTAGAATAAAAATCTGTTTAAACGTACGGGTTGTAAGCTCCAAAATCCGGGGTTTTCACGCTCCTTGTCCTGGTTGGCAGATTTTAGAGATGGCAACCCTAATCATATGTCCTATTCCAGACTATAATCTATCTCTGTGCCAAATTTCATCCAGATCCGTTCAGTAGTTTTTGCGTGAAAGATTGTCATTTTATTTTTTTTGACAATTGTAACTCCTTGAGTGACTGAAACGTGTATCCACTCGAGACATAATTGCTTTTTTATTGTTTCGGTAATTGTGACTAATTTATATTAACCGGTTAAATGCCCATCATTCAATCTAAATTATTTGGTTTTTTATGGTTTTCATTTTGTATTACTTATCAATTTTTATTTAAGTTTTCTTGGGTCCCAATTTTGGCTAATTACGTTTTCATTTGTATAAATATCATTATAAAAAAGAAAAGGAAGCGTCTTTATTTCATGCAAACAATAATACATACCTAGTAGAATTTTAAATTGTAAAAAAAGATTGTAAATAACTTTCAATAAATAAGGACTGATACTAGAAGGGTGAATTTTAAATAATAAAATAACACGTTAAACCGTTAAACTTTACCTATTATGGTACAATTAATTAATATAAGACCAGTAATTACAGTAATTGCATAATTTGTATTATAAATGCATTTTCATTTGGTAAAAAAATATTTGTAAAATATACTAATTGATTTCATTTCTAAAAAAATAATTAAAAGATAAGTCCAGGTCATTGAAATTCCAATTAAATAATTAATTAAAATTACAATAATCTTAAATAACTAGAGAATTAATGAGACAAAAATTAAATTAGGTTGCTTGAAGCTCTCTGTGGGAATGAACTCCTCTTCCATTCGTCTCTATTTGCTGCTGCAAAAGTCTGGTTTTTGGTTTTTGCCAGTGACAGTCTCTAGCTCGTCTTGCCAGCGTGCCCTTGGTCTACTATCATTACCTAGTTATTTTTTTTTTATTTACTATAAATTAATAGAAAGATTTTATAATTCTTTCTTGGGTTTTCAAAACAAATACTTATAATATTTTAACTCTGTACAAATATCTAACAAGTTAATGGACGATATATCTAAATTTTTAAATAAATAAACGAAGTACCGAATGATCGTGTTGTTATCATGCGGCCTTTCATGAAGCTCCCGCAAACGTGCGCCCGCGCCGCCGCCCGCCGCCGCGCGGGGCGACGACAGCTTTCAGCATACTAATATGTTATGTAGGTACCAGCGTTACTTACAATTTAATTCGGAGACTTTATCCACATAACATACGAGAGATTGTTGTTAAATAAATGTACCTATCACGAATCACAAGCTTGCAAAGGTTTTGGCATAACTAAAATAAACCTCTGTTATTAAAGTTAAATGTGTTTATAGTCATACGGCCATTCGTCCAGAAATATTAAAAAGCAGATATAAAACTTTTTAACAAAAAATAAAACCTAAGTCGGTGTCTAAAAAAACGAAAAACAATAGGTACCAAAGACACCGAATTGCTTTAGAAGTCGGTTTTTTTTAAGTTTTTTATGTTCCTCTTTTTAGTGGTACATAATTACATAATGGACAAGTTCTATAGTAAGGTACCTATAATGCCCACAGTGATGCCAGAATAAATTACCCAAATAACATGTAACTTGAACATAACCGGTGGAATAGGGGTGGTACCAGGTTGAACTGCACATATCTGCGGACCCGTTAAGGGCATACTGGCGTGATGGTATGTTATGAAATGGTGTAAACAATAAACAGACATACGATCATGTATTGAAGAGTTCTGTTGTATATCTCCGAAGTTCTTTATCAGATCTTTACCAAATTTACATTTCGCACCATTTCGGAATAAAATTCTATCAAATAAAAAAAGAATTTTGCAAATCCGTTCATACATGACGGAGTTATGCCCGAACATATATTAAAAAATATATATAAACATCCGAATTGAGAATCTCCTCCTTTTTGGCAATTTGGTTAAAAAGGATATATTTCGAATTAAAATTGTAACGCTATAGAAAGCTACTACTCGGATATAAGCGCACAGGTTGTCAAAACAATATTTTACTCACAATATTTGATGACCTCTTTGCTTTTTTCCTATATCTAGCCTATGGAGACACTTAACACAGGAGTGAACCCAAATTAAGAACAATCTCTGATAATCCCTTTATTTACGAGTACCTTAAAATAACTCACAGCGTGCGAACTATGGTCAAAGGTGAATGGTGTACTATGTGCATTTAGTTACCTGTGCGGCGTGGGCGCGGCCAGGAACACATAGTTGGTGCCGTACGCGCCCGTCAGCAGCACCGGCAGCGCCAGCAGCAGCGCCAGGCGGGCCTGCCAGCGGCCCCAGCCCGAGCACCATTCCTCGCTCACCGCGCACGCGCCCGACATCACTCACGCGCTGTCTACTCAGCAAGTCAGCACTACCCAACTCAAGGATAGCGCTAGTATGCACACGCGAATTTGATCAACTTGAATCAAGCACGCCAAGTTAGGCCTCGAGTAGCGGCTAGTGCGGCGTCCCTCCAGCTAGAAGGTCGGCGTGCTAGTGAGTGCGTGTGCGGCACCAGTGAGGGAGGCGGTGTGCGGTGCGGCGCCCACGCCGGCTGCTCCGCGCACCGTCACCCGTCACCCGCCCACCCCTTCAGGATCACCTGTTTCAGACTGCCGCTGATAGCTAAAAGGAGATAGCCAGCCCGCCTGACAGTTGACCCCTTCTGTGATAACGTACTCTGTGCAACATTCAACCCTAACGCTCAACAAATAAGGTCCATATAGCCAGCCGGCGATCGCGGAAGCCAGGCCGGCGCCACGTGCTCGCCGTAACGTAAACACTAAAATAAATGTGTAAAAGCGGGTTATCCGCATTTAGTTTACTTACCATTAATTTTGAATGATACCCATTTTCCCATACAGGTACAGCAGACAATTTATTATGAGTTTTTTTTTTGGCTCGAATCCAACTAGAACACTCATCACATTAATATCACCAAACTTGTACTACAGCGGCTGCGGCTAGAGGTGGGCGTTATTTAACGTAATCGGTTTCAGTAACTGCTTACGAGGCTGATAATCGTGTAACTAGTTTCGTGGACAAAAATGTAACGATTATTTTACGTACGCAGTTAACAGATTGACACTCAAACAACGACGGCGCACGCATAATCGTTTCGTTTAACAGATGATTATTAAAATGATTTAGGTACGTGATACGATCTTAGAGCACACTTACGAAACGAATACGAGTTCTCGCCAAACTTCTTGGCCGCCCTGAAATTGGATACAATCACAATGGCTGCGCAGTAGAAAATCTCATACAAAAACAGCACCGTTTCGTGCCTCGCGCATGCGGTACTATAAAATAATACAATTTGAAAGATCAAAGAATTTATGGTACTTACTGTTTTTTGCAGAAATTGCAACCTTGACCAGTTGACCGTGTTTCTATTTATTTTTATAAATTTTACAAGAAAATACACACAGTAGCATACATATTATAATGCCTATAAACTTAATTATATAAATGCCTATAAATATTATAATATCTATAACCTGCAACATTTTCGTAATCATACCATAATACAAACGCTCTACTGTATACGGAAATAACTAGTTACAAAAATAAGCAGTTTTGAAACTAGTTACTCATATCCACGAAACTACGTATAACCGATTACGCCTAAAATACGTTACGACCCACCCCTAGCTGCGGCAAGGAAGGGCAAACTGTGACGAGCTTCGAGCTTCATGCTCCGCTTGAGTCCACACAGTGTGGTCGCCGAGTACACTAGTAGTCTGAGTAATTCGTGTCAGATGTAATAGATGGCGGTTTGTTCACAGGCTCCAAACCCAACACAGTTCAAAGATAAGATCACAGATGATGATAGAACATAATATAATCCGTAACATATTAGTTATGTATAAGATGATATAAAACGATAATCAACAAATATTGACAATACAACAACACATATTTCAAAAAACCGGCCAAGAGCGAGTCTGAGTCGCGCACAGAGGGTTCCGTATAAACATCTACATTCACCAAAACAAATAGGTAACATTACTAAGTTTAATAAACAATGAAAGCACCACTCTAACAAAGGAACACAATTAACTTTTCCGCTCGAAAACTGTTGGCCCCATACAAAAACAATATGAAAATCTCACAGCGTGCGAACTATGGTCAAAGGTGAGTGGTGTACTATGTGCGTTTAGTTACCTGTGCGGCGTGGGTGCGGCCGAGTTATTTTTTGTCAATATACAAAATGTTTACTTTACTAAATACATTTTGTTCTGCACTCGCTAACTTGTAAAGCCTACTTCACAGCTAAGTAGGCTTTATAGGTAGTTTTCCTTTTAATTGCGTTATATAATTATACAACTGCCGTGAATTTTTTCACATATCCAAAAGTAACCATTTAGCTGGCAGAGAGGGGAGGGACTTGACTCTAACAAAAAATTGCAATTTAAAGCTTAATTTTATGCAAACGGATCCCTGAATCTAGAAATGGTTTTCACAGACCCGTAATATTTTTGAATAGCGTATCCAACGATACCCCCATCATAGGACAGACGAGAAAAAAACATCTCCAATTTAAGTGTACAGGAGGTTTCTATTTTTTTTCTTGATTATATTTTACCACTTCGTCCGCGTGATTGAAATGTATATCCATGCCAAATTATAGCTTTCTAGTACTAAGAGTCTCTAAGTTAAGCTGCGGACGGACGGACAGATGGACATAGCGAAACTATAACGGTTTCTTGTTGACTACGGAACCCTGAAAAGAAGCCTTTTGAATGCAGGTTAGGTATTTCAGCGAATCCCAGATAAACAAACAAATAACAATTACAATAGGCATATATTATTATAGACAATTAACTTGTTATTGTTAAGTTTTCCTCTGATAATATTTGAAGGTTAAAGTTTGAATTGGAACATAAAGTGCGCAGTTTTAGATATTACAAAAACGTGTTACAAATGTGGCAGCATTATGAATGTGGCAGCATTATGAATGTGGCAGCATTATGAATGTGGCAGCATTATGAATGTGGCAGCATTATGCACATGTTCCAGATATTATGGGAAGATTTCCTTTAGAAGACCTTTTGACTATCATGGACCAACGGTTATTTTATGGAATAAAGCGTCATGCAACTTCTTTGTTTTGATTTTCCTGAAAAGAAACCGACTACTTTTTATTTTATTGCACATGCGTACCGTCAGTACCGTCAGGGATACAAATAATCCAACGATTTGTAGTATTTTATCTAGTTTAGGTATAAATTCCCTGCAACTATGATTGCTCTAGTGTGCCACCTTGTGGGAACCCAACCGGTACTAAGCGTAAACAAGATAAAATGATCTTGCTAGTTGTTACTACAACGAAAACGAATGGTAATAAAGTTATCCCTGAGCCACGCACGCTTCCGCATTGTAGCTAGTAGATAACACTTCTTCAGTTTACGTAGACAGGGACGTACAAGCAATTATACGTCTCAGATGCGTCATTAACAATAAAATTATAAAATGATCTCTTTTGATTTTAAGTAAGAAACATTACAACTCAATGGTTGGGTGCGATATTTAGATATTTCTAAAGCCTTAGCTATCTGCAATTTGTCAATAATTTGTATATCTATCGAAATATGAAAGCGGTGGTGACACTGGTGCCTGGGAGAGACTTATGTCCAGCATTCGATATTTTATTTCAGTGAAAAGATTAGCCACTACATCCTTAGGTGGCAGACGACTTCTAACTTGCCTTAGTTCAATAACATGATTTATTTAGAAAATTGCTATCGTACCCGGTGTTGTATTGGTAGTAATCTGTTGGTAAAGTGCCTGCCTAAAATTTAAAAGTGAATGTGCAAAAATGAATCTCTTTTCTGCTTTGCTATGAGAATTTGTTGAAAGTTTCAACATACTGTCATTATACGAATACGATTACTAATACATATTTTAGTGATATAAATAATTTCACAGCATGCGGCTGGATCCCTCAAAGTGTTAACAGTTAATAATCACATCATCCAACAATTCCAACATCCTGATAATCTTATCAAGCTCGAATTAGACGAATGTAATGTGTTGATATAACTTATCATTAAAGCAGATTAATACTAAAAGCGTAATTGTGTCAATATTTCTGAAATGAATGCGTGCCATAGGTTCGTGGATTTTCATCAGAATTGGATCCTAATATTTCATCATCATCGTCATCATTTCAGCCGAAAAAAAGATGACCACTGCTGGGAATACGGCTCCCCGAAGTATCGCTAAATCGATCTTTCCTCCAGCGGATACCCGCAGCCTTAGCCAGGTCATCGCAGGGACCTGGTATAGGCACAGAGGAAGGCCTTCCAACGCTTTCCGGTGCGCGATCGCCACTACCACAGATAATATAATACTAGCATCCACTACTGAACTTTTCAGCCATATTGAAGTTGTTAAGTAGGTATGTAACCTACTTGTATTTGTCTGTGGTGTAAAGAAAATATTATAAGTAGATGAGATGTGTCAAGGTAATTCTGTAGATGATGGCTCATGTAAAATAAATATTGTAAACCTAAAATAATTGTTTCTCTAGCCTTCAGCAATAACATAAAAGGTTCTGGGCCCAGCACGCTTCCACTACGCGAAAATAGATAGAAAAATGAAATATGAAAACATGAAATCACATTTTATGAAATAGATAATATGAAAATATTTGGATCGAAAGCATGGATGATTGTATTGCCAAGAAAGTCGAAATTTAAAGAAAGAGCAAAAGCAATGTGATTTATTGGATATAGTCCAAATGGATATAGATTGTGGGATCCAGAAAGTAATGAAATTAAAATCTCGAGAGATGTACATTTTGATGAAACAAATGTGAGATATGATGGAATAAGAGACATCTAAAGAGACAATGTAAGGCCAGTAATATACAGAGAATTAGATGAAAAAGAAAACAAATCAAGTACAACAGGACTAATAGAAAGAAAAGGTAAAGGTGAGATCAAAGTTTCACAACGTCCTACTGTGACTGAAAATAATTGATGATGAGGATGCAACTGAATAAGTGAAAGAGTTAATACAAGAAAAGTTACCAGAGGAAAAATATACAAGAAGCGGAAGAAGAATTTTTAAACCAAAACAACTACAAGAATATGAGACACACTGTGCTTATAATACATAATATGTATTATAAGCACATATTATATCTTGTTCATTGCATTGCATTGATATCTTGATCTTGAGCATTGTATCTTTTAGGAACATCTTCCATATAATATATGGAAGATGTTCCTAAAAGATACAATGAAGCTATAAAAATGGGCTGGAATGAAGCAATTGTTAAAGAATTGAACGCTTTAGAAAATATGAAAACATGGATAATCACTGATTTACCAAATGGAAAAGAAGCAATTGATGCTAAATGGAATTTGTGAAGAAAGATAACAACCTAAAGAAGGCGAGACTGTACGCAAAATACGCGCTTAGACGTGGAGTTGCGGACACCAGCCCGTCTTAACTTAACTTAAGGCGAGACTGGTTGCAAGGGGCTTTCTACAAAGAGATGATGGTTTTACGGTTAATTATTCCCCTGTCGCAAGAATAAGCACTGTCCGCACTTTTTTGTCACATGCAGTGCAAAATGATTTTGAAATCCATCAAATGGACATTCCGACAGCATTTCTAAATGGAATACTAAAATCAGATGTATACTTAAAGATACCAAAAAGAGTAAAATGTGAGCAAAAAGATAAAGTTCTAAAGCCAAATAGTAGCTTATATGGATTGAGAGAGAGTCCAAAATGTTGGAACGATAGATTGAATGATTTTATTCTGAAAATAGGACTTATAAGATCAAATAATGATTTTTTGTTGCATTAGCGTGCAGTAATGTGCTGGGCCTAGTTTAGTATTGCCGTGAGTAAATAAACAACGGTTTTACAATGGAAAATATATTAGTTAAAAATATACTCTATCGCCGGAGTTTTGTCAGGTGTTACACTTAAGAAACAAAAAGCTTAGTAAGTCATCATAAAAAAAAAAACGCTGCCACAAGGAGGCTACCCTCTTGCGTATAACCGCATGGAAGCCGTCCGTCCGCGCTTCCGCAAACATGCCGGATGCACTACAATAGCGAGGCAGCCGCATCAGCACCCTGAACATATTATTGTATTGGACACGCAGAGCACTAGCAGCCCGTTGGGTGTAATTCACCCACAAACTGCTCGAGTAGAACGATTGACAATATGCCTTAAAAAGAGTTAACTTAACTTCCCTCGAGCAGCGTGCAAACCGACGAGCAATCATATTCCCCCGGACTGCCAGCGTCCTGCGTTCCCTCTCTATGTCAGCATCATCCTGCAACTCGTCTGTCACAATGTGTCCCAGATATTTAAAGCTCGTCACTACACGCAGAGCCACACCATTAAGCATAATAGGCGGAACATGGACTGGACCACGCTTTCCACTCTTGAAGACAAGAACTTCGCTCTTCTTAGAGTTATATCTCAGTCCATGATCCGCCGCGTATGCCTCACAAATCGCCACCAGTTTACGAACAGCCCCTACCGAAGGGCCCAGCAGCGTCATGTCATCTGCATAACTGATGTTATTTACGCAAACCCCATCTACATAACAACCCGTATGGGTGCCGCTGAGCTCACCGATAAGGTCATTAACATATAGGTTGAAGAGCAGAGGAGAGGTGATGCCCCCCTGCCGCACACCACACTCCATGCTGTATTCATCAGATAGAACCCCCGCCCATCGCACCTGGTTTCGCTGACAACGATACCAATATTCTAACACCAAGACAACTTCCGCCGGCACACCCGCACCCCGTAGCTTCCTCCAAAGCCTCTCATACAAGACAGTATCAAAGGCTCTGGATAAATCCAGAAAGCACGCATATACCGGCGTGTCCCTGTCAGTGTAGTATCGGACTGCCTGCTTATGACAAAATATGGCGCTCTCCGTAGAAAGCCCACTCCTGAAACCAAATTGGGCATCATGCAGGCCTATGTACTCTCTAAGGGTGTTATTAAGCAGGCTGTCAAACACCTTAGCCAACACCGTAGCCAGCGAAATAGGCCGATAATTACCCTCGTCAGATAGATCACCAGTTTTGTTCTTTACAACCGGCACAACTAACGTTCTAGTGAGATCATCGGGCAAATAACCATGACATAAACAAAGATTGCAAAACATGGAGAGCACGCGCGGCAGGTGAACACCAGCATATTTTAGATGTTCAATACTGAGACTGTCGCACCCGGGGGACTTCCCTCGCTGCATGCTGTGAATTATTTGTCGCACTTGCTTGGCAGTGAATCTGACAACTTGTTTCTGTGCAACAGTCTCAGCATCATCACATCCGAGCGTAGAGAACAGACCCCGCGCAGAGGAATCACAATATGGTGTAATGTTAAAATGGTCTTTAAAGAGATTGGCGATCAATTTGTGATCACCTATACCATTCACGCTCACAGGAAAGCCAGGCCTAGCATTCATTTTTCCGGTTTGCTTCCAAAATAATTTAAAATCCTTGTCAGTATGATGAGAGGCCATGATATCCATTTTTATCTGGTCCTGCCTCGCCTGACACCACTTAAGCTGCTTTTTAAATGCGGATCGGCTGTCACACATATCAGAGTATACTCGACCACTAATTGGCTTTCCAGCCTGGACCCATAACAAGAATTTCAGTCTGGCTTCCCTGTGATAACCAGCTACATGTCTATTCCACCCAGCTATATATCCACCTCTCCTCTGCCTCACCCCCCGCTCATAGGAAGCAATGGCGGCATCAGACAGGATTGACACGATTCTAGAATACATGGTCCCTAACAAAGTTTTATGGTCAACATTGCTACAGTGACCATCACAGCATTGTGAAAACTCTTCAGGAAAATCAATTTCCCGAAGCTGATAGTGACACTGACGATGATAGGAGTTGATTTGATCTGCAGTTCGCTCCCCCCATACAACCTTGTTGATTGAGGTTATGACCGCCTCCTCTTTACAAATTAACCTACCTAGATCACATTCAACAAAAAGTGGGAAATGGTCAGACCAGTGCACGTCATAATCAACCCACACATTACTAATAGACGGTAAGACAGCCTTAGTGACGACACAATGGTCCAACCATCTCGCACACCCGTGCGCCTCACTAACAAACGTAAACGTTTCCGACTTATCACCTAAAATTTTAACATCCACACAAGTCCAATCTCGATCATTACAAAAATCAAATAACTCGATCCAAAATAGTTCTTTCAGGTGAGCATTATAGTCTCCTAATATATAACTAGCTTCCGTATCTCTGTTATCTTCAACAATTGCATACACATTACTTAAACATTGCGTAAATTCAGGTAAGTTCGCTACACAGTCAGTCGGCATATAAATGCAAAATATTAATATAAACCTGTCACATACCCCAACTTTGACTGCGGTAATGCGCACATCATCACAATCTATCACTTTCACCGACTGGAACACACTTTTTCTCCACAATATAGCAACCCCTCCATAGGGCCTCCCGCGCAATAGACCAGCAGAGGTGTCCACGGCCGATGTTCCAGTACCTCCAAACTCGTCATCTATATTATTCAACAGCGGTAAGTCATGCGGTAAGTCATGCGGTAATTTAATTCACATATTTTTACATTTTTAAACATTATTCTATAAAAAATTAAATAAAAAAATATTAACATTTATTATTATTATTATCAAGTTCTTTATTTTGCTTCTCTTTTGAGAGAGTATACGTCCTTACACACGGGCCGGAGCCAAGTGTGTAGGCGGGAATTTAAATTGAAAAGGTGGATGATAATGTAGAGGACGTCAGAAACTTTCGCGTTATGCGACAAGTATTGAGTACGGTGGCTTTTTGGAGCATGTACAGTGTGTGAGAAGGCATGTGTAGAGTATCAAGACTTTGTGTGAGAGCCTTTGGCACTACACCAGTAGATGAAAGTACTATTGGGACGATGTGAACGGTTTGCGCTTTCCACTGGGTTTTTATTTCTATAGCGAGCTCTTGGTACTTCCTAAGTTTTTCGGATATTGTAGTTTGGATGTTGTGTGAAATAGGTATAACTATACCGATTAGGTACACTGTTTTATTTATTTTGTCGTGTACAGTGATATCAGGTCTATTATATTGTATTGTTTTGTCTGTAATTATTGTTCGGTCCCAATAGATTTTTTGATTACTATTGTCTAAAATAATTTCTGGTTTATATTTATAATACGGATTCATCTCACCTATGAAATTATATTTGTATGCGAGGTGTTGGTGTATGATTGCGGCAACTTGGTCATGTCGGTGTTTGTAATCAGTCTGTGCGAGAGATTTACAGGCCCCTGTTATGTGCTGTATGGTCTCGGAGGCGCTGTTGCAATGTCGGCATGTGTCAGTCGGCTGATTGGAGTCTTTCATTATATATTTTCTGTAATTACGTGTTACTATTATTTGATCCTGGATTGCAAGCATGAAGCCTTCAGTTTCGGGAAACAATTCGCCTCGTTTGAGCCATTCGTTCGACTTTATTTTATCGACGTGTGGCTGGCTCAGGCTGGCTCTATGTCTTCCATGTTGAGCTTTTCCGGCCCATGCTGCAATTTTTTGCTGTGTGCTTACGATGTTTTCATTGACTTGAGTGTTTCTATTTTGCAAGTTGAGTGGTGTAAGTTTTTTATCTGTCTCTGTTACGTGTTTATGTAGTGGCGATTGTTCTGATTTGTTATGGAAGTAAGATCTGAGTGAAAGGATCTGCTTGTTGTGCAGATTTTGTACGTCTATCAAACCCCTCCCTCCTTCTTGTCGTGGTAATGTAAGTCGCAGTATGCATGATTTCGGGTGGTGTTTCCTATGCTTAGTAAAGAGAGTATTGATAGTTCGCTGCAGCTTTTTAATATTGGTTTTTGACCATCGTATGATCCCGAAAGAGTACGTGAGAATAGGTATTGCGAAGGTGTTGACAGCTTTAATTGTGTTTCTGGAGTTAAGGTTAGTTTTAAGAATTAGATTTAGACGATATGTAAACTTTTTAAGCAATTCTTGTTTTGTCATCTTTTGTTCTATCTGTCTCGATTGTTTGAAACCTAGGTATTTGTATGAAGTGTGTTCATCCATTGTCTCTATAGTTTCGCCTGTTCCAAGCGTGTAGCTGTTATTTTGAATTTTTCATTTTACAATTGATAGAATTTTGCATTTATCTACACCGAATTGCCTATTGATGTCATTAGAAAATTCTTGTGTGGTATCTGCTAAATGGAAAAGTGATTGTTTATCTGCTGCGTACAACTTTATGTCATCCATATACATCAGATGTGTTAAGGTGAATTGTGTGTTATCTTTTATTATCGGGAACCCTTTGTTAGTTTTATCCAGTAGGTGTGATAGTGGATTGAGTGCCATGCAAAACCATGAAGGACTGAGAGCATCGCCTTGAAAAATACCACGTTTAATTTGAATTGGTTCAGTGGCTAAAGTCGTGGATGCTTGATTTATTTTAAGTACAGTTTGCCAACTTTGCATGGTAGAATCTAGGAATAATCTAATTGTGGGGTGAATATTATAGATGTTGAGGACATGTAACAACCAGCTATGTGGGACTGAATCAAATGCCTTTTGGTAATCGATGAACATGGTATGAATATCTTGTTTGCTTTTGAACGCGCTGTTCATAGCAACTGCATCTATAGTTAGTTGTTCCTTACATCCTTGGCTGTTTTTACGACATCCCTTTTGTTGTTCTGCTAGGATGTTATGCTTATTTAAGTGATCGTAAACTAGCTCACTAATACAGGCTGTTAGGATTTTATAAAGGGTTTGCAAGCAAGTAATTGGTCTGTATTTGGCTGGATCTGTGGTATTATTCGTGTCTTTAGGTATCATATACGTCACTCCTTGTGTTATGTATGTTGGGAGCGACTGTGGCAATTTAATAAATTCATTTAGGTGACTATATATGTATGGGTGGATACTAGTGAATTTCTTATACCAATAGTTGTGAATATTGTCTGTTCCTGGAGATTTCCAGTTGTGTGTGCGTGTTAAGACTTCTATAAAAGTGTGTATTGGTATGAGTTCAAACTCCATTTCAGGGATTTCTGGAGTTGCGTCATTTATCCAGTTTGCATTTTTATGGTTTACTGGGTTTTCCCATATATTTGCCCAAAATTCCCGTAATACATCAGGCGGAGGTGTGTCTAGTGGTATGCTAGTGGTGTTATTAGACGTAAGATTTCGGTAAAATATTCTTTCGTTGTTACAAAATTTTATGTTTTGCTGTTTGCGATTTGTGCATGTGATATATCTTTTAAGACTACTAGATGCTGCGTTTAATTTTTGTTTTAAAGTGTCCAGAACGTGTTCTAATTGTGTATTTGAATCCTCGTGTGGTGCGTGAAGTTGGTATTTTATTTTTAATTGTCGAATAAATAAAAATAAAATACCAACTTACACTTCTCCTACCATTAATGAATTGTGTTAGCCTCCCTATGTTTGCTCTTAGATTTTCGATTTTATTTTCTAATCTGATTTGCCACTTTGGTTTTCTCTGTTTATATGTGCGGCGTTCGTTTTGTATAAAGTCTAATATTTTAGATCCATTGCATGTAGCTGCCGTCCACGCTGCACAGTAAATTATTGTTTGCAGTTTTATGAATTCGGTGTCGACATTTACGTGCTTAGGAAGAAGAACAGTATTTATATATGTAACTATAGCAGAAAACTTTCTAGATGTCTTCTGCTTGGGGATGTATGGTCTATTAGTAGGATGTGTGTCAGTAAAATTTAGTTGAGCCTGTTGAAATATGGCTTCAATTTCAGGGTTAATAGCATCTACATTAGTTTCCGTTGGTTCAAATTGACCAATCTCTATCTGGTTCAAGAAATTGTTATCATCTGTATTTACGAATGTCTGAGGAACGATGTCAGTATCTATGATATTATAAGTATTTGGGTCAGTTGGATCGGAGTCATTCTGCGATTGTGTGGTAAAGAGATCGTTATTTAGGTCTTCAAAATTTTGTGTGTTGGTGTTGCTACTCCTCAATTCTACAGCTACCTGGTTTTTTATTTCTTCCAATCTGTTTGCGTCTATAAATCCGTTATTTGTTATTGCTCTCACTTGGTCAGATAATCTTTGCTTATCTAAACATATAAAAGAAGAAAGTGACTGACTGACTGACTGACTCACTCACTCACTCACTTACCATCAACGCACAGGCCAAACGGCTGAAGCTTCAATCATGAAACTTGGCACGTAGGTTCCTTTGGTAGTGTAGGTGAGCACTAAGAAAGGATTTTTGGAAATTCCACTCCTAAGGGCTTGAAATAGGAGAAATGAAAGTTTGTATGATAATCCGTCAGTTTTAAAGTCAGGATCTTCATATTTTGGGTTTAGGCTGAAGATTAAAAAATAATTTACACGTATCTCAGCCATTTTAAAGATTTCCCCCCCACGAGGGTGAAATCGTCTAGACTTGAAATTTTGCACATAGATACTTTATACTGTGCAGGTATCCACTAACAAAGGATTTTTGTAAATTCCACCCCTAAGAGGGTGAAATAGGGGATGAAAGTCGGTCAGTTTTGAAGTTAGGATCTTCGAATTTTGGGTTTGGGCTGAAGATTAAAATCTAACGCAAATTAAGGTCTTTTGGGAGTTCCGTCCTTGGGGGGGCGGATCATAGGGGATGAAATGTTGTGTACAAAAGTCCTTCTTTTACAAAGGAAAATGATTAAAAATACTTTCAATACTTTAAAGTCTGTTGGTAACTATAAAATGGCTCAACACATAAACATAGGAATTAAATAGGGACGGGAAAATCTGCTTCGCCATGACAATTAATAAGGCTCAAGAACAAACTTTGAAGTATGCTGGTGTAGATTTGAGGGAGAATTGCTTTTTCCATGGACAGTTCTATGTAGCGTGTTCACGTGATAGCTCATCAAATAGTCTGGTGATATTAGCGTCAACATCCAAAATGGTTTAAAATGTTGTTTATAAGGAAATACTTTAATTTAATTACTTACTTATGCTTATGATTACTTATTATTAGTCATGGATAAACACAGAAATAATGAAGGGATAGGGACGGGACAAGGATAGAGCGTATTGATGATAAAGTAGGTAAGTATAAGTCTGTCCTAAGAAACACTTTCGCATTACATTATTTTTTTAATTTTCTCTACATACTGTTAAAATATGATAAGGAAAAGCATGTAGTCTACGCGTGCGAAGCCGCGGGCAAAAGCTAGTATGTGATAATTCTGGATATATATTTATGAATGCCTCGTGTAAATATTTTCTATAGCCTGTTTTATTTGTCTCTAACTGTGTTACAGTGAAATATATCCTAATTAGTGTTTCATTGTATTCGTTAGACCACCTCATGCGCTGGCCGGACTGTGTATTCGATTGTGTGGAGTATTGCTGTATCTGAGTCTCAGATGAACTAAAAAAAGGTAGATAGCGCACTTAGAACAGAAAAATGTAACCACTTTTTTAACTATGTGTGAGTCACTGGAGTGTTGCCACTTTTTTAAAAAAAGTCCCTCAAATTATTTAAATGGGATTAAATATTATTTTCATAATTATAAGTAAGTACTTTATATGCAAATGTGAAAGGAAATCTGTATGTTTGTTGGTTTGTTTTTAATAAACGCGTGCAGTCGCCCCTGTCGTTGACATGTGTCGCTCGTGTGTAAGAACACCGAGCAGTTCAGAACAAGTTTTTTTACTTAAGAATACAACAAAGGTTATGTGAAACATGTTTATTACAAAAACACCATTCCATGGAATTAAAAATATTCTTTTTCGGATGAAATGGAAAGTATAAGTATTTGAATAAGTACAAAATAGAGCATTAACTTATGACAGAATACTAACAAACTTAGTTAACTTTAAAAAAGATTGAAACAAGGTGACCTATTTCTGTCGTGCAGTCGGAGGCATCTACTTCAAGATCGTTTTTGATGAATTTAAGAAAGATGCCTCCGACTGCATGTCATAAATAGGTTGTACTTTTTGTGTATTTTTAACATAATCGAAATCATTATTTTTTAACCACACTAGACGATGATGGCTGCCATTGTGGTTCATTTCGGCTCAGTCTTATAGCTAACCTAAAACCATAATATTGGATAGCAAAATAGAAGGTACTCATTAATTTAAAGAAAAATAAATTAGTGAAGAACTAAATATTTACCTTGACTTTGGTTTATGTAACATACATAAAATCATGTGATTTAAATAGAAAATAAACATTAATTAGATCAACTCTACTTAATTATTTTTCTTTGGCTTTGCCTACAATTTAATTACCCATATTTTGGGCAATTAGAAATAAGAATTACTGGCAACTCTCTCCCAATATGTCAATTTCGGGAAAATAACATTATCTGTTCCGAATAACCTTAAAACTATGTTGGAAAATCAAAAAACAAATAGTTTTGTGTGTAATTATGTGTGAAACGATACTCCTAAAGACATTTTGTTTACTATAGTGTTGTTTTTGCACCACTTGACAACACAGGACGACATTTTTAGGCAAAGTTATTGCACGACGGTCCGTGAGATACTAACAAAAATCAGCTTCGTTTTATTGCTTGTGTGTGCGTGAGCGCGTGTGTTTACTTAAGCGGCTTAGTTTTGTTGGCTTCACCTAAAGTATAGGCCGTGCGCTATCTACCTTTTTTTAGTTCATCTGAGATCTGAGTGTGAACCATTTGTAGTTCAGCCCTAACTTCTTCGTAAATTTGGTCTATAGTGACTTGTGGTAATAGCTTCTTTTGTATTATGGCTCTACGCTGATCTCCTATTCTTTGTCGGCTGACTTGCATAGCTGGGTATTTTTCTAAAAACTTAGTGTGAAGCGATGGAAGATATGAATTTTTGTCTGAGTCCAAATTAGTGAGATGAAGATAAGTGCGTAGGATGAATTTAATCATTTCAATTCTCCATTTCCTACGAGTTGCTGCAGTTCTGGCGGTGGGTACAGTATCATAGACAACATTTGTCTCCTGTACAACATCTGCTGACTGTATACTGATTGATGATGATGATGGCGTCTAGGAGGCCGTACAGATAGGAACAAAAAGCTCTCTGATCCTACTCTCAAGCTAATGAAGGAGAGGCGTGAGATGACCCTGCAATCTTCAGACGATGCGTTGAAATACCGGCAGCTAAACAGACTCAAAGTCATTGAAAAGCGACCTCCGCCGCTTTAATACTGAGCGTATTAAAGACACGATTGAGCGGAATAAGGGCTCCAAGGTCTTTGCAAGAGATCTGTCTATTGGGCACAGCCAGCTCACGAAACTGAAGACCAATGATGGCAGGATCGTTTCCGCCAAACCAGAGCTTCTGAGGGAGATCGACAGATTCTATGGGCAGCTGTACACGTCAACCAATAAACCCGTCGCGAATCTAGCGAATGACCCTAGAGCTAGATTGACCTGACACTATACCGAAGACATTCCGGACGTCAGCCTATATAAGATTAGGATGGCTCTGAAACAGCTTAAGAACAACAAGGCACCGGGTGTCGACGGAATTACGGCCGAACTCCTGAAGGCGGGTGGAAAACCAATACTTAAGGCCCTTCAGAAGCTGTTTGATTCCGTCATACTCGAAGGGAAAACGCCACAGGCATGGTGCAGGGGTGTGGTGGTACTCTTCTTCAAGAAGGGTGGCAATGCCTTGCTGAAGAACTATAGGCCCATCACACTTCTTAGCCATCTCTACAAGCTGTTTTCAAGAGTCATCACGAATCGTCTCGCGCGCAGGTTTGACGATTTCCAGCCTCCCGAACAAGCCGGATTCCGTAAAGGCTTCAGCACCGTAGACCACATACATACGCTGCGGCAGGTTATACAGAAAACCGAAGAGTACAACCTACCTCTCTATTTAGCGTTTGTGGACTACGAGAAAGCCTTCGATTCGATCGAGACTTGGGCTGTACTGCAGTCTCTCCAACGTTGCCAAATTGACTACCGGTACATCGAAGTATTGAAGTGTTTATACAAAAACGCCACCATGTCAGTTCGACTTCAGGATCAGACCTCGGAACCAGTCCTTCTGCAGCGAGGTGTGAGACAGGGAGACGTCATATCTCCGAAGCTATTTACCGCTACACTGGAGGATGTCTTCAAGGTTCTGGACTAGAGAGGGCTAGGCATCAACGTCAATGGCGAGTACATCATTCACCTTCGGTTTGCCGACGATATAGTGGTTATGGCTGAGACCATGGAGGACCTCAGTACAATGCTCGATGACCTCAGTAGAGCTTCCGAAAGAGTGGGTCTTAGAATGAACATGGACAAAACCAAGGTGATGTTGAATGCCCATGTTACACCCACTCCTATCAAGGTAGGAGACTCTACACTTGAAGTTGTGGGCGACTATGTCTACCTGGGACAAACGGTCCAGTTGGGTAGGGCCAACTTCGAGAAAGAGGTTAACCGTCGAATCCGACTCGGCTGGGCAGCTTTCGGGAAATTGCGCGGTATCTTCTCGTCCAACTTACCACAGTGTCTCAAGACGAAAGTCTATGACCAGTGTGTGTTGCCAGTGATGACATATGGCTCTGAGACGTGGTCGCTTACAATGGGCCTCATCAGAAAGCTTACAGTCACTCAAAGGGCAATGGAGAGGGCTATATGCTCGGAGTTTCCTTGCGTGATCGAATCAGAAATGTAGAGATCCGCAAGAGAACCAGGGTTACCGACATAGCCCGAAGAATTGACAAACTTAAGTGGCAGTGGGCAGGGCACATTGCTCGCAGAACGGATGGCCGATGAGGCAGAAAGGTTCTGGAGTGGCGCCCGCGAACCGGAAGACGTTGCGTTGGAAGGCCTCCCACCAGGTGGACCGACGACCTGGTCAAGGTTGCGGGGATCCGCTGGTTGCGAGACGCACGGGACCGGTCAATGTGGCGACGCTTGGGGGAGGCCTATGTCCAGCAGTGGACGTCTTTCGGCTGATATGATGATGATGATGAAGCGATTAAGAGTGTTTGATTTTCAATAAAATGCTATAAATCGAGGTGGGGTATTAAGTAGGTATGTAACCTACTTGTATTTGTCTGTGGTGTAAAGAAAATATTATAAGATGAAATGTGTCAAGGTAATTCTGTAGATGATGGCTCATGTAAAATAAATATTGTAAACCTAAAATAATTGTTTCTCTAGCAGTATGCCTTCAGTAATAACATAAAAGAAGTATCGACCATCCGTTCTGCGAGCAATGTGCCCTCCCCACTGCCATGTAAGTTTGGCAATTCTTAGGTCTATGTCGATAACCCTGGTTCTCCTGCGGATGTCTTAATTTCTGATTCGATAACTCAAGGTATATATCATATGCGTGGCTCAGTTACGGCGTGATATTGTGGGGAAACAGCAGAGATGCACCAACACTTTTCACAATGCAAAAAAGACTCATAAGAATCCTCGTAAATATAGAAGATACCGATAGCTGCAAACCTCATTTCCAAGAAGAAATATTACTTACCCTCCCCTGCCTATACATTCTCGAAATGTGCAAATTCGTTCGAAATAACCAACACTTTTACACAAGAGAAAATATACAATCAAGATACACATTACGCCATAAAAACAGGTTAAATCTACCAAGCTCTAAGCTAAAAATGCACTCAGCAAGTACATTAGTAATGTCAATGAAAATATATAATTAAGGAACAACAAAAATTGAATTCATTTATTAATAAATAAAACAATTTCTATTAACTAAATGCCATTATAATGTAAATGAATACTTAAATGACAAATTTTAAATTAAACTAATTGCAATCTGATAAATAAATAAATACTTAGTCATATAAAAGCCCTCTTACTCTCTCCTACTTTTGCAGTGCCCGACAGGGTCCACAATGGTCTAAATTTGTAACCTTCCATCTAAGTTCACATGTGGAAGCAATAAATGTATTGAGTATTGAGGTAACTCCGAGCATAGCTCTCTTCATTGCCTTTTGTGGGACTTTAAGCCATCTGATGAATAATATTTTCATTTTATTTAAAAACCGGCCAAGTGCGTGTCGGACTTCGCACATTTAGATTTCCTTACAAAACCGCAAAAACAAGTTGGTTTTAATAAGAAAAAATAGGAAATTTCAAATCTGACCTATCAATTTATTGGTAGTTGTTTGTAAAATATACGTCAATGGGCAGTTTAAAAATTCCTCGGAACATAATTTTGTAAAAGCTGACTTTGGTGGCTTCTCATTCCTTTGTTTTCCAATATTTTTTAAAACTATAGATACAGTATTTATCTACTCAATGAGTTATAAACAACGATATTATATTTATATTGCGCGCCCGCCTTTTGCTGTATGGGAAAAACCTTTAAAAAAAAAATTTGACAATTTGTATGGCTTTGGGTCAACAAGATGCTTATACTGTGATTTTTTTAAGACTGTAGCTCCAACCGCTTTGCTGTTAAACCTGTGTGACAGACGACATACAGACGGATAGATAGACGGACACGTGAGTGGCAGCAATAGGGCTCCTTTTGGACCCTTCGGGTACGGCAGCAAAGTTCAGAAAACTGAAAAATGATCCCTCAGTGAGTAGAGAGATACTTCATACAAAATGAGCGGAAAGAATATAGTAGTTACGCCCGTGTTACTTTATTATATACTAAATGAATTTCAGACATATTACCATCTCAAAAACTCACCAACTCTTTGTACAAAAAAGGTTTTAATTATTTAAGTATAAAATTCGGTTCAAAAATATTATGGCACTTATTTTCTTTGTATTAGCCATAGACTAATATATTTAGATTGGTCTTAGCTTTGTCAAAGTCAAGGGTGTTATCATTCATCGTATTTAAAAAGTTTATTGTATAGATAAGAAAAACTATTTATTAGTTTAGTCGACATGCAAACAAACATTAATAGGCATTTTAAAATGTTTCGACGTCAAACATTTCCTCCCAGCTTGAGCACTGAGCTTCAAAGTGCAAGAAACACCACAACAAACCAAATGTCACATGCAATGTAACGGAGAGGCTATCGCAGTAATATCGCCGCTGTTAGGGCAGCTGCAGGTGATCAGTGTCGCTACATGGTCACGAGCGCGGAGGAAAGGCGCACAGCCGCACAGGTGGCGCGTATCTCGGTGTTATCAGTGACGACTTGACGAGGCGGCTGGCGGCTGGCGGGCCGGCGAGCGCCAGTGCGCTCCGCGACAGCTCGCGACATGGTGCAGCCGCCACGACGTAGCGCGGTGCGGAACGTCAGCAGCGCTGCCAGCAAGCCCGGCGCCGACGACGCTGATGATGCCGGTGACTCGCTGGAGGCTGCGCTGGCGCAGCTCGGCCCCTTTGGCTTCTACCAGGGCTACATGCTCATCATGCTGTGTATCCCTAACCTGCTCGCCTGCATGTACTCGCTCAACTACATCTTCGTCGCTGATTCGGTGCCTTTCCGGTGAGACCCTCTTGCAAACCTTTTACTTACATGCATTTCTAAGCACTTTTCTTGTGCCTTATCAAGGATTATGTGCCTTATTATCAATAAGCTGGAGACAGAATGCCTCCAAATCTTATAAGCAATCTGTCTCGCCCTCATTAATAAGCACACGTAATGATTTTCTTTATCAGTGTTTTAACATATTCACTATTTTTTATTTCATTGTCTTTCACTTGGAACTAATACGAACGGTATAGTTGTTTACCAAGTGAATGTGTCTTCACCCACATGCTCATGTCATTCATAACATTATTCAAAACGATCCAAAAACAAGGCAGTGCAGTATTAAAAAGTGATTCAGTATCAAGTTATGTATTCAGAGTCCAACGTCCGGATTACATTCTTGCACAGACTTGGGAAGCTGTAGCAACTTACTTACTAAACATTCACACAGGACAGAATCAAGTAACTAATATTAGGCAGACATTACCTACCGCAATTGTAGAATCCGTAACCTATTTAGGATTAATCGGCACACCAATGTAGAATCATGCACATTAGGATAACCAAACAGCAAATCAGAAATATACAAATAGATTCGACACAGCCCCGTCAGAAGCTGCGGCGCATTGCCGTCAGAATATTTATGTTAGATAGTGACTATCCTCAGCAAAAAGAGATTGAACCAACAATAGTTTCAGACGAAGACAAGTTTCAGATAAAACCAAGACTATGTGGTTTCTAATGAACACTCTGCAGTCTCCGTACGTGATCATTTGAGGAAACAATTTCAAAAAAATGATTACGTATTGAGTAATCAAATCAAAATAATTAATTACCTTATCGACTACTGCTATATTTAGTGTTACTGTGCGCATTCCATTGTGAACACGCGAGGCTGCGGAGACGAGTCTCCTCCTCGCGCCGCGTCTATCTTATCGACAGATTGTTTGATAACAATCACCGTGCAGTAACTCTAGCCTCAGTTACAATAAAACAAACACAATATTACACGGCTCTTCCTATGAATTAACTATCTGAGTGTCAACTTCATGGAGATGATTCCGACTAGATAGGTAAACAATATTTGTATCTGAACTGGATCTCACGACTGGATTGTTCGGACAGCTTTAAATATTAAAATTTTAGGTATGATGCTACAACACAAGTTATGAAATAATACAGGATCTTCTTCCTGAAGATCTTAACGAAACTTAACATTTGTGATGGGTATAGCTCAGCAATTCTTTACTCAATCGCAGGTTTATATAACAACGACGCTTTATACATCCAGCACAGTGCGTGTGGTGGTTCCTTAGTAACATCATCGGGTCGGTTCTACTTGATAAAAGATAGACAGCTAGCAGACCTGAAAGAGTCCCAGAGGGAAGTCTGTAGGTTGCTGCGTAACCTTGACGTGAACAAGGCTAGTGGCCCTGACAGAATATCAGAAATTGTACTTAAAAATTGTGCGCCTGAATTGACTCTTTACACGCCTATATCGCCTTTCGATAGAGACTGTAAAAGTACCGAAGGCTTGGAAGCAAGCAAATGTACATCACGTTGGCAATGGCGTTCAACAATGGACCCTAGAGTTGACCCGGCCAACTACAGACCCATCTCAGTAACGTCCATCTTCTGTAAGAGTATGGAACGTGTACTGAACAATGAGTTCCTGGCACACCTAGAAGACAACTGGTGATTGCCAATACGGCTTCCACCGAAATCGATCAACTGAGGATCTTCTAGCTTATGCCATTCACATCTGAAGGAGAGCAGGCCATCAAGAGGCACGGGGAAGCGCTTGCTGTCTCCATAGACATCTTGAAGGCTTTCGACAGGGTCTGGCACGAGAGTCTTATTTGTAAGCTCCCTTCCTTCGGTCTACCTAGTGGTCTGTGTGACTGGATTGCAGATTTCCTGAGGGATCGGTCCATCCGAGTGGTTATCAATGGCTGCTCGTCCAATCAGTTAGGTAGTAACACCGGAGTCCCTCAGGGGTCGGTGCTCTCGGCAACATTGTTCTTGCTGCACATTAATGACATGCTAAAATTCGAACCCTGTGGGTATGCTGACGACAGCACTGTAGTCCAGCGCACAGGCTACTGGGCCTCAGATCCGGTCTCTTCGGGAAGCCATAGTTGAGCTCGTGAACCTGTCTTTGGACACAGTCTACGAATGGGGCGATGCTAATCTAGTCAGTTTCAAAGCTGCTAAGACTCAGGCGTGTCTTTTTTCGCAAAAAAGAACCAATTCCAACCGGCTCCATCTTTCCGTGGTGGAACCGTGCCGATTACGGACCATCTTGACCTTCTTGCTGTTACGTTGACATCGACCCTCAATGTTGGCCCATTTATTGAGCCAAAGTCTCAGTTGGCTGCAAATAAGTTGTGGATCCTTGCAATGGTAAGATGGTACTTTACGCCTGAACAGCTGCTCAACTTGAATAAAGCGCAAGTTCGGTCATGCATGGAGTACTGCTCTCACCTCTGGGACGGATCTGCCAAATACAAACTTGATGCACTTGAGTCGATTGACAGACGGGCCAAGAGGCTGATCGTCAACGATGCACTGGTCGACTCAAAGCTCCAGAGCCTTGAACATCGACGCCGAGTTGCTTGCCTTTCGGGGAGTGAGCGATGGAACTGCACAGTATGATTACCTACGCCTTTCCATAATCGGACTACAAGACGTACGTCAATGCGCCTTCGGTACATAGTGGACATCCCACCCATACGCACAAAGCGTTTTACGAATACTTTCAATTCTTTTCTAAGTAGTGGAATTCCCTGCTGGAATCTTTGTTTCCTGATAGCTACAACCTAGGGGTCTTAAAAAAATATTCTCGGTATCGCTGAAAAGGGTTTTATGAACTGTGACTGCTGGCTGATTAAACTGCCTTTACAATAGGCGGTCTAAAAATGTAGTTCCGCGCAATTACATTTTTACGACGAGACGCTAGGCTGCCTGAAAGAAGGGTCACTATGTCTGTCGAGAAAAACGCACCACCTGCTCGTAGTACGCGCCGGGTGCACTTAATTGTTGAGTCTAATGGTATTTGTCATACCCACGCCACGGTTTGGTGTATATAATACAATCCACGTGCTACAACACCACGCGACGGCGACGACTTGGAGACCACTCCACTGAAGACACTTTAGATAAAACAGTCGTCTTTCGTCATTCGGTAGCATGGGGTACTCAGAACTTCAGAATCTCATTAAAAAAATCTTTTAGTAATAACTCAGCCTAATTCGCTGTACCAACTCTGCTTGATCGTAGATAAAATAGATTGAAATATCCACTAGGTATACGTACATATTGTAATACCATACTACAACGCACGTACCTGTTTTATAAAACCAATTCGAATAATCAATATAATCCATAAGCATGGAATAATAACCCTAACACTTAATAGGCAAGAATCACGAAACAATGAAAATTACGCATTTATCGAAGAAAGCTGGATGCTCTGCTAATGTTTATCGTCAACTTAACGATAACCTACCTTTTTGCAATCAAGTGCTAGTCTATAGTGTTGTGGTGAATAATACCACCAGCTGGAAGCGTTGCTTATTACATACCTATAATAAAAAATGATGACAAATATTAGTTAGTTACTGAGCTGTGGAGGGCAGATAGGATGTCGCTTCATGTAAAATACTGGGATACAGGTGCATTCAACCGAATGTACCTGTATCCCAGTATTGTGACTGGAAGCCGGCCCCAACATATTTGGGAAGCTGAGCAGATTGATTGATAATGAGATCTGTGACAGATGCGTGGTGCCGGAGTGCGAGGGTGGCGCGCCGCAGTTCGACAACGAGGCGGCATCGGCGTTGCTGCCGGCCGCCACCTGCCAGCGATACGTGCCGCTGCCCGAGCTCGGCCTGGGCGGCTGCGAGCGTGATGCCTTCCACCAGAACCACACCGTCGCCTGCGATGCCTTCGTCTATGAGAACATGGACACTATCTTCGCTGAAGTGAGCTGTGCCACTCCTTCTAACATAAATAAACCATATCGAAGCACTCCTGACTGCCTCGTTGGTCTAGTGCTCGCATGAACAGTCCCGGGTTCGATTTTTGTCATGTTCCCTAAACTTCCTTTCAGGCGTTCATTCTCATGCGGTAGAAGTAAGGAAAGCTGAGTGCTTATAAATTCATAAAATTTTCTTTCCTCTTTCAAAATACGGGAGGAAGCAGGACTTAAAATATTCCTCATTGAATCTTTGATATGAGTAGATCTATAGTCTGAAAATATTGTCAAATAGTCTCAACTCCTAACTCCTAAGTAAAATATTGCACTGCGATGTCTGCGATTGCATTAGAGCGTCACTTTTTCGTCTGACCTGCTTTTGTAAACCATCTCACAGTTGCCGATTGCATAAGCTCTTGCGGCGCGCGGCGAGGAAACTATTCAATTCGCATTTTATGTGTATTTCAATCTCAGTGATTAGGTTTTACTTTTGTTTTGATTTTTTTACATTATATGTTTCACTTCACAAATTAAATGGTCTACCTGCGCGTCGTAAGCGTTCATTTTGTTTTATAGTGTATAATGTTTGATATACGTATTTCAGTTCAACCTAGGGTGTCGCGAGTGGATGCGCACCATGGTGGGCACGGTGCGCAATATCGCGCTGCCCTTCGCGCTCGTCCTCACCGGCTACGTCTCCGACACGTGAGGAATCCTCTACCATATATATTCTCGTTCTATTCTGAATGCGTCGACAAAGTTTGTTCTATCTGTATCTATGAATGGCCAATAGAAAACTATTTTAGGAGGGGTACTGAAATCAGTTCTACCAGCGCCCACGAATAAGCGTCTAATAAGCTGTATAATGCATGGTGCAGGTACGGGCGGCGCACGGCGTTCTGCTTGTTCGCGGCGTTCGCGGGCGTGATGGGCATCGTGAAGGCGTTCTCTGTCAACTACCAGATGTACCTCGCCATGGAGTTCCTGGAGGCCGCGCTCGGCTACGGCTTCAACAGCGCCGGATACGTCATGAGTAAGATCACGCGCTGCTGTACAATATCTACAACTATTTGCTTAATCCGAATACAAACGAATGCTAATTTTCATGTCCATCAATTATTAGATTTATCGTGTATAATAATTTGAATTCAGAACTAAGTATTTTATTGTTGTTTTATTTTGATTTGTGTGAACTATAGAGAGCTGTATAACTATTTTCCTTTATCAACTTTCCTCCCATTTTTAAAATAAATTACATTAAGATAAAAGATTATTAACAACTCTATATATACCTACTTCCAAGTTGATTGAGAGCGTCCGGTCTGCACCAAGTGCAAAGGGCAACTCATAGACTAATATATATAGGGGCAACTGATAGAAATCCGACGACTAGGGATGGGTCCGATATATCAAAACGTAACTTATATCGGATATGTGTTAAATATCTTATCATATCGATATCCATATCAAAATAACCGATATCCTAAAAACTGTATCAAATCAAAACCTCTACTTGCATGCGAGAACGAATAAGTCAAAACTTAAAACCGTAACAATGCGAAAACGTACGAACTATGAACAAAACGCACACTTCACAAACGATAGGAACAATATGCGCTACCTCTCTTTCTAAGTATTATATATTCTTTTATTGGTATAAAAGAGATGCAGCAAATACGAGGTAACTCCATTTGGAATAACATGAGAAATTTTCACATCTCGTTTTTACAGTCCGTTCAACCGATGTTGGGTTCCATCCCGTAAATATAAGGATGGCATAAAAATCATAAACCTGTTACCAAAACTAACTGTGCAATACAGCTGCCATTTGTCTATAACTGTAAAAGTTTGAGTTTGCGTTAGCTCTAATTACGTTCGTTGTTAGTTTGCTCATCTAAATAATATGTTAACTTTTGTATACTGTACTTCTGATATCGATATCTGAAAACCATTTAGGATAAACACGAAGTTTGCCGAGAACATTAAGAAAATAGTTGTACTGTCAGCATGATCTTCTTGCCCTTGCCCCATGTTACTTGGGGTCGGCGCAACACGTCGTCTTCTTCCATACATTCTGTTGTACCAGTGCGCATGTTATTTATAACATGGTTGGAATTAACGACGGTCAAATGAACAGTACAAGACCAAACCATCTCATCATAGGTAGCCCACAAGTCATCGACATTATCATCGACTATATTGCATTATAAATTCACTTTGTTTTAAGATTGATGTACAAATACCTCTCTTTGTGGCGAGTCTAGTTTCCAATAAGGCGCTATACGGTATCGTGTCCCCAGTGATCGAGATCGCGCACCCGTCGCTGCGCGCCACGTTCGCGTGCGCCACGGGCATCGCGTACGGCGTGGGCGGCGTGCTGTTCGCGTGGCTGGCGTGGGGCGTGCCGTACTGGCGCCACCTGCTCGTCACCATCCACAGCCTGGCGCTGCTGCTGCCGCTGTACTGGCTGCTGTTGCCCGAGAGCCCGCGGTGGCTGCACGCGCGCGGCGACGCCGACAAGACCGCCGACGTCATACGTAAGGCTGCCCGGTGGAATAAGGTGACCAAACTAAATATATCTGTTTCAACTCACCTCACTGCTTTGTACATGTTGGCGAACAGAGCGCAGAGCTCCATAAGAACTGCTATGAATAGCCGAGTGCACCAATGCTCGACCTTTCACCGCTTTTTATTTTGTTTAACAGACGTTAAATAAGGGATAGAAGAAAGAACTCTGAAGAATTACTTCAATGTTGTTCAAGTTCAAGTTATTTATTCAGTAACAATTTACATTGCGTTCGAAATAATCAGCATGAAACATTTGGTATTTGATGTACAATTAATCAATAAGAGAATTCAATTTAAATTAGAATAATGTGTAAAATTAATTAAATTAAAATAATATAAAAACCATGCACACATAATTAAAAATAACAATGTCAATAAACTACTAGCAATTTAAAACGCAAACAATAATCAAATATAACAATTTCAATAAATTAATAGCAATTAAAAACGAAAACAATAATCAAATATAACAATGTCAATAAATTAGTAACAATTTAAAACGAAACAAAAATCTAGAATATGTAATAAATGTCCAACAAAAATTATGCCACCTTAGTCAAAAACAACATGTAATTTTGAGCACATTACAACTCATCTATAGAGTAGAGACATCTTTCCAACAGATATGCCTTGAGCCTTGCCTTAAATGAGCCTGTGTACAGTATGCTTTTTAACTCCAGCGGTAATTTATTAAATATTTTAACTGCCTGATACTGTGTACTGTGTTTGACTATATCAAGAGCCGGGGTGATTTTGTTTGCAAAGTCTTTCCTACGCGTTTTTCCCTGACCAGCCTGCCCTCGTCTGCTTCGTAGTCATTGATGTATTTTTTTAAAGTGTTTAACAGTAATACTACATAAAGGCTAGGTACTGTGAGAATGCCAAGTTCTACAAAATATGGTCGACAGGTGTCTTGTTGAGAGATGCGGACAATGGTTCGGATCGCTCTTTTTTGGAGAATGAATGCCCTTTGCCAGTTGTAATGGTAGCTATTACCCCAAAACTGTATACTATACCTCAGTTTGGACTCAATCAGCGCATAGTATACCATTTTTAAATGTTTTATGCTCACTTCATCCCTTAGAGTTCTTAAGGCATAGCAAGCCGATGATATTGATGCGTCCAACGCTGCTAGTTCTTTCTTCCAATTTAACAAATCATCAATATGAATACCCAAAAATTTAACTTCCCTGACAAGCTCAATTTTTTTATATGTATTAAAGACAAAGATGTTTTATTTCAACTAGGCCACAAAGCGGCACTTTTGAACGTATACGCATTAAAATTTACAAGGAATACAAATTTATTCTACCGTGCATTCGGAAAGTAGCTTGTTATGGAGAAGAATGCACAAGAAACTCCATACCTACTCTTTAAAAAAATAGTTTTTTTACAATATTTAGATACTTAAGTACATACATTAATAAATTCATATATGTGACGACAATGCACCCAGAATAGCATTACACACTACAACGTACAAGCATAAAGTATTAAAGTACTCACACTTGCACCGTGCAGTTTATAATAGATACTAGAAAAACATTAATATCCGAAGCAGTTAAGTTATGACCAATGCCAACTGACGGCGCCCGTTCACGAATATGACGCATGAATTGACCGGATGATCCAACACACGCGCCACCATCAGAGAGATGTGGCGGAAATTACTTGGCCCACCACCTTACAATTTTGATAAAAACGCTGTCGCTTTTGAGAGAGCATGACACACTCAACTGCCAGGGCACACACAAGTCAACGAACGACACACAGGTACAGTAAATGGTAGATTTACAGTTGGGTACATAGTACTCACACACGTGCTGTGCAGTTATATAATACTAAGGAAATTGAGTTTATACAATACAAATATATTCATACAGT
Organism: Anorthoa munda; assembly: GCA_945859665.1. Classification (NCBI taxonomy): domain Eukaryota; kingdom Metazoa; phylum Arthropoda; class Insecta; order Lepidoptera; family Noctuidae; genus Anorthoa; species Anorthoa munda. The sequence goes on along the minus strand of OX243911.1, from coordinate 948,296 downwards.
ATTCAGCAGGTCCAACAATACTTCAAAACAATAATGTTCTGCAAATCACTTGTTTTTGCGCCCTAGTGGTTGTGGAGCAGGACTAGCATTGAGCCAAGCGTTTTGTCAGTAATGTAATCCCCCAACTTATAATAAACCAGCCTGCATAGTGTGCGTTTTATACAAGATTTTTATTTTCGTCTCATTCATTTCAATAATGTGGGGAGGAATTTTATTGTAACATTTTGTACAGTAAAGACTGGCTAAAGTAGCCTTTAGTCAGTCTAAAACCTGGTTGAACTAATTGGTCCCTATTTCTAGTAATGTAATTATATCTGTCGCTGTTTTTACTAAAAAGATGTAAATTCATTCTCACGTACCTACATGATGTTTTCATAAATATATTTACAAGGAACCGTCATGATGTTAATGTCCTTAAACAGGGGGGTGACCATAAGCTCTTAGAGTAAGGCTATTTTGATTGAGTGTATGGGACAGATGTATATGACTTGTATACATCTCTCACTTACGCGATCTCAAAATAACCTTACTCTCAGAGCCTATGGTCACCCCCCTGCTCCCTTAGAGAATCGCGCCGGCGAAGATCATATATCGCTCTGATGGCTCGTTTTTGCAGAATAAAAATTGACTCAATGTCTGCAGCCCTTCCCCATAGTAAGATACCGTAAAACATTATACTATGAAAATAACTAAAATACACTAGTCTCGCGGTATCCACATCAGTTAACCGACGAATCTTTCTAACAGCATAAGCCGCCGAACTCAGCCACCCCGCAAGGGATACCAAATGAGGACCCCATTGCAACCTTGAGTCTAGCGTGATCCCCAGGAAAACCGTTTTATCGACGTTTTATAAGACGCATACTTGCAGATAATCGTGAACGAGCAGCTGATGAGCAAGCTGAAGGACGACGCGAAGGCGGAGGCGGAGGCGCAGGAGGGGCAGGGGGGGGCGGGCGCCTGGCGGGCCGTGCTCCGCTCGCGCGTGCTGCTGGCGCGCCTGGCGGTGTGCGGCTGGTGCTGGGCCGCCACCACCTTCGTGTACTACGGCCTCACTATCAACTCGGTGGCGTTGTCCGGCAACAAGCACGTCAACTTCGCGCTCAACATGTCCATGGAGATCGCCGCCTCTGTGCTCATCATGATGGCGCTGGAGCGCATCGGCCGCAAGCTCTGCATCTTCATCGCCTTCTTGCTCTGCGGGGTAGCTTGCGTTTCTCCCTTCTTCATAGGTAAGCCCTTATATATTATGAATAACAATAGAATACAACAGAGCAATCGTCGTCCAGATAATTAGGTATGTTTCAACATGTTTGGATAGACTCTAGAATCGTTAATTTAATAAAAATATTTTAACGAACCAATTCAACAGGATGAGACTCTGAAGAAGTCAGTTAGATGCAAAGCACTAGAATTAGTGCTTTGCATCTAACTCACTTCTCCACTCTCTTGTTGTGTACAGATCACGACGGCACGTCGCTGGGGCTGTTCTTCGTGGGCAAGCTGGCCATCACGTTCGCGTTCAACTCGCTGTACGTGTTCACGGCGGAGCTGTACCCCACGCACGTGCGCTCGTCCGCGCTGGCCGCCTGCTCGCTCATAGGCCGCGTCGGCTCCATCGTGGCACCGCAGACGCCGCTGCTGGTCAGTATACCACCACTTATGAGCCTAAAGCGCACCGGAAGACGTAGCGTTGGAAGGCCTCCCTTTAGGTGGAGCGATGACCTGGTCAAGGCTGCGGGCATCCAGCGGATGCGAAACGCACAGGACCGTTCAGTGTGGCGACGCTTGGGGGAGTCTTATGCCCAGTTGAGGACGTTTCTCGGCTGAAAATAGACTGAGCCTGAATATTTGCTTCATTTAGGGTTCAAACTTAAACCACGACTTCACATCGCTAAAATATGTGTTTCTCTCAACGCTTACACTACTGTTCGTACTTGAGCATTGCACGTTACATGGTGTGCAGTTTGAGCCCTCAGATTAAGCAATGTGTTTGTGTGTCAGAGCCATGGTCCTCATGCTATGTTTCCGTTAGAACATGTACGTGCAAGCGCTGCTGTACGGCGCGTGCAGCGGCACGGCGGCGCTGGCCGTGCTGTGCGTGCCGGAGACGCGCGCCGCCCGCCTGCCGCAGCGCGTGGCGGACGCCGAGCGCCTGCGCAGCGCCGAGCCCGCACCTGCCCCGCCCGGCCCGCCGCCAACAGTGCGCCGCGTCATCTCCGCGCACGACACCTGACCTTCGCTGCTCACTGCTCACCACTCTGGGAAGCTATGCCCGGCATCCGCTCGGCGACTGCTTCCACTCCACACATGGATACTGTCGTATTATGACATCTAACTGTCATCATGATTCCAGTGCGAGAGAGAGACGGAGTACACGTGACCGATACACATTTTTCGTAATGGAATCATGATCGCATTAATACTTCATGATACGGCCCCAGATAGGTATATAGGAAACCATGTCCCTGCCAGCCCGACCTGCTGCGCCAGAGTGCATCACTTGTAGCATGTCGGAATTAAGTTATTTGTATTGCATGTGACTGATCTCGATGTCTACGTTAGGTTAAGGACTTGCGATGATAGTGGCGAAGAGGGTGGGCAATTATCTCACCTCCATCACGCGAACACGAGCGTGAGTAGTGAGTAGACCCCTAACCATAATTTAATTAGATTCCGAAAAACCTTATCAATCATCCTTGGATAAAGTCAGAGTATTTTGGATATCCTACCTCAGCACAATATTATAATTATTTTTCATTTATAAATTTTACGTATGTAAATTGAAAAATCTACAAGTGAAAAATTGCAGTTTAACAGAACAGCACCCCAGTTCCTTTAACTTTTACCCTTTTATAATACGCACGTTTGCCCACGGCCACTATTGCCTGCCTCGGGTCACGCATCACGATGCTATTGAAGCTAACTAGGAACGGGTTCTAATGTTAATTATATTCTAATACATACTTACTGTTAGTTTTTGTAATAAACTGTGATAATTGTGTACTTACTGGCAATCAATAAACGTGTTATGAACACCATATTGTTAGCGTTTGGAACGAAATGTTCCGTTCTTTTTTTTGTTATTTTGTTGCAACACTGTTTCAACTCTCTATCATAGATTTGACAGCTTTTGGTGGAGCTGACGGTGACAAGGGACTCGTATTAATGTGATTGCCGGCGCGAGACAGAAAAAATGGATCTGGTATTTTGGAATCGATTTGTGTCGGAAACGTGTCTAGGTGTCTGCTGGCTGCCGAGAACTCCGGCTCAGATCACGTCGGTTGTCCCTTGTTTCCTTATTATATATATGTTTTCCCCCTACCAAACCCACGACCGGACACGGGAATGGACATGGGATTGGACACGGGACCAAGAGACCACTGCGGGAACAGGGCACAAACGTGAGTAATAGTTGTAATTTGTACCAGTCGTGAATCACTTTCCACCTGTCTGGCAGGAATCGGTATCTCAAAGAACAAATCCCTAGTTTACCGCTGCTACGTATCGCAGTTTCGCGCTTAAAGACCTGGTAGGATCCAGGAGTAGCAGCATTGCTATGGGCCCCAGCGTTGCATCTTGGCTTTGTGATCCGCAGGCCTATTCAACAGTTAGTATTTGCTTTGTGTCCTGGGTTTGGAAAAATAGACAAAAAAAAGAAGACAGGTGCCGCAGGTGCTCTGGCGCAACTCAAATTCACATTAGTGTAGTAGGTACTTATTTATTATTGCAGTAACTATATAAGAATAAAAAATACAACTTTTTAGTTAGTTACCTATATTTTTTTTTCGAATTAATTTTAAACATATAAATGGTATATATTTGTGTAACCACCTCTTAAAATATTGATATCCCACTCGATGGGTTTGATAGAAAGAAAATTGGGAACCTGAAAATACGCCGCCCAAAAGCCGCCATGTTTGTTTTTTTAACGTCACTTAGCTAAGAGCATTTGGGCGGTCAAGACTTATCTAACGATGTCCTAATTATATGTACAAATCCGTCAAGTGGTTTAAAATATTTATTTATTTAGACTTCATGCACAAAAATGTACAAAGGCGGACTTAATGCCTTAGGCATTCTCTACCAGTCAACCAACAAAAAAAATATATGAGGTAATAAAGAATATTACATACTTACATAAAAGATACGCGCGAAAAACATAATGATTTTCTTGCAGTCGAGTAAAAATTGCCGATTTATTTTGCGCTTTTCACTTTCGGTGATTTAATATTTCGCCAAAACTTTAAGTTATGTATGACTGGAATTGACTAATTACAGCTTTCCGGGTCCATCATCAGACCCTCGATCAGTTTCAAATTTCTCAATTAAATCAATTAAATTGGCCCATACAAAAAAGGGGGAAAAGTTATCTCCTGTAAACCGTTGTGGAGTTCCCTCAACTGGTTTCCATCCGCATTCGGAAATCTGAAGTTGATCGTCGGATCTACTTCAGATTTCCTTCTTCTTTCTAGCTCTATCCATCCATCGTAATGTGTGTGCAAAGTTTCAACAAAAACGGTTCACAGGTAAAAGTTTAAGATTCTAATCCCTTATTCTTCTTCCCTGGCTTTTTTCTTTTTCAAAGTAAGTGATACCAACTTTAAATAATCAAATAAAAAGAGTTATTGTAATTGGACGACTCTGTACAAAGGTATGCGTGGTCATATAAAAAAGGGTCGGCTTGAGAACTTCTGCGTTTTCTACTACTCTTTTAAACAAATCAGAGCTTAATATATTTTCTCGGAGTTTCCACAAAAAAATCGTATAATAGGTATACAAACTAAACCCTAATTACACGCAAACATACTGAAATATAATGACCGCGTGATCTTTTGTATCAAAATCAAAATCAAAATCAAATGTTTTTTATTTCACATAGGCCTACATGGGCACTTATAAAACGTCGACAAAAGGTGCACGGTTCGGGTTAGTCGTTTCCTGTGGAGAAGAACCGGCAAGAAACTCCACGGTTACTCTTTTAAAAAAATGGTTTGTTTTTACAATATTTCCACGTTACAGTATTAGTGCTTAGATATGGGGGGACAACGTAGGCCCGACAATAAGTCGTAAGAAACTAAAAAAAATATTGTATATACGAGAGAGTTAACAAATGTTAACAAGCGTCTAGAAATCTAGAAGGCCTACAATGTTCACACATTCACAAAACAATCAGTAAAAGAATCTATACAAAGGAAAAAATAAATAAAAATATATAACAAGACTAAATTTAACATGTGGCACAAATTTTGTTATCAGTGCTGTAACTATTCATAGCAAAGGGCTATAAAGATCATTGAAATCATTGTAAAAAGTCTAATTAAAAGAAAGAAAAAAAGTAAAAATGAGATTGAGAATAGTTAGAGACATCCACATATTTGTGCCGTTTATGAGTTACCAGGGAAGCCGCATGCGCAGAAGGAGCTAAAATTTTTATCTTCAACGTAGTCCTTGATTTTGTAATATGCTTTTTTAATAAGGACACGTTTGATGTAGTTTTTGAACTTTCCATCGGTCAATTCTATAACTGGCTTTGGCAACTTATTATAAAAGCGTATACTGTTTATAAGAAAAGACTTGCTAGTTTTCGTTAATCTGAATTTGGGTATTACAATTTCATGCTTACTGCGTGTATTTATATTATGGAAATCGCTTCTAGTTTTGAAAAGCCCTCGATTTTTGCGGACATACAAAATACATTCCAATATATAAAGAGAAGGTAGAGTCAGTATATCGATCTCTTTAAATTTTTCTCTGAGGGACTCTCGTGGACTCATTTTATAGATTGCGCGGACTGCCCTCTTTTGTAAGATGAAAATTGAGTCAACGTCTGCAGCTGATCCCCACAGCAGAATGCCATAAGACATAATACTGTGGAAATAAGCATAGTATACTAACCTTGCTGTGGCTACATCGGTTAACTGCCTTATTTTCCTTACTGCATATGCAGCCGAACTTAACCGACCCGAAAGAGTTCTAATGTGCGCGCCCCACTGCAATTTTGAATCGATAGTAATCCCTAAGAATACAGTTTCCTTTATAACTTCAAGATTTTTGCCGTCAAGATTTAAATTTAGGTCACGTTGTGGTACATTTGGTAAGGAAAACTTCAGACATTTTGTTTTTTTCGCATTTAGTAAAAGATTGTTAGCTGCGAACCATTTAGAGAGAACAATCAGACTTTCGTTGACATGTAAGACATCCGTATCTTTCCTATCTATTTTAAAAATTAGCGAAGTATCATCAGCAAATAGAATTATATCCGATAATTTGGCCATCATAAAAGGGAGATCATTAATGTAAACAAGAAAAAGGAAAGGGCCGAGAATTGAACCTTGGGGCACGCCCATCTTGACTAGAGACCCGGAGGACGTCGCCCCATTAACATTTACTTTTTGCTGTCTGTTTGATAAATAGGAAAGCACAAGATCAGCAGATTTTCCTCGAATTCCGTAGTGGTGTAATTTACAGATCAGTGTGTTGTGGTCGACGCAGTCGAACGCTTTCGAGAGATCACAGAAAATACCAATGGCATCCTGGGACTTCTCCCAAGATTCCAAGATGTGGCTGATGAGTTTTACTCCCGCGTCCGTTGTCGACCTACCTTTCGTGAAACCAAACTGTTGACTATGCAGGATCTTATTTGAATTGAAGTGAGACAACATCTGTTCCAGCATGATTTTTTCATAGATTTTACTCAATGCTGGAAGCACGGATATAGGCCTATAATTTGAGGGATCACTCTTACAGCCTGATTTGAAAATTGGTACTACTTTACTGTGTTTCATTAAGTCAGGAAAAGTGCCGCTGTCCAAACATTGATTGAATATGCCTGTTAGGACAGGAGCAATTGAGTCAATAATATCTCCAAGAACCCTAACGGATATCCCCCACAAGTCTTCAGTATTTTTTACGTTGAGACTTTTGAACGCGTTTTTAATTGTATCAATACATATTGATTTAAATTTAAAGGTTGGTATGTCTTTAGTAAAGTTTTCTTTAAGAAGAGCTTCAGCTAATTTAGATGAGGAGGGAAGAGACTTCGTAACCTCTAACGGAATGTTGGTAAAGAAATTTTCTAATGTCTCAGCGACTTCTTGCTTACCAGAAATGGTTTGATTAGATATTTTCAAAGACAACTCATTCTGATCGCTTTGTTGTGTCTTTCCAGTTTCTCTATTAATTATTTGCCACACAGTTTTTATTTTATTATTAGAAACACCAATTTTGTTAATTATTATTTGAGATTTTGCTTGAGCGCAGACTCTTTTGAATATTTTGGAATAGTTTCTAACATAAGTATGAAAAACTTGATCGGAAGTCAAAGATTTTTCGTAATATAAATTATATAAGATATCTCGGCTTTTTCTTATGCCCACAGTGGCCCATTCACTAAATTTCGATTTGGAATTGTTGACTTTAACTGTTTTTAAAGGACACGTTTTATTGAATTCTTGGCAAACTGTAGAAAACAACGTGCCGTAATTTATATTGGGGTCTTTTGAATTAAAACTGGCATTACAAAGGTTGCTAAAAACATTATTATTAAAAGAATTTAATTTATTTTTAGTGAGACGTCTTAACCGAATTGATTTAGCTAGGTTAATTTTTTTATCTGACTCAAAAGATACTAGTTGACCAGTATGGTCTGACCTAACGCCACTAATTAAAAACGAATCTTTAACTTTACAATTAGTGAATACATTATCTATGCACGTAGCTGAAGTTGCAGTTATTCTTGTCGGTTCATTAAATAAATATTTTAAGTTAAATGATTTAAACAATGAAATGAGCTTACATTTTTCAGGTGAATTGACTAACAGATCTATATTTAAGTCACCACAAACAAAAACTAATTTATTATCTCTGAAAAGTTTACTTAATAATTCTTCCATTGTAATTAAAAACAATGACAAGTTTGATGCTGGTGGTCTGTAAACACACAAGATAGTATGCCCCTCGACCTCTGCACATGCTACCTCACATAAGCGATCAACAGAGTAAGCAGTGATATCCTTTCTTTCCTTATATTTAAGATGACTATTACAAAGTATCAGGGTACCACCACCCACTGTGGATCTGTTGTACGCGCTGGCAACTGAAAAATTATTTACATTAAACAACATCATATCTGATTTTAACCAGGTTTCACAAAAACATAAGATATCCATGTGGTATTTATCTACTAACAATTCCACGTCTAAAATTTTGCCGGAGAAGCGATTTATATTTTGATGATATAGTAAAATAATACTATTCGTCTTCTCTTTTGTCGGCTCTAATAGTTTAAAGAATCTACAGTAGTATTATCAGAAAAACTAGATAATACTGTTAAATCACTAAACCTAGTCTCAGTTAAATCATCAATAACTGCGTGTATATTAAAAGCTAACAATGTAGCTAATAAATGTCGACTATTTTTGGGAAGAAACATATGGTTCCCAATCAAAACAAAATCACTAACAAAATTGTTGGTGTCAAAAAACAAAAAAAATATAATATATAATATATATGTATAAACTTTAATGCGTCCCGTCATCCGTTACATTAAAGGCTAGTTTAAAATATTATCCGTTATCACTTGTGTGGTGAGTAAGCCCTCAAATCAAACACGAAAAGAATCGGGTCGTTTAGTTATGCGTTAACCTCGCCTTTGTACCTGTACATAAGTTGTCCTTTTGTATTTGTATGTTTTGTGTACAATAAATAATATTAATTAAAATATTATAAATTATTAATTATTGTATATGCACGTAGAAATAAATAGTTTGTTGTTTTTTTTTATTCTATTTGTTGACATTTTGACAATAAAACTATTATTGAAAAAAAACCTTTTTTAGTTTTGAATTTATAAATAATTTATTCGAAGTCAAAAAATATAGATAGCAAAAATATACAAATAAAATTCTATACATACAACAAAGTTTCGTTATTTATTTACATCAATCATTACTATTATACATAAGAAGTACTGTGCGGAGTTGAGCATTGACTTATCTACGAGTGGTTCACGTTGAGCATCGATGCTCCAACAGCCTGAGTCCTGGCGTATGGCGTACTATAGCATCGTCTCTGATAACAATGTGCTCGTTATCTTGTTCTAATAAATCATCATAGAGCGCCACGTCGCGCGGCAAGTCATTCGTTATCAGTTCCTATTCCTATTTAATAATAAAATAATACATGATGTTCAAACTATAGGTGTAACGGGCTAGACTACAGCATCGCTAAAGCAAGATTCTCAAAGTAGTCAGGCAAGGAAACACCGATATCAGATTAAAAAAATCTGTTATTTTTAATAAATTTACAAAATAAATATAACTTACAAATAAGCTCATTAAACAACCAACCGTCCCAACTATAAGCAGGAACAACCTGTATGATTTAGACATAAAACTACAAAACACCCTGTATAACTCGTGTGGTACATTAATAACGTACTATTAGCTAGATGTTATCTAACGTCAGTCTTAAGATTACCTACAACCGGCTCTAGCTTATCACAACGATTATAAAACATTGTCACCAACAGAATTAATATAACATTATCTTAACTATTCTAGAGCTACTTACATTTGTACACATTGTATAGTATTACGTACTTGAGCTCGCGTGGGCGTGACGATCAGTTGTCTCTACTTGCAGACAACGAGGGAATACTGAACAGTAGGAACCTAGGAACTATACTCATATCAGTTGGTTCATACAGTGAGCAAAACTAAGTCAAAGTATTATGCATCATATCAACAAGTATCGACTGAAAAGGTTCGTCAATTCAAATGACAAGTTATGTCATTTTCGTCGGTCGTATGTATAATGTACTGTAGGTACATACGTACCTAGTGTAGTGGTTATAATTATCGCTCGGTATTGAGCTGCGTCAATGTGCTCAGTAACAGAATGTTCTGGCACTATCTACATAGTTTCTATAAAAAAGTCCGACGACTAGTAAGTATCTTTCTAGCTCATTCTTATGTATGTACCATCTGAAAAAATAGTTTAAACTTGTAATACCAAGGTACTTCATTGTGGATCTGGCGGCGCGGCATGACGTCACGTGGCCTCGGGCTTGAGTGGGCGCAGCTCGTGCGGGGTGGCGGCCTGGGGCGGCGGCTGTAGGCGAGGCGGCTGCAGGCGGGGCGGCTGCAGGCGCCCGTACACCAGGCGCAGCGCCGCCAGCGCCGCCAGCGTGAGCGCCGCCGTGCTGCCGAACGTGGCCACGGGCCCGTAGCGCGCGTACACCGCCGACACGAACAGCGGGCCCAGCGCGCGCGACAGGCAGCCCGCGCCCGTCAGCACGCCCATCCACACGCCCTGCCGACCGATATGACACTTTGTAACTATAAGTATGCATAACTGTTTAATATAGATTATGAAGAATGTCGGTCGCAAGATGCTTCCTTGTGATACTCCGTAATCACCTAAAGGGTATTCATTGCTTATGTAATTATTTATAATCACACTTTCCGTTCTCTTCGTGAGATAACTCTTAAATAGACTTAAGAGTGTTCCCCTTACGCCAATATTTAAAGTTTAATTAGAAGTTTAGAGACAGAGACTGCGTCAAACGCCTTTAATAGATCCAAAAAGATGCCATTAAGTAAAATATTTTGCCCCTATAAAATAAATGGTTTTTCGCTCACCTGCGGCCTGGGCCCCAGCACCTTGGAGAAGATGGTCTGTATGAGCGTGACACCTAGCGAGTAGCCCACGGACACGCAGGCGTAGCCCGCCAGGAACTGCGCCAGCGTCAGTCCGCGCGAGTCCGCGCACCACGATTGCGTGGCCGCCGGGCAGCCGCCGCCCGCCTCCGTGGCGTTGGCGGGCGCCAGCGGCGGCGGCCCGGGCCCCCAAGGGATGCACAGCACGGACGCCAGCCCCGTCAGCAGGAAGCCGCCCCACAGCAGCAGCGCCCTGCCCACCATACGGATATGTCGTCATCGTATATTCATTTCATTTGGCTAAATTGTGATATCACATCCTCGTGGAATAAATTATTTATTTCTTGTACTACATAATCATAACAAGATACTTGTTTATAAATAGAAAAAATGAAACAAGTTCCCTGTCGCCTGCATTCGTAATAGCCAATATTGTTATCCGCCGGCATATCGATTATTTTCGTTACTGCACCCAGTTCACGGGCTCGAGTAGTTCGTGGTTCTAGAGTCCCTAGATCCCGACAACTAAGTAGATTGCTCCATAATATGAAGGTAAGGTAAGAACTAATAGAAGAAAAGCTAAGATCTGACCAGGTTCACAGGGAGATTTGGTGCGGTTACACATACGATGGAATTGACCTACGCGTTTCAACACTCAATGGATTCCATTATTAATGCTAAACTCAGTAAAGTTCAAGGTTTAGGCAGACACGATATAGTCTGATTCAAGAAACTAATGTGTATAGTAGTTGGACATAGAGTGGTACCGCTCCTCGAAGATCCTGGTGAGCGGGCCGATGGCGGCGAAGGTGAGGCAGGCCAGCACGGCGCCGCCGCTCATCAGCACGCCCATGTACTCCAGCGCCTGCCGCTTGCTCCATGCGAACTGGTCCATGGTCAGCATGGTGGCCAGCGTCTCCAGCAGCACGAAGTTGAACACCAGCACGAAGAACGCCGCCACCAGCGTCCAGCTGCTCACCAGGTCCGGCTTCAGAGCTTTCAGGGCTTCTTTTTCTGCAATCAAACACCCAACATTTAATACGGTTTAAGACATTTATTTCACTCAAAAAGAATACAATTATTCACTCCTATGAGGAAAAAAAAGATACATTATAATTAAAATAAGCGACGGTTTCACTTGGTAATAAAAAAGGTGAAGTTATAAAAAACTGTAAAACTTACAATTTATACAATATTCAGGTGGTGCTTTAATAGCCTTTTAAAAGTTGGAAGTGATTTCGATTCTTTGATTACTTTAGGTATAGAGTTATAGAGTTCAGCCCCTTCATATACGATAGTCCTTTTACCGTAGTTTGTTCTCGGTGCTCTTAAAATTATGTGATTAGCCTGCCTCGTCATACGCTTTTGAATTTGCATTCTTTTTGTAAATGTTATTTGTGTATGTATATCTCTATTCATTATCTTGCGTACAAGTATGCAGGTGTTATATTTATAAATTTGATCAATATTCATTAATTTTGTTTCTTGTAAAACCTTTCGAGAAGATGTTAAATAATCATAATTGAATAAGACTTTAATAATTTTATTTTGAGATGTTTGTAGCTTTTTAAGGTGAGTTTTGGCAGCACTGCCCCATATTTCGATTAAGTAATCGAGATGTGGTTTAACCATCGAATTATAAATAATATATCTGACTTGTAGTGGGAGACATCGGACAATTCCTCTAAGTGCACCAGTCAGTGATGATATCTTTTTTCTTACTTTCTCGATGTGAGGTCTCATTGTAAGTTTATCATCAAGAGTAAGACCTAAGTATTTCTCAGTATTTGTCTTCAATAATGGTTGACCATTTATATTTAAATCAAAATGTGTATTAAGTCTTTTATTTTTGGCACTAAATATCATGTATTTGGTTTTGCTAGCATTTATAGTAAGCAGATTACATTGGAACCGAATTGCCAATATTATCTTTTAAATGAATGAGATAAGAGTTTTGGAATGATACCGTCATGACTTGTCACCGTGACTCCACAAACGAGAACAAGTACGCACCGTTGTCCGTGCCCTGCGCGATCATGGCCTCCCTGGCGGCGATCTTCCTCTCCTTGAAGCAGCACGGCAGGAACAGCACGAAGTTGATGAAGCCGAGCACGGCGTTGATCCAGCCCGCCGCCGTGTACATGTCCAGGCGCAGCGCCTGCGACAGGTGGCCGGCGCCGGGTGGCGCGTAGGGTCCGCCGGGCCCCAGCGGCGCCGCGGCCGCCTGCAGCGCGGGGCCCACCACGAAGCCCAGCACCTGCGCCAGCGACACCACGGCCACGGCGCGCGTGCGCTCGCGCAGCAGCGTGGCGGCCGACAGGTACGAGCGCGCCACCGCTATGTTCGCTGCAACACAACGCACACTACGACTCATCACTCAGTCCGCAGTCATCATCTAATGTGGGATTGTGCAGTTGCGTACATTTGGATGCAAAAAATAAAAACGACAGATAAGTACCTAATATATAAAGCTAAGGTTTGAAGTTTGGTCTTTCAAATACGTTTTTAAACATTATACGTACATAAATAAATAAATCGATTGCGGGCGCAGGTTGGTCGCTGTAGACATCATCTGGCCAAATGGGGTATCCTTGACCCATCCCAAACACAGTGCCAATCTGGAACCCCTTGACAGATATTTGAAATCTCCTTGCCCACCCAGTACCTATGCATAACCACTTCCACCACCCATGGTTTAAAAACTGGCCAACTCCGAGTCGGAGTCGCGCACTTCCACTTCTCTTCTCCTTCGTACCCCACGTCACACCTCCAGCCGTTATGATGGCTCCTTCTCTGTTACTGCAGTGCGTCTCTGGAACTCTCTGCCACATTCCCTACGCGACAGCCCTTCTCTGAATGTCTTCAAGAGGAAAATCAAAGATCATTTTCTTTCGGAATGACATAATATTAGTATATGTATATATATATATATATTTTTCTTGTACTTATGTATGTATGTATATTTAGGCTTTATTTTATTTTATTCTAGAATTGTACACTGGACTACTTCTCTTCTTCCTTTTGTAAACTCTCTCCATCACTCTAAGGTTTGCTGGTAGAAAACTCTTCTTTGAGTTAAGCTCGCCTTTGTACGTCAACTTTAAAATCACTCATGTTGTATATGTAATTATTTTTTGTGTACAATAAAGAATTAAGGATTCTGTACCATTATACAACGGCAAAAAAATCACGTTTGTTGTATGGGAGCCCCACTTAAATATTCATTGTATTTTGTTTTGAGTATTTGTTGTTAAAGCGGCAACAGAAATACATCATCTGAGTAAATTTTAACTGTCTAGCTATCACGGTTCATGAGATACAGCCTGGTGATAGACAGACAAACAGACGGACAGTGGAGTCTTAGTAATAGAGTCCCGTTTTGACCCTTTGGGTACGGAAACTTAATAAACCAATGACAGAGCTATCTTAATAGCTACACAGGTTGGACAAAATTAGGGTCAAGGAGACAAGAAAACTTCTAAGAACCTGGTATACCCGATTCTATATAAGGTTGTGGTAGAAACGGTTCCGGAAGGAGTAAGACCGGCGCCCCCGGTTCTTTAAAAAAACGAAAATTGTTCACATTATTTCTTCGATTCAAAATACGAACAGGAAATTAAAAACAAAAAACCGGCCAAGTGCGTGTCGGGCCACGCGCAGTTATAGGGTTCCGAAGTTGCATAATAATGCGAACTAAAAAGAGAAACCCTCTTTTTAGTTCGCATTTGTTGTTGTTACAAGAACATTAGAACGGTTTCAGCGGCTCACAAAGTCTAAAAACGGGCCCACATAGGATGATGTTCTTTTTTAAGTCTATTCTCGCGTTTGACCACTATCTCGCCTGATAGTAAGCGATGATGTGGTCTACGGTGTAGCACGCTTGCCTAGATGTAATCTATTCACTCTTGACTTAAACTAAATAAGGACTAACTGGTAAACTGGTGGTACTGGTACTGTAGAAGAAGTTATAAAATCCAACTTCGCAACTGAAGTTAGAAAAATATTATCTATTTGAGTATCACCGCGGGTGCGAATTGCGAAAGGAGCCGATACGAGCGCGCGTTAGAGCCACGGGGAATGGCATAGTTCGTTTCTGGATCCTTGCGTGCACGCTCCTTGTTTATTTCTCTTTCGGAATTAGAAAAAAATCGTATGTATTCGTATGTATTTATTATACCTCTAATCTCCTCTAATACCGCAGATTGGAGGTGAATCCTCTAATCTGCGGTATTCACTATTTCATTCTGGAAAGTTTTACGCTACTCAATTAGTGATGAAGTCGGGTCAAATATTGTCTTTTTAGAAGGATATCGACAAAAGAAAATAAGTAATTTGCTTGGAAATCGAATCTAATTTGACTTTACTTTTACGTTTTAATTAAAAAACGTCGAAAATACTTCTGCACTAACACAAAATAGACTCCACCGCGCGCATGCGCCTTATGGACTACGGACTGGTACTGCCAACGACTCCGGCCACTCCAATGCGTTATTCGAGCTTAAACATTATTAATTTAGAAATCATTATTAATAAGGATGCTATGATTTTATTTTTGTATATTTTTACATGGTTCATAAGCATATATATTTACTATCTGTTTTATACAGCTAACAACGTTATTAAAGTAATTTTTCAATGGCATTTGTACAAAATTTTTACAGTTCCAAGTACATTTTATAAGTTGGTCGACTATTACTCGTAAACTTGTAAAGCCTTGTTATCCGTGATAATTTTCCTTTTAATTTCGTTATATTTACTACTGCCGTGAATTTTATCACATAGCCAAGAGCAACCATTTCGCTGGCAGGGGGGGAGGACACTTGACTCTAACATAAATTTGCAACTTAAAGCTTAATTTTACGCAAACGAATCTCTGAATCGAAAAATAGTTTTAACAAAACCCATAATATTTTTGAATGGCCTATCCAACGATACCCCACACCATGGGATAGATGAGAAATAAAAATACATCCCCACTTTACGTCTATGGGAGGTACCCGAAAAAAAAATATTTTTCATGATTTTATGTTACTTCTTTGTCGAAATTATTAATCTATACTAATATTATAAAGAGGAAAGATTTTTTTGTTTGTTTGTTTGTTTGTTTGTACCGAATAGGCTCCGAAACTACTGGACCGATTTGAAAAATTCTTTCACCAGTAGAAAGCTACATTATTCCTGAGTAACATAGGCTATTTTTTTATCCCGAAAATGGGTCCTGTGGAGTGGTCCACGGGAGCGAAGCCGCGGGCAACAGCTAGTATGTATATACATGCCAAATTATAGCTTTCTAGTACTTAGATTCTCTGAGCTAAGCTGCGGACGGACAGACGGACAGAGCGAAACTATAAGGGTTCCTTGTTGACTTCGGAACCCTAAAAACAGGCAATAAAGACATGTGCTGCGGTCCCTGCGGATAACATCCTATTTAAGTACTTTCACCGGAATAACGTTCTTTATGGTAGCAAAACGTTGCCTAAAAAGTCCAGAAACGCAACGGAGCAAACAAAATGGGCTGCCAAAGAGCCCAAAAATCAGTTTTTTTATAAATTCTCGAATATATATATATACGAGCAGTTGCCCGCGGCTTCGCTCCCGTGGGCCACCCCACAGGACCCGTTTTCGGAATAAAAAAATAGCCTATGTTACTCAGGAATAACGTAGCTTTCTATTGGTGAAAGAATTTTTTAAATCGGTCCAGTAGTTTCGGAGCCTATTCGGTACAAACAAAAAAATCTTTCCTCTTTATAATATTAGTATAGATAAATTTTACTGACATTTGTACTCAGAGCTAGTTTAATTCTTCTTCAATAGTGCACAAAAGAGTTCTACTAAATGTAAAAGACCAAAAAAAATTGCTTTCACAAGTCCTAAAAATCAGTTTTTTGCTTATTTCTCATAAAATTTTGGTATTTCTGCAATTTATGTAAGAGCATGTACTCCTTAATAAATTGTGAACAAAAATCCTATATAAGTTTCGCTAACGCTCATTGTTTATTGTTACTAATGGATATTATTACTAACGACTGATTTGTTACAAAACTTGCAAATATATATTGATTAGACAAATATAAACTATTTTATTTCATAGTCCTAGTGATAATTAAGATAATTGCTTATCCTGTCAAATTCTCTATGATTTATTACAAAACTGAAAAATACAAAATAATAAACAGCTGGAACCGGGGAAACCGGTTCGCCCGGTTCTAACTAAGCAGTTAGAACCGGGCGAACCGGTCCGGAACCGGGTCTGGCAAGCGCCAGACCCGGTTCTCAAAAACCTGGAACCGGGTGCGGTTCTGCATGCACTAATTATAATTTGGTCTGCGGTCGGTCACCTGAGCTAACTCCGACAAGGAACCTCGCGAACACCATCCAGTACTTGGCGTGTGGACGCGTGAGGTGCAGCTCGGCGTACAGCACGCTGGCCAGCACGAACAGTGCCAGCGTGGCCAGCAGCGGCGCGCGCGCCGAGCCCGCGCGGTTGGCCCACAGCCCCAGCAGTGGCGAGAACACCAGCTGGCCCAGCGGGTTGGCGCCCACCGCCAGCCCCAGCATCTCCTTCTGCGCGCCCGGCTCCAGCTGGAACGTGACGACACACAGCTTACACAACAGAGCATTTCCGCATTGCCATGGTTGGCCGTTAAGGCGATATATACGCCCCAATGTTAACGCAGTACTGGTCGTGCGCCCGCTCGATGCCAAAATATCAATATTGAACCACCTTTTGAACAGTTTTGTTTGCAAAATATTATTTGATTATGAAGAAATTCCAGCCATTACTTTTTCTGTGTAAAAATATTTTTAAATATCCAAGTCGTTTTGGAGGAGTTTCCAAAAGTTGCAAAAAAATATCGTGTTGTTAATTAGTTAAACGATAAACCTTGTTTCAAAAATTATGTAAGTACTTGAATCAATAACATCACGTTTGTAATACCCGAACGGTTAGTCAGAGATGCACCTGTAGAAAAGCATTCGTTAGCACTAGCAGGCCAATCAATCGTTAAGCAGGCCAATCATTCGTTAGCAGGCCAATCAAGATGAATGGATTGTAAAATATGGCATGGCTAGGTGGATAGTAAACACTGAGATTACGGCGAATTGAAATGAATTGTGTCGATAAGAGCAGGAGTTCGATGATGAGTAATACTAGTAACTATGCTGCACAACTTGTAAGTACCTACTCAGCGCTGAGTGAACAATTACATCGGTATTCTGTAGTTGTGGAACTTGTACCACAGCTTGTTCACTGCCAGTGCCAGTGGCTCATGCATAAGCAGTCATCAATAAATGTTTCCACAATTAGGTTAGCTATCTCCTAGCAAGCTGTGTGTCAACAACAACATGAAGAATGAGTCACACTACCTACTTTTATTTACTTAGCGAAAAGCACTTTGATTGACTCATGGTATAAATTCTTGCAGTACCTAGCAAAGTTTTTATTGTTTTGTGAATTATGATTTATTTTGTTTTTCTATTAAAAACAAAGGACGATTCAATACTATACCTATAAATGACAATCAATCGATATTTTTAAATTCTTCGAGCCCCTAGCACGAGTTTCTGCGTAATTGGATCGACTACGTTAACGTATCGCCTCCGACAATTTTTGTATGCAAAATTAATCAGCGCCATGTGTCCGTATTTGGAACTAACAAATCGGTAGCACAAGTTTTTGACAATTGCCTTCGTATCGAGTTCACGTATTTACGTTGCGTTAACGCTCCAAATGTATGGGAATCGGTAGCACGAGTTTTCATTTTGACATGTAGTATCGAATTTTACGCTAGGTGTGACGAAAGCACGTCGACAACTATCTCACTGACATTTTCTCGGTGAGACGTTTCACGTCAAACAATTTTCCGTATTTATATGGATATTTTTGCAATAATATGCTATTTAATCATGAATAAAAGGGGAAGGCATGCTTTCTATTGATTATCTTACCTCCTATTTTAATAAAGAGGCTAGGAGAAAATGTTAAACGTGGTATGCAAAATTTACATTTTCTTTGTAAACAAAGAGTAATAGTTTCTTATAATAAACCATTTCTGTAAGTTATTGATACTAACCACACATAGAGCGTCGCGGCACGTCCGCACTGCCTTCCTGCCGTAGTGGAGTACGGTCTCAAGCGCGTTATTCGCCGCAACTCTACGTTTTTCTTGCGGTTCTCCATAATTATCATGACTCATTTGAAGATTCAAGAATCGAAGATAAAGGCGATATGCGTTATATATTATACATTATAATACTAGTATGCTCGTATGCCTATATATTTCGTAACCGGTTTATACCGGTATATAAAGTTAGTTTGAGAATATGGGTTAGAATTTGGGATAAACAACATTGATAGTTGCTTCAAGGCAACTGAAGCCCTTTCATTTATCGGCAGCTAAAATGTTCTTGAGTACCCTATTAACAACAATACAAATCTAAAACTTATTAATATATATGTTCTATAGCACGTCTTATGGCAATGGTTGCAGTATTTTAAGTAGCAAAAACCGTAAGCCGTTTTACAAGTCTAGCTAGTCTGTCGATTATAAATAGACACAGATGTACAACGAAAGAGAGAAAACTAGGACAATAATGAAATAAAATCCCTTCGCAGCGCGACGAACGGTCCATTATAAAGACCTTCCATCGTAATTGCCACCTGACAGCCAATGTTCCAGAATCCAGAGTAACCTTTATAAGACGAGAAATCGATGCAGAGAGTGGGACTGTGATAGGACTCTCCTTCAAAACTAATCGGATCCTAAGTCATATCGTTCCTTCGTACATGGAAAGCCTTGTTGGCTCAGCCTATTATCATTTAAAATTCCTACTTGTTGTTGATGTTTATTGAATTTATTATATTTCTAACATGTACATAAGTATCCGTGAATCGAACAAATAACTAACTAAGCTATTAATGTGATAATAAAAACCTAAATAAAGAGAAACTATATGTATTCCTAATCTAAACATATATACATAAACTTACGCTTTTCACCTGCTACATTATATTCACGTTCATACATCTACACGCACGCGGGTTTTGACATGCACGCACGCTGGCCTTTCTAAAGAACATCACAACAAGATCTGTTGCGGACGGTACCCGGGTGGTGTAAGTACCCGCGGTCGCCCTGGGACAGTATTGCACTGTTGTTTGACGTGCTTTCCATACGTTCTGAGTCAAGCGACTCTGCTGGTGGCACACGCCACCACGCACCCCTGAATGCGTATGTAGGGTGGTAGGTACGAGGAAGACCCACATACAAGATCCACGTTTTGACAAAAAAAAAAAACTTGGAATATCTTGTTGCACGTATTTTTTACGTTCATATTTACTTAGCTGAAATCTTAAGAGCCATAACTAAAAAAAAAAATATAATCATTTCAAACCCCTTATTGACATACGGCGATAATAATTACACATTTTAAAACAATTAAAAAGTTCGTAGAACAATAACATCGAAAATTCCGGTTTGGTACACTTTCATTACATTGGATAAGCGAATATCTCGTAAACGTGTGGACCGATTTATATTATTCAAACAGATGAAATGGTTCTACATCTAGACCTTTAATTTGACACTAAAATCGTTGAAATATCTCCATAAAACAAAAATCATGTTTTCAAGTTACGTAATTATACGACACTATAAACTCGTAAAAAAATTCTTTAAAACTATCTTCATCAATCATTAAACGTTAACGTTAGGATTCTAATATGACTGCTACTTAAAAGCGAAATAAAATAATTAGAACACTTCGTCGTCTTCTTTTCTTGTAAGGATGTGATCACCTCTGGTGTCAGAGTTAGTTATGCCGCCTCTGGGAACCCCTCAGACCTCTGACTTGGCTATTTCAGAATCACATTAACTATATAATAAACATAAAAGTCTACTGTGCTTTCATTGACTTGGAGAAGACAGTGTGTGGAGGGATGAACTGTGGTCGACGCTATCCGGGTACGGTGTGGACTTGGTACGGGCACTGAAATCTCTATATAGGGATTCCAGTGCTTGTGTTAGGATTAATGGGGCGTATACGGACTGGGTTTCCATCTCAAGGGGTGTTAGACAGGGCTGTGTAGCGTCACCGTGGCTGTTCAACTTGTACATGGATAGTTGTCTAATAGGTTTGAAAGAACATGAGTGCGGATTGGGGATGAATGAGTTGCCTGTCAAATGCCTTCTCTATGCAGATGATCAAGTTCTACTTGCATCGTCAGCAGAACAATTGCAAGACATGGTGACTGTGATGAATGAAGCATTTAAGTTAAAAGGGATGTGTATAAATGTGAACAAGACTAAGGTAATGGTGTTTGAAAGAGAAGACGATGTATCGGAGTGTGAAGTGAAAATACATGATAAGAGTGTGGAGCAAGTGAACGAGTTTGTATATCTGGGAAGTATGTTCACAAGGGATGGAAAGATTGAAAAGGATGTGGAAAGGAGAGTGAATGCAGGGAATAAAGTGAATGGTGCTATACATGCGGTTGTGTCCAGCAAATCGATGTCTCCGGAAGCTCGACTCGGCGTTCACAACAGTGTGCTGGTGCCTACACTTATGTATGGAAGTGAAGTGAAGGTTGGGTATGGCAAAAAAGACATGAAAGTAGGATTAATGCAGTAGAAATGCGTTCCTTGCGAAGTATGTGTGGTGTAACTTTAAATGATAGATTGAGGAATGAGGTAATAAGACAATGTTGTGGTTTAAAAGAAGATGTAGTGACTCAAATTGAAAAGAGTATGTTAAGATGGTTTGGTCATGTTGAGAGAATGAATGAAAGGCGACTAACGAAAGGTATTTACATGGCAGACGTGAATGGAAACGCCGGGAGGGGACGCCCTAGAAAGATACATAGACCTTATAGGTGATGTTCTTCAGAAAGGCCAGGTGCGCAGTACTTATAACCGGCGTGTGTGTATGACTAGATGTATGAATGTGAGTGAAGCAAAAGAAGTATGTAAGGATCGTAGCAGGTGGCGTTCTGTAGTTTCTGCCTACCCCCATGGGAAAAAGACGTGAGTTTATGTATGTATGTATGTATATAATAAACTAATACTCGTAATATTTTCTAACTGGAAACTATCTAATTATAAATAATTAACAATTACGATGCTAGAAACTTGGGTATTGCATGAATCCCGTTATTACCTATGTACTGGCTACCTAGTTTGCTTGCAAATAGGGCTTCTAGGGCGTCTCCAACGGGCGTTTTCAATCACTTCTGCCTTGTAAATACCCTTTGTTAGTTTCCTTTCATTCATCTTCTCAAAATGGTCAAACCATCTAAGCATACCTACTATTTTCAGTTTTAATTAATTGATACATCTTTGTTTAAACCATAACGTTGTCTTACTTCACATAGGTACTTCCTATTCTAAACGAAAATCGTAAAATGGTTTTTTTACTATATGTACAAGGTACAAGTATAATATCTCTGTAAGGAAACGCCTGCCGTTCCTACCGCTAGGTGTAGCAGTAAAAAACTTTAGGGGCTGATCATGCAACAGCTGCATTAAGAATAAGTAGTAGAATATGTAGCTGTTGTAGGTGGTAGGAATCTATATTATGCATTGATGAAATAAAATACAGATTTAATTAACATAACTTAGTATTACATAATGTTCTTTCAAATTTGCATCATAATGAATTAGCAGAGCTTCTAAGATTCCAACCATAGCTCATAGCTACTCCGAACGCTTGAAATAGCATGAAGAGCATTTGTACCTAAACGGTTGTGAATAAGTAGTTTTAACGTCGTATTAATAATATTCCCCCGATTCCTTCGTTGGATGTCACTATTGCACAAAGAGACGTATAGCTTGCCGTGGGCTTTGAAGAAAACACGTCTGCAGTCTTGTAGACGGTGGTGCAATCGATCGGAATGGCTTGTCTTCTCTTAGTGGCAATGCTGGCTTATATTGTTGCGGTGTCGACAAAGGCTTTTGGCTAGTACCAGGAATATTTTACTCGTCATCTCCTGTTGGTAAAAGAAGTTGATATAGAACAAAATACAAAGATTCTGAAACTAAATACAACATTGTCGGTCGTCCAGTGATAATGGACTTTTCCATTAGGAATTTCTTAGTAGCAACCCGGAGTCTCACTCTGTGTGCTGTGCACGGCAATAGTCCCGCTTCTTACTACATGAGACCTCATGGAATTAAGCGGATGAAGCGCATTTTGCATAATTGTATGAATCTATAAAATAAACTTACTTTTTTGCTTCTTTATGAAGTTCACCATGATGATGAACTGAGTGAAGCAAGTTCTTTATGGATTCGTAATTCTTAAATCACTGAACCGTCGTACATAACAGATTTTCGTATAAAACTGGTAAATTTAAATAATTATTTGAAATGACAACAAACAACAATAGACGTTTACACCTTAGGGTCTGCTCACACCGAGAAGCAATGCGGTAGTACATATAACCGCGCGGCATTTAAAATAAAAAAAAAGTGATGAAATCCTCCAACCGGTGGATACATTATTGCAATCTATTTATTCATATATTAATTTAATAACATACATGATATTATTATGCGTAAAATGTAAATGATTATGTGGACAATCCTGGTGAGTAATAATGGAGGTATATTTATTATGTCTAGCTATCTGGGCATGATTGCTGACTGGCTGTGTTGTATAGAATCGTTGCTCCATTATTTCAGCTAGAATATTGAAGCAATGATGGTTGCCTGTGTGTAAGTGTTAAATGTTTGTGTGTATAAATGTTGTTCGTTGTTATTGTGTTACACATATCTATGTAATTTCCCTGTAACCAAATACTTGTAATTGTACTGTATTGATGGAAAAGAGTGTGCATGGAGTTTCTTGCACGTTCTTCTCCAAAGAGACCTACTGACCCTTGCGAATGTGCAACTAGATTCATCTTTTGTTTGACTATTCAAAAATGCCTATAAATGTTTTAGTTGAAATAAAGTATTTTGATTTTGATAAGTTTATATTGTTACTGTTATATTTTTGTAATTTGAAGGAAACCTTCAAACATTAAGTGACACTATTAATATAATATTTATTATGGTTAAGTTATTCTGTGGGCCCTATTGCCTTTAATAAATAAATTAATAATTAAGTATAACAAGGTATTTAACGTTTCGGTGTGGACGTGCAAAATACCTATTTTTACCAATCACTGAGTTCGGAAAGTTCGTCGGAAGAATTTCGCTTCTACACGCGTTTGCATCAGTGTGCTAACGGTTTTATATTTTTGTAATTTGAAAGATACCTTCAAACATTAAGTGACAACTGTCAAACGTCATGTACGGGACCGTTCGAAACCGAATAATTTATCATAAATTAAAACTATACTAAACTGAAATTTTTTATGACTTATTAAAAAAAGAATTAATAAAAATGTTAAATATGTTTTAACATGTGTTTATAACAAATAATTTTTCAGTTTTGGTCTCTAAATTATTTAAGACAAAGTTACCCGTTTTTATCTTTTATTTTCAGAACGCACCATTCACTACAAACCAATCCAAACGCTATTGGATTCTCGGCCTTAATTAACCATCGTTCAATTATTACTTCCGAGTTGTCGCAAGACGTTTTTTTGAACTCGTGCTACCAAAATAACTTGACGCAGCATCGAGTACGTTAACGTCTGGTGAAAACGTCACGATGACGATACGAATACGTTTGAAACTTGTGCTAGGGGCTGTATGATTTCTTTGTTAATTTCCTAATTATGATGTAGTCAGTCGAAACATTTTAATCGTTCCTGCCCTTGTCCCAAGTTACTTGTGGTCGGTGCAACACGTTTTCTTTTTACCCGACTGCCGAAGGAGGGTAATGTGTTTATCAGTCTATGTATGTATGTATGTATGTATGTATGTATGTATGTATGTAGGTATGTATGTATGTATGTATGTATGTATGTTTGTTCCTATGTGGCGTTCCAGAGACCAAACGCGTTCACCGATTTTGATAAGTCATACGTCAATCGATTCGTCTTAACCTTGCGAGTGTCATAGGCTACATTAAAATTGGAAAATAGAAAAATGGCGGCTTTTGGGCGCCATATTGTGGGGGGCCAATTTTATTTTTTCTTCCAAACCAATCGTGTGGGGTATCAAAATAAAGGGTTTCAAGAGGTGATTTCAAAAATATATGACACTTATATATTTAAATGTACCTAATTCGAAAAAAATGTTAACTAAAAAGTTATAAATAAAAAAGTTAATTAAAAAATCAAAATACCCGACTGCTTAAATAGCGAACTAAAAAGACGTAAACAAGAAGAAAATCATGCTGTGCAGTCGGAGGATACATCTGGTTTTGGTCAGCCAGCTCGCGAATATGTATCCTCCGACTGCACAGCATGATTTTCTTCTTGTTTACGTCTTTTTAGTTCGCTATTTAAGCAGTCGGGTATTTTGATTTTTTAATTAACTTTTTTATTCCATACCGACCTGTCGCTACGCACGCTATCGCCTACTCCCTTTTCTTTCATGTCACTCCTCACACAGTCCATCCATCTTTTCTTTGGCCGTCCCCTACCACTCCATCCATCCACTTTTATACTCATAACTCTTTTAGCACATGCGTTTCATTCCTTCTCACCAAACGACCATACCAGGACAAACGGTTTTCGTACGAGTTGTCAGTGGCGCCACTTTCAAACTTCCTCTAATATACTCATTTCTCACTCCGGATATCCATCTCTACCATTGCAGTTGGTCACATAGGTACTAAAAGGAAAGCCGGTCGCAGACATCCGACTGAATATCCTAAGTAAAAAAAAGTTAATTAAAAAAATCAAAAAACCCGACTGCTTAAAAAGCAAACTAAAAAGACGTAAACAAGAAGAAAATCATGCTGTGCAGTCGGAGGATACATATTCGCGAGCTGGCGGACAAAAACCAGATGTATCCTCCGACTGCACAGCATGATTTTCTTCTTGTTTACGTCTTTTTAGTTTGCTTTTTAAGCAGTCGGGTATTTTGATTTTTTTAATTAACTTTTTTTATTTATAACTTTTTAGTTATTTTTTTTTTAGAATTAGGTACATTTAAACATACAAGTGTTATATATTTTTGAAATCGCCTCTTAAAATCCTTTATTTTGATACCCCACACGATGAGTTTGGAAAAAAAAAATAAAAAAATTTCTTCCCCACAAAATGGCGCCCAAAATCCGCCATTTTTGTATTTTCCAATTTTAAGGTAGCCAGTGACACTCGCAGGGTTAAGACGAATAGATTGACGTAAGAATCATCAAAATCGGCCAACGCGTTTGGTCTCTAGAACGCCACATAGGAACAAACATACATACATACATACATAGACTGATAAACACATTACGCTCCATCGGCAGTCGGGTAAAAAGTCTTATTTCGAGGTTTGGCCCTCGCCTATTTCCTCCTCATATTGGACCAATTTAAAAAATATTCCATATACTGAAAAAGAAAGATATACACTACTCACTACTATAGGTATAATCTTCGGCTCGTACCTAACTTGGCTAGAGTCGGATACGCAGAAGTAGTTTTTAGGACCGTTCCGAGCGCGCAATTGGTTGGTCAGTTGACACGAGGATCAACTGACCAATCGTGTCGCGACCACGTCCCGTTTGCTCTATATGGTGGTTGGTCAGTTCGCGGAATATGCGCGAACTTACCCGCACTACGCCAATACCTTGCCAACTTACGTGCCGGGCACTATATACCTCTAAATCAGTCTTTTTGGTGACACCTTTTCTTTAGAAGGACTAGAACCCTCAAAAGATGCTCAAAATTGCGCTGTCAACAGAGGTAGTGTACAAAGACAACTATAAAAGAAAAACATAGAAACATAACTTATGTCTTTTTAACCGACTTTAAAAAGGAGGAGGTTTCTTTATTCGACCGTGGGTATATATATTTTTATGTGTGTTTGCGGATAACTTCGTCGTTTATGAAGCAATTTTGATGATTCTTTTTTTTGTTGGAAAGGAGATATCCCAAGGGTGGAACCATGATAAGGAAACCAGGATCAGATGAAGGCATCCCAGAGAAATCGAGGCAACTCCTCAAATATTATAGGCATACATATATCGACTTTTGGTATTTTTATCAACAATGCAATCATTTACACTCAGAAAGTGTCATTTGGTGAAATGGAACTGATGAAGAATGCCGCAGATGGCCACTGGAATTCCTTAATGCTAAGTATGTCACGGGTATAAGATATATCGAATAGCTAACCGACTATGATGAAGCAAATACTTATAAATAAATGGTGCTGATGAAAATGGTAACATCGAACTGATCTGATCTGAAATCAAACAATGGATCTTAGTCATGTTTGGGCATAATGGAATCTTCATGAGATTTACTTTGGCTATATTTTCGTGGTATTTGGTGGTACATACAGCAGCAGAGAATCCTCACCCCTAGAAATGTATCAAAAGCGACATCTATGGACAGGAGGATATACTACGATGTTTACGTGCGCCGCGTGCGCGCCATCTCTGTGATATCACTGAAACTGCTAAGATATTCTAACTAAAAATAAAAAAAACTGACGGCGCTTATGCAAGCGACCGCTAGGTAATATCCATCGTATCCTACCTATTGATATTTTTAAACTTCCAAATGTGTTTAACAAACATACTTTTTTACAGATTTCTAAAAACTAACAGCAGAACTTTAAAATTTTATAAAATCGTTAGGCCGAAGCAAGATCGAACCTGAACTCTTTAACTCACGAGTCAAGCTATTATACCGCTGCGCCATTCTAACACTTATCATATCTGTGAAATTCATCGATTTGTTTATAAATCATCCATAACATCATTCATGTCGGCCGTGACGTTTATAAAATATTATGAAGAAGATTGAGGGAAAGCTTATAATTTTGTTAAGTAAAACATGACATAGCATTATTACTCGTCTGCTTGTGTTTTTTCAGTTAACAAATATTTGTTAATCTAAATTGGGTTACTATTTCAATTATTACCATAAGAATATAAATAATACTGTTCTGTTTTTTTGTTCCCGATACCGGTGGGCTACTATTTATTATATTTTTAAATGTATTTATTTTTTAGTGTTTTAAATAATATTTAATAATGCAATAAATTGTATTTGTAGTTTGGGCGCACGGTTGGCGCAGTGGTTGAGCGATTGACTGCTGCGCTGCGTGTCGCGGGTTCGATTCCCGCACGGAACAAATATTAGTATGACCTATAGATAGTTGTTCCGGCTTTGGGTGTTTGTGTATGTGAGTTTATATGTTTGTAAACGCACCCACGATACAGGAAGAAATTCCTAGTGTGGGGCAAAGCATTTAAAAAAAACCGGCCAAGTGCGAGTCGGACTCGCACACGAAGGGTTCCGTACCATTATCGCAAAACACTGCATAAAAATCACGTTTGTTGTATGGGAGCCCCCCCTTAATTTATTTTATTTTAATTTATTAATTATTATTTTTTGAAGTAAATATACAACTAAACATTCTGTGAATATTTCAAGCGTCTACCTGTTGCCGTTATTAATATCGAGCAAAAAACGGCAAAAATATCACGTTTGTTGTATGGGAGCCCCCCTTTAATATTTACTTTATACTGTTTTTAGTATTTGTTGTTATAGCGGCAACAGAAATACATCATCTGTGAAAATTTCAACTGTCTAGCTATCACGGTTCTTGAGATACAGCTTGGAGACAGACGGACAGACAGATAGACAGACGGATCGCGAAGTCTTAGTAATAGGGTCCCGTTTTTACCCTTTGGGTACGGAACCCTAAAAAATAAGATAGAAATTAAATAAAGGACATAATAAATAATACTACGTACCGTATATATTATATAAAACCGTATATAAGTGAATCTCCTTTATTTTGAAAGACAGCACCTGTTTTTTAGGGTTCCGTACCCAAAGGGTAAACACGGGACCCTATTACTAAGACTTCGCGATCCGTCTGTCTGTCTGTCTGTCTGTCTGTCCGTCTGTCTCCAGGCTGTATCTCATGAACCGTGATAGCTAGACAGTTGAAATTTTCACAGATGATGTATTTCTGTTGCCGCTATAACAACAAATACTAAAAACAGTATTAAATAAATATTAAAGGGGGGCTCCCATACAACAAACGTGATATTTTTGCCATTTTTTGCTCAATATTAATAACGGCAACAAGTAGACGCTTGAAATATTCACAGAATGTTTAGTTGTATATTTACTTCAAAAAATAATAATTAATAAATTAAAATAAAATAAATTAAGGGGGGCTCCCATACAACAAACGTGATTTTTTTGCCATTTTTTGCTCAATATTAATAACGGCAACAAGTAGACGCTTGAAATATTCACAGAATGTTTAGTTGTATATTTACTTCAAAAAATAATAATTAATAAATTAAAATAAAATAAATTAAGGGGGGCTCCCATACAACAAACGTGATTTTTTTTTATGCATTGTTTTGCGATAATGGTACGGAACCCTTCGTGTGCGAGTCCGACTCGCACTTGGCCGGTTTTTTTTTAAATTAATGATAGTATATACCTATTTTTTTTATCATACCTACTTCCCCTCAACCCAAACCACCCCTCTATAGCCATACAGTGCTGCCTAAATATGCTGATGTTGGTTTGCGCATGACAATTCTGTATCAATAACATAAACAATTATTGTTAAATGTATCTTGCACGCTTACTAGTGGAATCGATGTCAATAACTACAGCAAAATAACTTCATTGTGGTCACAGATATGGCGCGCACGCGGCGCACGTTTAAGTCGTAGTATATCCTCCTGCCCATAGATGTCACTTTTTTATACTTCTAGGGGGTGAAATTACTCTGCAGCTGTATGTAAACTAAAAACTAAAAAGAGATAAATAAAAAACATAGGTCAGATTGTATCTAGCTAATAAAAAAAACATAAACTAAAAACAATAGGTACCAAAGACACCGACTTCGGAAAATAAAGTTATTTTTCGCTTTGTGGTGTGTTTGGTTTTGGAAGTCGGTTTGATTTTTTTGTTATTATTCAATATATAGAATATTTTTTAAATTTGTCTAATACTGGAGGAGGCAATAGGCGAGAGCTAAACCCCGAATTATGATTTTTACTTTGGAAATTCAGTCGGAGCCCTCTGCCCGCATGATATCATCAACATTTTATACCGCGTCACTCACTGAACTCCGTGGCCATAGATAGATATCATTACCGTGCCATAGTTGAAGTTAGTCCCAGGTATACCTAGGTATAAGTATAATAGACTACATAGGTGCGTGTATTAATGGGAATGAATGAAACAGTTGTAGGATTGCGTACGCATGCGGCATGCTAGGCGAGCTGATAGAGCGCGTCAGTGTCACCGAGTGTGTTATGCTAGTATTATATTATCTGTGGTGTGGGGCAGTTCTATGCGGTGTGCGGCGGGCGCCGCGGCGCCCTTCTGCGGGCGACGGACGGTGCGGCGACCTCGTGTCTCTCAATAACAACTATTTTTAACCTTCACACGACGACAAGCCACTGACACCGACCATGCATCACCGACCTAAAGAATGCTGTCCACCACAGCACGTCATGCAGCACGCTCAGCTGAATTTTATCCAATAGAATATATCGACAGCTAGATCTGAATATTTACGTCAAATTCAGTTTGTTGTAGGCAGTTGCCTAGCCTTTATTTACGAAACGGTACCTAAATAATATTCAGCCGTTGCGTTTAATAACACATTTAATTAACTGGTGTCTGGCTGGCTGATGCTGAGACCTGCTATGCGGGTAGGGTTGCCATCCGTCCGGGTTTCCCCGGATTTGTCCTAGTTTAGAAGGCGTCCGGGGAGCGTCCGGGCGGGGTTTTATTTGTAGGTAGTCCGGGTTTAAATTTAAAGTCTTGAAGACTTTAAATTAAAATACCCCACGGCAATTTTTCACCGATTTCTCCGTCCGTTGTAGACCGATTTTTATAATTATTTTTTGTTTGGAAGGTTATGATCCCGAATTGGTCCTATTTTTACCCGACTGCCGAAGGAGGGTAATGTTTTTATCAGTCTATGTATGTATGTATGTTTGTTCCTATGTGGCGTTCTAGAGACCAAACGCGTTGGCCGATTTTGATGGTTCTTACGTCAATCGATTCGTCTTAACCTTGCGAGTGTCATAGGCTACATTAAAATTGGAAAATAGAAAAATTGCGGCTTTTGGGCGCCATATTGTGGGAGACAAAAAAAAAATTCTTCCGAACCCATCGTGGGGGTATCAAAATAAAGGGTTTTAAGAGGTGATTTCAAAAATATATAACACTTATATGTTTAAATGTACCTAAATCTTAAAAAAATAACTAAAAAGTTATAAATAAAAAAGTTAATTCAAAAAGCCAAAAAATTCCGACTTAACTTTTTTTTTCGTGAATATCTGATGAATAAATTCGGAGATATTCAATGGAACTGTTCAAAAATATACGGCTGATCACCCGCGATTGCATGTCTGTTATTGTAGCATCTGCCAGCGGCTTGGCCCGCGTCAAAAGTGTTTTATCATCCCAAGGGTCATTATAACGGGATACAAAGTAGCCTATGTGCTATTTCTGACTATAATCCATCTCTCTATCAAATTTCATCTAGATCCATTTAGCCGTTTTGGCATGATTGAGTAACAAACATACATCCAAACTTGCACTTCACAAAATACATCCGACTTCCAATTAAAAACACTACAAAGTGAAAAATTCCTTCAATCGTTTCAAAAAAATCTTTATCTACTCTCATATCGTAATATTCGAATTATAAACTTCAAATCGAGTTTATATTCACATACTTATAAACACAATACAGAAATTTAAAAATAGAATCTTATTATAACACTTTTTCTCTACCAAAATAATGCTATAATACAATTTTTCTTCTAGAGTCTGGCAAACGAAAGTAGAGACTGAAAAAGCGCGGCAAATTTAAAAAATATCAGCATAGCAACCCTAAAAACTAGTATGAAATACCTGGAATAACCTAATTTGATACTTTAGAATTAATTATTTTACTTCGGCTGAATAAAAATACTATGGGTCCTTTATATAGGTAATACTTTAGATAAAGGGTCTTTCAACAAGGACGGGTCGATGGTAAAATTGAATAAAAAAATATGTGTGTGAGATATTAACGAAATTAATTTTTTATTTAAAAGGCCCATTTATGCCAATTATGTATGGAATATGACATCGTTCAAATGTCCGTCGCGGCTTCGTATGGTGGCACGAATCCGAGAGGTCCAATTTTTAATGACTCTGCCCGCGAATTTTGTCTCTTTCTACATGTTCATAGAGCTCAAAATATTCGCGAATTATACAATTCCATAGGTCGCAGAATAGGCGAAAAAAAATCTCACGAGTAAAAATCGCAGTGCGGGCTAAACATTAGCGCATGCGCAATGCGGTGATGTGCTGGGTTTTGACGCCATTCATATTTTGCAGGTTTAGTTGTATTGAATGTCGTGAGGTTTTTGAATGCTTGCTTAAAAATGTCTGATATCAGTGAATGTGAAGAAAATTTGACTTCGCCCGATATTTTAGATGCGGCGAAGGAAATTACTCATAATTTATTACCAGCAAAGTCGAGAAAATTATATGATAAATGCTATCACGACTTTATGGCATGGAAAATGCAAAAAAGGTATTTAGTAGGTTCAATCCCAATGTATGAGTGTAGATAAAGTAGTGTATGAAACTGCACATAACTAGGTATTAAAACATTCGTGTGAATACTATAAAAACCTCGCCTACGGCTCGGTTTTTAAACACACACTCATGTTTTAATACCCCTTATTATGCAACAGTTTCATAAACTACTATAAGATTTTGGAAGTCGGTGTCAAAAAATTAAAAAACGAAACCATAAACACCAACTTCCGAAATTAAAATAATTTTTCACTTTGTAATGTTTTTAATTGGAAGTCGGTTGTATATTATTTTTTAAATTGTTAAAACTACATTTAGTTTAAAAAGTTATGCAAATGAAATCTGTTTAAACGTCCGGGTTGTAAGCTCCAAAATCCGGGGCTTTCACACTCCTTGTCCTGGTTGGCAGATTTTAGAGATGGCAACACTATTTGCGGGGCTCCTATTCTGTCTGCATGGTTTAAAGGAGCCTACATGAAAAGCACGAAGATTATCATACACTTCAAACCTAATCGAGGTGCCCTTTATTAGTTCCCGAGCTAGTTTAGCTTTAGTAGTTGCTTCGCTTGGTCTTGGATTAATTGGTTACCTAAAGAGTTGTTAGGATTTGAATCGAATCGTACCGAAATCAAATTGTTAATTAGACCGAAAACTCGTTCAACTAACGGGCTAAGCAAGCCAAAGCCTGAGTATCGTCAGGCCGCTATATGAACGGCGCCGTTTCGTAAGAAAGCTAGGCTGTTAACTGAATGACTGGTTTAGCTGGTTGGCTGCGACGCAGATGAGCTGGCTCCTGCCTAACTACATTATGTGCACGTTGTTGTGACGCGCGCCTGTCCTCGTGCCCGCTGGCCGTGCCCGCCCGTGACCGTGCCTCGCTCGCGTGCATACAAACACTGTCGCTTTCTCGATCTCTAACGTTTTCGTTTATCGTTTATGTAATACATTCGGCATGTTCCACTAGCTCGGTGACGCGATAACATGTATTCACAGGCTCACTGCTACTAATGACTCACATCACACTCGCTATCAATTGGATGTTAACAAGGCAACTTGTTTCAACATTTTCACATTTGCTCTTTGTTATGTATGTTCGTTATCTCAAAAGGTTAGTACATCAATAAATTAAGTACCCAAGTATGTACATAGGTTAAGGATATTACTGGATATTTGATTACTCAGAAGATATAATAATAGGTATCTAAGTATCATAAATGTTGTGATAGTCAGTAACGAGGGCCGTTTGATAAGTCCGTGACTTTTTTATTTTCTCGCGTAGTAATTTTTATGGCAACACTAATTCTGTTAATCTTTTAATAGGCTACTGTAAACATATGAGCAAGCTACGTTATTGGGTTTGTGTTTACCAGCCATTTAAAGCAGGCAACCGCGGGAATTTTCACGAAAATGTGTATTTCGTGTGCTGATTAAGCATTATTTTTTTCGAAAAATAACCATCATCAAAAACAAGGAAATGCTTGATAAACATTGCAGGGCCTCTGCACCATCAATTTCACTGGTTAAGAAGTGGTTTACTTAGTTCCGTTGAGATCGTACCAGCACAAATGTCGCCGTACGTTCAGGTCGCCCAAAAGAGGTCTCACGCCGGAAATCGTCGATAAAATCCATGGAATGACATTGGACTATAGGAGAATGAAAGTGCGTGAGGTGGCTGAGGCTGCAGGCATTTCAACTGAGCGGGTACATCACATTTTACGTGAATATTTGGATATGAAAAAGTTATCCGCAAAATGGGTGCCGCGATTGCTTGCACCCGACCATAAGCGCAACCGTGTGACAACTTCTAAGGAGTGCTTGGGGATGTTTACCCGTAATTTGAACGAGTTTTTGCGCCGTTTCGTAACCGTGGACAAAACATTGATCCAAGAGACCAAGGAACAATCAAGAAAGTGAACATGCACCAGGCAAAATTGGGTCTATTGGCCGATAAGGACATGACCAAAGTTTTCTGAGATGCACGCGGTGTGATTTATATCGACTACTTCTAAAAGGGTAAAACAATCACATAGCTTTTGGACAGATTCGATATTGATTTAAAGCAAAAACGACCACATTTGGTGAAGAAAAAGTTCTGTTCCATCAAGGCAATGTACGTGTGTAGTCACCATGGCAAACATCCATAAATTAGGCTACGAACTGCTACCTCTTGCAGCATTTTCACCAGTTTAGGCCCCCTGTGACTATTTCCTGTTTCCAAACCTGAAGAAATAGTTGGGTGTCTTGGGAGGAAGAAGATTTGGCTCTAATGAAAAGGTCATCACTGAAATAAACGACTATTTTGAGGGCCTTTATAAAACTTATTATTATAAAAGGATTTTTTTTTTATTGTGGATTAATTGAATTTAGCTAAAAGAAGACTGTGTTGGTAAATAAAATGCTTTTTTTGGCGAAAACAATATTTTTTATACAAAAAGTCACGGACTTATCAAACTACCCTCGTATTCAAAAGATTGATTAATAGCGACTTTATTGATTAATGGAGGTTGATTTGTGACACTCTGTCAATGCCTCTGTCACTCACAAAATATTTCTAATCAATATTATCATTATCTAGTTGTACGTGTAATGATTGCAACAGCGCGGTTATCTCAGTCTCGCTGGACGGGTGCGGGCAACGCGGGCGAGGCCGCCGCGCGCCCCACCTACAATACCTAAACTTACACCCATATTGGATCACTTCCTCCACTCGATTAAACCCTCCCTCAATCAAAAAATCATTTATTGTCTTGTTATATACTGACAATAACGCCCTCGACTCGTCGATGATGACTGGGTCATCAATAAGGCCCTAATATTTTTTTCGTTTTCACGGAACGTTTCGAGTGGGGTAAAGACTAGTTTCCTGCACCGTGTCATGTTTTAACGGAAACTGGGTGGGGAAAAGGTTTAACTTTAAAACTGCACCCGTTTTTATAATTAAAAGTAACTGAGGAGTACCCTGAGTCCTGAACTGTGCGTACTGTGGGCGGATATCGAAATGGTATCTGTATCAATATTAAAGTCAAAAGATAGAATAGATTTGTCTTTGGCTTTTATGGAGAAGGAGAGCTCTTCTTTAGAAAGCGTGAACATAAGCAGGAAACCTGGCAAAGCCCCGAAGGTGAAACTAGAAATGAGATCGACTTCATCATGTCGGCGAGGAAGCATAATAATATTATATCCAATTATGTCTCTGTGATCAACGCGCACATTGAACTTAAATATCAAGCTTGAAAGGTCTCGGCTGATGAAGTCTAGTTTACAACGACGGGTTCGTGAAAACTGTATATACGGTTGGGTCTAAGATCTTCAACACTCGTCGTATAAATAGGAATTAAAAACTTTCTGATCGTGGCGTGAAATGATCTTGCAGTCTTCAGTCGATGCGTGTAGGTACCGGCAGTTCAATAGACAGATCTCAAAGTCCTTGCAAAGCGACCTCCGCCGCTTTAATACCGAGCGTATTAAAGACGCAATTGAAGGGCTCCAAGGTGGACGAAAGTGAAGACTGACGATGGCAAGATAGTATCCGCCCTACCGGAGCTTCTGAGGGAGATCGAAAGGTTCTATGGGCAATTGGGTTATTGAATTTAAAAAAAATACGATTTTTTAAATGTAGTTTGAGACTTTACATAACATAAATTATATTGTCGTTGCAGAAATCTCTTAAATATTTTTTTTTCAATTTATTATAAGCAATTCAAAATCGATAAAATTTTAAAAAGAACCACTTGTCATCAAATGGGCCATGATTGGTCGCCATGTTGGTGACGTCATAACGTTCAAGGAATTTCACGATAATACAGTGTCAACTGCACGTGAATTGACTAAAAATAGCCGAAAATTAGTGCAAAAATATTATTAAACAACAAATTTTATTTAGTCATGTGTGATAAAGGATTCATAAAGGCTAATGTCGATAATATAGGTACCCACCTGATGGACGATTTGGAAGTTTTGAACATAAAGTAGTCGTAATGATTATTACGTGTTAGTGGACCGGTGTTAAGTAATGTTGTTTACCAGGTACATTTAGAAACATATTTGTCATAACTTAATCGTTTTTACATATGGGTAGGTGATATTGGTGTAAAATAAAAAGTAAACAAACACGATAGGCGCGAAACTTCGACTTTGGATATCAAAAAATTTCATTATATACCACTAAATATGATACACATAAACATAACATTTTCGTTAATTCACATTATTTACATATCCCTTAATAATATTAAACACTAATATCTATATTACATATTTACAAACACTAAAAACTTTGTAGAACAGAAACGTGAAAATATTAACTTGGTAGATTTTTTTACACTAATTCGTCAGTAAATATCTCTTAAATGCGTCGACCGATTTTCATAATTCAAACAGAAATATTAGTTTTACGCCTATATCAGTAATTTAAGAATAAAATAATGAATATTTCTCCATAAACAAAAAAATCATGTTTTCAAGTTACGTAATTATACAACAATGTCAACTTTGCTCGAAAGTTCCCTTAAAAATTAACTTTTCTCAGTCTTTAATGATCAAAGTAAGAAATTAATACGGATTTAATACTAAATTAAAACAAGATAACAATATAATTAACACATTATAATTGGAATCTAGTTAGACATAGAACATTTATAAAAATATTGGTGTTTCTGTATATTAAATTAAAAATAATAAAAATTTGCATGCCGTAAGGCAAAATGTATAGGGACTCTTTACTAAAAGAGCATCTAATCTGTACACCTACATTTAGCAAATAAACGATTTCATTTCATTTCTCAAATTTAGTAGGTACATATTGCTAGGTACTTGGCTATTGCGCGAAACCATAGAAATATAAAATATCTATGCGCGAAACACATATAATGGGGATCTTTTTGTAATGTTTGTACATAATGATTCGTAGCAAGCGCGATAAATTTAAGTTTCGATATTTATGATCAATATATTCGATATTCATCAATATATTGACGATAGTAACAAGATTGAATCGGTTAAAAGTCAAATCACTGTATAAGCTATGTGCCACAATGAGTAGAAATGAACTTTGTGACGTCACACGGGCTCGGGTTTGTTCGGAAAACTGTCGGGGTGTTTTCGGTACTGTAACCAAAAAAATATTTTCGATTGGATTTTACTTTGTAATTACAATGAAAAAAAAAACTAAAAATAGTTTTGTATGAAAACTTATATATGATCTTTCCGTTTCTTACAAAAAAAAATGGTTCAACAAACCAATTGTACACGTCAACCAGTTAACCCTTGCGAATCTAGCAAAAACGACACAAGGTTACATCTAGGCAAGCGTGCTTCACCGTCGACCACATCATCACTTAATATCAGGCGAGCCGTATAGAGTATAGTGGTCAAACGCGATCATATCACAAAAAAAGCTAGTTTGACCCGACTTTACCGAAGATACTCGTAACCCGGACGTCAGCCTGTTCGAGATTAGGATGACTCTGAAGCAGCTTAACAACAACAAGGCGCCAGGTAGACAGAATTACGGCCGAACTCCTGAAGGCGGGTAGAAAACCGTTTCTTAAGGACCTTCAGAAGCTGTTTTATTCCGTCTTACTCGAGGGGAAAACGCCGCATGGTGCAGAGGTGTGGCGGTACTTTTTTAAGAAGTGTGATAATGCCCGGTTTAGGAATTACAGGTCCATCTCGCTTCTTAGCTATGTCTACAAGCTGTTTTCAAGTGTCTCCACGAATCGCGCGCATGTTTGACTGGCTCTGGTCTCTGATCTGGCTTTTTCGGGTGGTCTCTCCCGAAAAAGCCAGATTCCGAAAAAGACTTCAGCACCGTAGACCACATAGATACGCTACGGGACATACGGGTGATACAGAATACCGAGTGTATAACCTTCCTCTTTGCTTAGCGTTTGTGGACTACGGTAAAGCCTTCGATTCGATCGAGACTTGGGCTGTACGGCTGTACCGCAGTTTCTCCAACAGTGCTAGATTGACCATCGGGACATCGAGGTGTTGAAGTGTTTTACAAAAACGCCACCATGTCAGTCCGACTCCAGGACCAGATCACGGAACCAATCCTTCTTCAGCGTGGTGGATGTCTTCAAGGTTCTGTACCGGAGAGAGAAAAGTAATTAAGGGAATAAAAATGTGGATGGATGCATTGCATGCACATTTTTATTCATAACTCTTTTCGTCACATGCGTGTCGTGTGTGAGGGTTATCTCAGTCTTTGTGCGCAAACGAGTTTCGCTGTAGAATAGGGACTACTTAAATAAAACTCTCAATAGTCGCCGATCTAATTCGTTTTAATAGCTTAATATATAGCCTATCTAGACAACCATAATGCTCCCAGTAAAGAGATTTGTGTTAAAAAGGGGCAAACGTTGAGCCTTGTGGGACGCCTTATTTATTTATTTATTTATTTATTTATATACACTTTATTGTACACCTTAATAAACAAGAAAAAAAGAAACTTAATACTATAATATACAATTGGCGGCCTTATCGCATTCCGCGATCTCTTCCAGGCAACCTGGACGCCTTCTAAGGTTAAAACATTCATTGATCAAAAACATGGTTATGCTAGTTTCTGCTAAGGTATGATCAATCAAGCTCATATGTGTGTGGTGTTGCATGTGTGCACGGTACGCGTCGGGTGGCGTGGGGTCGGGTCGGGTGTGAATAATATGTTTCCATTTTAACCTATAATTTAGGGATGTCAAAAGTATCGACAAAATTTTGAACCAAGAAGTACTCAACTTCATGGTTATTTTACCCGAACGCCGATGGGGGTTATGTGTTTATCAGTCTATTTAAGTATTTATATATGTATGTTTGTTCCTATGTGACGTTTTAGAGACCAAACGCGTTGGCCGATTTTGATTATTCGTATATCAGTCGATTCGTCTTATCCTTGCGAGTGTGACTGGCTACATTAAAATTGGAAAATAAAAATGTAAAGTGCCGTATTTTGGGCGCCATATTGTGGGGGCCTAATTTTTTTTCTTCCAATCACATCCTGGGGTACAAAAAAAGGGGTTTAAGAGGTGATTTCAAAAATATATAACACTTATATGTTTCAATTCAATACAAATAGCCTTTATTTACAAACTTACAACTAATTATTTACATATTATTATCTTTTGTACAGGTATATATAGTTTGGTTTGCTTTTCTGCATAGGCCTACCCTAGACCCTTCCACAGTGCACGATCGTGTGCTTTTCTCCTCCATGCAACCAACATTGTAAAACACCTATTTTTTTTAAAAGAGTAAGTATGGAGTTTCTTGTGCGTTCTTCTCCATAACAAGCTACTTTTCCGAATGCATGGTAGAATAAATTTTTATTACTTGTACATTTTTAATTTAGATTTATTATTGTTTGACGTTCAAAAGTGCCGCTTATTGGCCTAGTTGAAATAAATATATTTGACTTTGACATGACGCTCCTGCTGTCGATCGCAGGCTTAGATTAAGTACCTATAGATTAAGCCTTAAAATAAGCTTGACTGATAGAGCGAGATGGCTAATTGGCAGCTCCATGTAAATAATAAGGACAAAATATTATTTTTTGTCTTTGTCACCATGGCCGGTTTCTGTTGTTTGTCAAACTCTAATACAATGGCAGGTTTGACAAACAAACTCGGTTTTGTTTGATTTTCTGTGATTTTGTGGTATTATGTGTTAATTGACACAAGGAATTTGGGTTATTTATAAATAATAAGTGTCAGTGCGATGGTGGGTTGTAGTGTTTTTGTTCTTGTTGTAACACCAGAACTAACTATTGCTGTCTCATGTGCGGCCACGCCAGTGCTTAATCTATAGGTACTTTATCTAAGATCGCAGGTCGTCCTGCTGCGCACCGGTCTCCCCTCTCCTTCTCATCTTCTCTCTCGGGTACCATTCAGTGACGTCTTTGACCCACTTCTTATTCTGCTTCTGATTGTGTGGCCTGTCGACTGCCATCTAAGTTAAGTATTTCAATTTCACTCTATCTTTTCTCTTCAGGTTCAGTATGCTGCGCTTCATGTTATATTGGCATGTTTCTAACTTTTTTATATTTTCGGTAGTAAGAGATCATGTTTGGCAGCAGTAAGTCATAAGAGATGGGTCGTCGACGTAATTTTCGTTAAAGAAACTAGACCGTCCATTTCCGTTGACCGACGAGTCGATCAACTAGTTGAATTTATGGACTAGTTCATAACGTAAACTTAAGGGCTTAAGGGCTTATTACAGTCCGACTCCAGGACCAGATCACGGAACCAATCCTTCTTCAGCGTGGTGGATGTCTTCAAGGTTCTGTACCGGAGAGAGAAAAGTATTATGAATAAAAATGTGGATGGATGCATTGCATGCACATTTTTATTCATAACTCTTTTCGTCACATGCGTGTCGTGTGTGAGGGTTATCTCAGTCTTTGTGCGCAAACGAGTTTCGCTCTAGAATAGGGACTACTTAAATAAAACTCTCAATAGTCGCCGATCTAATTCGTTTTAATAGCTTAATATATAGCCTATCTAGACAACCATAATGCTCCCAGTAAAGAGATTTGTGTTAAAAAGGGGCAAACGTTGAGCCTTGTGGGACGCCTTATTTATTTATTTATTTATTTATTTATATACACTTTATTGTACACCTTAATAAACAAGAAAAAAAGAAACTTAATACTATAATATACAATTGGCGGCCTTATCGCATTCCGCGATCTCTTCCAGGCAACCTGGACGCCTTCTAAGGTTAAAACATTCATTGATCAAAAACATGGTTATGCTAGTTTCTGCTAAGGTATGATCAATCAAGCTCATATGATCTCGTTACGATCTACGCGAGTCTAGAGGCCTACCGTGTCAAATGGTGTGTCCATTTCCCATCAAAGCAACGAAATGCTTTACACATAACGTCGTTAACTTCTTAAATCTCTACATAACACTACTACGTAGATACATTTCCGTAGGAGGGTTACTGTGACTGCGTGTAGGTAATGGCTCTGTAATCGTTATTAGTTTGACTGTAAGGCCTTCATTCATGTAATTATTATCTTAGTCCAAGTCAGTTCATCTTGTAGTCATGGCCTTCCGTAGCTAGTTACTACATCAAATCATATAGCTTCCAGTGAGTTGTTGAGCAAAAGCGAGGGCAAACTCTGTGATTGCTCCCGTGTCGGATTGCCGTCTCATTGAAAGGAAAAGAATCTGCCTACCGTTTTCCCCAACTATTTTTGGGGTCACCTTTCAGCCTAATCGGATGCAGCTGAGTATTTTACATGGAGCGACTGCCCAGCTGACCTCCACAACCCATTAACTGGGTAATTCGAGACCCCTTGGCAAGACTGGCCTCAGATTTTTATAGTTTCTGACAACCGTAACGACTGTCAAAGAGCAAATGACAGCCGGGAACAACGGCTTAGTGCTTTCCGAGGCATGGACGAGAGTTTCGGTTTGTACCTAATGGATAACTATATACCCATCCACGGATCGACCTCGGCAAACCTTGCTTTACCTTGAAAAAGCCGTGCGGCTGTTATGTTATTACTTAGCCTCGAGCTCCACCTCCTTCAGTAAAGGAACACACTTTAATATGTCCTCAGTATATGACTAACCTTTGCTGAGCTATTCGCTGAAATTCTTTATTTTTATGTGCCAGAAGCGTCAGTTTTCGGGAGATCATTGTACATATTAAATAGAGTAGGTATACTTATTGTACCTTCTTCAAAATAGTTCCAATACTCTTTTACAAAAAAAAAAAACTTCAATTGGAACAAAGGATTGCATGGTTAGTCACCCAAAGCCCCAACAACCCACTGACAGGGGTTATCCTTGGGTAAACTTGCATTGGATTATTCGTGGTGGATTATGTCGTATCGTGTGTAAGTGTAACTGGCATCAGCGAGTTTGCTCCTGCACCTCTTCGTCTTACAAAAGTTCCGGGATCCCATATTCCCGATCCGGTGGATGAAGGTGGATGAATGATATTAGCATTGATATTAGCAATGAATAAATATTAGAATGATATTAGCAATGAATAAAAACATCGCTCAATTTTCCGTGAATTCTTGGCTTACCCACATTTCTGAGGGAAACCCTACATAATTCTCGCGAGATGCGTTGCGTCGTTGCGTACTCCTTCATGTGTTGACTCCAAACTTTTGAAGTTTTGAGCAACACTCGTATGACCTATGACCAGATCATTGTGTAAAACCAAATTTAGTTTGATTTCTTAAATAAATTATTATTTATACATAATTAACAACACATTGTATAGCCGTATGATTCATGCTGAAAACCAATGAGATTTTAAACAAGTAAGATGTAACTACTTACATCTTAATTGTTTAAAATCTCATTGGTTTAGTACCTACGTACTAGGTGCCTATTTGTTTCCGACAGCTATCCAAAACCTCGGAAACAATAGGTATAAATTAATTCACATAATATTTTATACCCGTTACCCACAACTGACTCAATCACAAATGTTTTAATTTACTTTCTTATAACTACTCGTACTTTTCCTGTTACTATCTACGCTATTGTTACCAAAGTCGACCAAAATAATCTGAATTTAAAGTCAACAATGACTATTATATTATATTCAAAACAGCTTTTTATTTCAACACGACGATTCAAAATTTTTGTCCAATTATGAAAAATCATGATTGTTATTTAAAGAGACTTGTCTCTACGGGCAGTGCAAGTGGACCACTATGGGTACCTTAGATTATACAGATGGGTACAAACTCAACCGGACTCTGGTCTGGCCCAGGTACCTATAGCGTGTAGTATGCAGCTATATAGTGGCCTCACGCACTTTCCCCGAGTAAACGACTGCGACTAGTTGAACACCTTGACGAGTTGTCAGTGGGGCGGCTCACCTTGTCGAGGTAGGGCCACACGCCGGTCAGTACGATGCTGAAGCCCAAAGACATCTGGAACATGGTGAAGTAGATGACGTAGACGCTGCGCCAGCGCTCTCGCCTCTCCTGCTCCGTCTCCAGCAGCGGCTCGCCGTCCTGCGCCTGCGCCGGCGCCGCCTCGTCCTCATCGGCCGCGGGCTCCGGCTCCCGCCTCACGCGCCCCGCCAGCCCTTTGAACCACTCCATATCGCAAACACAAACCAGCACTTGTCTCCAGAAGCTCACGAACGACGCAGTGCTACGTACTGACTGCTCCTGGAGCCGAGAAGATACATCTCGCGAGCTCGCGACGAGTCCGCCGCGTTCGGGACACAAACACAAAGTAAACAAAGAGATTCTCGCGCTCGATGCGCAGAGCACGGTACGTGGAGCTTGTATTTATGTTGCGCAAGCGCTCCGCCGCCCGCGCCTCACGCGACTGAGCGGCTGACACTGCGGGAGTGCGGGCGGGCTGCGCTGGCGCTGGCTGACCCCACTTGTGCGATGTCGTTCGTTGGCATCGTTTCGTTTCCCTTCGCGTAATCTCGAGGCTCGCTGTCACCGCGCTCGCGCTGATAGGGTTTATTAAGTTGTTAATGTGGCAACAAGCTGCGAATGTAAATGGCTGCTTAATTAGGTAGATACCTATAGTAATTGGAGGTGCACTTATCATATAAGTCGCTAGGTATAACTACAATCAATATAACAGTAGATTGGTACCTGGAGGATATTATTATAAACAGACACCTTGAATAGCTTGCTTGCATGACTCAATCCTTCAACTAACTTCGTATGGGGGCAGGGGGTGAGACTCCAGAATTAGCGATAAAGTAATCAATCTATAAGCCATCATATGACAAGCAACATGAGTAGTACAAAATCTGACTTTAAAAGAAATAGCTGACCACTATGCTAGACCTACACCTACCCATTATACTTATGCCAACAATCAAATTGTTTGATTTAGACTGTACCACCGTCCACCTACCACCACATACGCCGCGACGATGGCTAGTCTCCGTTCAGATTGGTCGCCATGGCCGAAATCAGTCAGGTGAATATTATGATTCCATTTATTCACTTAA
The DNA here is from genome assembly GCA_945859665.1 of Anorthoa munda. NCBI lineage: Eukaryota > Metazoa > Arthropoda > Insecta > Lepidoptera > Noctuidae > Anorthoa > Anorthoa munda. The sequence continues at coordinate 904,052 of OX243911.1, read as the reverse complement.
ACACATATCCATATGTCTCAATAACACAAACAGGACAGGATAATTACGGGCTGCCTAAATTTTGAATCGGGCTGCGCTATACCCGCTTGAAGGAATGGTAGGTATAGTTCTCGCCAAACTTCTTGGCCGCCCTAAAGTTAGCTTTCTGATGCGGAAGGCACGAAATGGTGCTGTTTTTAATGTATGAGTTTACTCTGCGCATCCATTGTAGCCAACTTCAGGGCGGCCAAGAAGTTTGGCGAGAACTATACCCACGGAGGCCCGAAGACAAACAAGATAGAGACAAACGAGAACGACACCCTTTTTACAATAATATGGAAAAGCCACGTGGCAGCCTGAAGTCTGAACAGCTTCCCGTCGATGACTTAACCATTTAACGACAGCAGGTCTAGTAAACCAAAGAAAAATCTGTGGCTCCGCAGACCTAGTCATCCCTCCAGCTGATAGAGTTGAGCCTACAAAAAATCTTCCTGCAGGCCACCAACTGCGGTGATCCACCTGTGACCTGGAAATCACTAAACCGACTACGAAGCCAGGCCAGCACAACTTTATTTTTATTTTGTATTATTAACTTGTAAGGTTTCACTAAAAAACACTGAATATTATTGAAAACACCGAGCAAAAAGCAATTGTAGATTCTGCCTACCCTTCTGTAAAAACAGCGTGAATGTGTTTACAGTTTATAATAAAAATATTATGATAATGACAAGAAAAAAAAAAAAATTATCTGTTCGATTCTTAGGTTCGATTATTATTAGTTTTTATGTAATCCGATTCCTTAAATCGACTAAGTAATGATAAACTGGCAACACAAGATCTAGGATAGTAACAATATACTGATCCCATATATCCATCCTTACCTAAATACCGTTATTTTTTTATTTTTTTTAATTTGGTTTTCCTACCTTTATTTAATAATAAAACAACCTGACGTGACATTGGCTGAATGCACAAACCGTGCGAAGCCAAACCGGAAAAAAAAAACAGATCCCCCCCTAGCCTTAGATAAAGTACCTATAGATTAAGCCCTGGCGTGGTCGCACATGAGACAGCAATAGTTAGTTCTGGTGTTACAACAAGAACAAGAACACTACAACCCACCATCGCACTGACACTAACTTATTATCTATAATAACCCAATTTCCTTGTCTCAATTAACACATAATACCACGAAATCACAGAAAATCTAACAAAATCGAGTTTGTTTGTTAAACTTGCCATTATATTAGAGTTTGACAAACAACAGAAACCGGTCATTGTGACAAAGACAAAAAATAATCTTTTGTCCTTATTATTTACATGGAGCTGCCAATTGGCCATCTCGCTCTATCAATCAAGCTCATTTTAAGGCTTATCTAAGCCCCTAGCAGCTCCACTCGACTATAAAGGTGGAAACACATTATTAACACCCGACCCGACGCCACGCCACCCGACGCCTGCTGATAATCATAATCCATCCCATACATTTATTATGGTCAGAGACACATAGTCAACACGCCATGTGACGACACGCAATCACACGCGACAACACCCAGTCGGTTTGGATCAGCGTGTTGCCGGGAGAGGGGGAAAACACGCCACCCGACGCTTCGCACACAGTGTGTCTCTAGATAACTAGGTACTGTATCTAAGTTAACACCCGACAACACGCGTCAGTCAGTCGAGAGCATGATCAGTGGTGCCAACTTAGGGTAATTTACCCTAATTTAGAGTTAAGTTTCATCAGCACGGTAATTTTTAGGGTACAAACTCGGTGAGGGTAATTTTTATGCTTTAATAGAAATGATTAACTTATTTCAGTCAATTTTGTAATGATGGACTTAAGTTTAAATATCTCCTTTGAACCCGCAATTTTCGGTTTTTATTAGTCAAGTATTTGGTATGATACAAATCCCTAAATAACCATTTTTTTTTTAATGGTTGCAAATAGTCTTATAGTAAAACTGGTCTGTAATTATATTATAGATTGTAATGTTTCGTCTTATGTATGATCTTGCATGAAATGTATCAAATATAGATGGTACGGCGAGGGAAAGCATATTAAAAAAAAGAGATTTTTTGAGATCAGACTTGGGATAAAACAGAGACGAGACCTGGCAATACTAGCGAAGCGTGTTGTACGAGTAGCCATGAAGTTATACATGGTTGTAGCATCACGTGTGGTGTTGCATGTGTGCACGGTACGCGTCGGGTGGCGTGGGGTCGGGTCGGGTGTGAATAATATGTTTCCATTTTAACCTATAATTTAGGGATGTCAAAAGTATCGACAAAATTTTGAACCAAGAAGTACTCAACTTCATGGTTATTTTACCCGAACGCCGATGGGGGTTATGTGTTTATCAGTCTATTTAAGTATTTATATATGTATGTTTGTTCCTATGTGACGTTTTAGAGACCAAACGCGTTGGCCGATTTTGATTATTCGTATATCAGTCGATTCGTCTTATCCTTGCGAGTGTGACTGGCTACATTAAAATTGGAAAATAAAAATGTAAAGTGCCGTATTTTGGGCGCCATATTGTGGGGGCCTAATTTTTTTTCTTCCAATCACATCCTGGGGTACAAAAAAAGGGGTTTAAGAGGTGATTTCAAAAATATATAACACTTATATGTTTCAATTCAATACAAATAGCCTTTATTTACAAACTTACAACTAATTATTTACATATTATTATCTTTTGTACAGGTATATATAGTTTGGTTTGCTTTTCTGCATAGGCCTACCCTAGACCCTTCCACAGTGCACGATCGTGTGCTTTTCTCCTCCATGCAACCAACATTGTAAAACACCTATTTTTTTTAAAAGAGTAAGTATGGAGTTTCTTGTGCGTTCTTCTCCATAACAAGCTACTTTTCCGAATGCATGGTAGAATAAATTTTTATTACTTGTACATTTTTAATTTAGATTTATTATTGTTTGACGTTCAAAAGTGCCGCTTATTGGCCTAGTTGAAATAAATATATTTGACTTTGACATGACGCTCCTGCTGTCGATCGCAGGCTTAGATTAAGTACCTATAGATTAAGCCTTAAAATAAGCTTGACTGATAGAGCGAGATGGCTAATTGGCAGCTCCATGTAAATAATAAGGACAAAATATTATTTTTTGTCTTTGTCACCATGGCCGGTTTCTGTTGTTTGTCAAACTCTAATACAATGGCAGGTTTGACAAACAAACTCGGTTTTGTTTGATTTTCTGTGATTTTGTGGTATTATGTGTTAATTGACACAAGGAATTTGGGTTATTTATAAATAATAAGTGTCAGTGCGATGGTGGGTTGTAGTGTTTTTGTTCTTGTTGTAACACCAGAACTAACTATTGCTGTCTCATGTGCGGCCACGCCAGTGCTTAATCTATAGGTACTTTATCTAAGATCGCAGGTCGTCCTGCTGCGCACCGGTCTCCCCTCTCCTTCTCATCTTCTCTCTCGGGTACCATTCAGTGACGTCTTTGACCCACTTCTTATTCTGCTTCTGATTGTGTGGCCTGTCGACTGCCATCTAAGTTAAGTATTTCAATTTCACTCTATCTTTTCTCTTCAGGTTCAGTATGCTGCGCTTCATGTTATATTGGCATGTTTCTAACTTTTTTATATTTTCGGTAGTAAGAGATCATGTTTGGCAGCAGTAAGTCATAAGAGATGGGTCGTCGACGTAATTTTCGTTAAAGAAACTAGACCGTCCATTTCCGTTGACCGACGAGTCGATCAACTAGTTGAATTTATGGACTAGTTCATAACGTAAACTTAAGGGCTTAAGGGCTTATTACACTACATGGTATTCAGGGCCCTGAATACCGGGTCACTAACTCATTCTGAAGCAATAAGGTCGATAATATGAGAACCCTAACTCCCTAACAGTTATTACACTACCCTAAATTAGGGTTTAGGGCCCTGAATACCGTGTAGTGTAATAAGCCCTTTAGTTATGTAGACGTTCTTTATAAACTTTGCGACGACGAGACGCGCGGCGTCTACTGACAGACGGGTCGACAACAACTTTCCGATTGAAGGTAAACAAGTACAAACCGGTTTACCTCGCATCGTTCGATCGGTCAATCGCTTTATTCTTTTGCACACATGGAACTATTGGCATCCTTTTCTTCTTAACACAGTGCATTTTTACTCCAAATTGGCATTCGGCCCATAGAAATATCAACTCTTTGTTTCTAGAGTTAGTGTTCAAATTAATTCGTCGACATGAACATAGTCGAGTCTCAGTTTAGCCGTCTACGAATTCAACTAGTTCGTTGATTATCGGTGAACCGTCGAATCGTTCATTGTACGTCGACGGTCGAATTAACTAGTTCGTTCATTCAACGCCCATCGCTACATGGTCATAACTCATAAGGCCGCTGCCTCGAATCTTGCGGGCAGCGGGGCGGCGGCGGCGGTGGCGCGGGCGCGACTAGATCTAATGCATACAATCAAATGGACCAGCCCTCGAAAACAAAGGCGCGGGAACGGCGCGGGCGCGGGCAACGAGCGGTGCACGCCAGTCAAGCAATAGGGATGTCGGAAGTGCAAAAATATATCGATATATCGATGTATCGATATTTATAAAAATATCAATATCGACTTCGATATATCGAGGAAAAAATATCGATATATCGATCCAATTTTTAAGATTTTCGGTTTTAAAATAATAATGTATCTAGTTCAGTCTGGCTCAATAATAGGTAGTACTATTTTTTAACCGACTTACCAAAAAAGGAGGAGGTTCTATGTTCGACATTATGTTTGTTTTTTTTTTATGTATTTTCACCGATATCTCCGTCAATTGTAAACCGATTTTGAAAATTCTTTTTTTGTTTGAAAGAGTATATTCCGAAATTGGTCCCATTTTAATTTGGTGAAGATCTGATTAAGGACTTCGAAGATATACAACATAACTCTTCAATAAATAACGGCAAATCTCTCAGGATTGCTGCAATCGCATGGCTGTTTATTGTTCATACCATTTCATAACATAACATCACGCCAGTACGCTCTTAAGGGGTATGCAGATCTCTCATTTAACCGGTTATATTAAAGTTTCATTATATTCGGGTAATCTATTCTGTCGTTATAGGTACTTACTTAACTACTTCCCTATTAGGTAGGTACAACTAAAAAGTGAAAAATAAAAAACTTTTTTACAAAAATATACTACCGACTTCCGAATAAGAAAACTAGAAAGTGAAAAATTACTTTATTTTTGGAAGTCGGTGTCTTTGTTAAGTACCAAATTTTTAAGTTATGGACACCGACTTCCAAAAATAAAGTTCTTTTTCACTTTCTAGTTTTCTTATTCGGAAGTCGGTAGTATTTTTTTGTAAAAAAGTTTTTTATTATACTATATGTACATTATTTAAGTCTTAATAAAAACGAAGGTATTTTAATCGTTAATCCTTTATAATAAGCAAAATTTAAAAATTTCAATTTTGCCAATTATTCTATGTTGACACGACCACACACACAACGCAAAAGAACTCACATTTGAAAGTAAGTGAACAGTGACGGATTTTGGCCACCGCGGCCTGCGGCGGCCGCTATACAAACAAAACATGCAAGTCATAGACAATACAGTAATTTGCCGTTCGTTCCTATCTTTTGCGGCTTTGAATTCTGCTAATAAATTAAATTTGAAAAAAAAAAATCGTTTTTGATACGTTTTTCGATATTGAATATTTTGTATCGATATATCGATGTATCGGATGAAAATATATCGGCTAAAAATATCGATATATCGTAGCAGAAATATCGATATATCGATGTATCGATATTTTTTCGACAAGCCTATCAAGCAAGCGGTGACCGCTCGCGCGTCTGCATAGCAGTGTTGTGCAATTTATTTTTGTGACGTGTCGAAATGTCCTCGGACGTGCTACAGCAGAATATTTCAGCAATTATTGAGAGGACACCGATATGGAACAGCAAAGATGGGAACCATAAAAATAGAAGTGTAATTAACCAGTTTAATTAACAAATCGCCCTTGATAGCTTCATGAATATAGTCAAAAGTTTCTACACTCATTCTGGTGTAGTCGTAGTATTTGTCAGGACATTGTCTCTATTCTTCATAATTTCGATAAAACTCGCCTTTTCTTTTCCTTGCCCTATAGTAGGGATTCACTTCCTCTTTTGTCCACAATAAATCGAGCGTTAGGAATAAATTTGAATCAAAAAAATGTTGTCGCCGTTGTTCAGAAATTTCGTTCGCGAATAAAAGCAAATACCTGGACGACACAACTACGAACACAACACTACACCGCGCGATCTGCCCGCTGGTTTCGAGAACGGGTAGGTCTGCGTTGCCCGCGCCGCTCCCGCGCCGCCGCCGCCGTCGCCCCGCTGTCCGCAAGATTCGAGGCAGAGGCCTTACAGGAAGAACGCAGGAGTTGAACGTTTGGCTTTTTAGTTTGATAGGTAGAAAAGCAATCCTGTTTTAGATTTCTTTGGTAGTGAGTCGTGTTGGGGTGATAATTTATCCGAGGTATGGATATTTGGATATTCTTCGACTTATTCGATGCTTCCGTTGTTAATCGAGATTGGTACTTTTATGCTGTTGGTTATTTGTATTTCGAACATTAGAATAGATTAAAAATAATAACTGTTATTTTACTTACTTATTAAAAAAAAAACGATATATCGAATGGAACATATCGATATAGTTTCTACGAGCGAGAACGAGAATAGTGAGAATACTTCTCCTCTCTAGTCTCCAGTTCAACGAGGAATTTTCTGCAGTGACTGATAGATCGGTCAGTTTTCAAGTTTTCAGGAAAAGCAAACTCGTCAATAAGTAACCATGAATGTCTCACGGTCTCTTGTATCCAGGCTGTTCCAGCAATCTGGTAAGTTATTTGCTCATTTCGAATTATTTATTTTTGTGAGGATCGATACTTCGGCAAGAGCAAATCTGTAGCTACATCATAGTAAATAAATATTGCTGCAGATATGCTCTTGTTTTATTTAATGACGGTTTCTTGTTTTTCTGGCCGCCTTAGATTTAATTTAGATTGATGTGCGTCTAAATATATAGATTTTATAAAGCAGAATGTTACATAACATCTGCAAAGATAACCTAACTCTGACAGTGTACTATAATAAGTAATAATTTTCCTTAAATAAAGTCACGGGTACTATCTACTATTTAATGTTTACTACTACTATTCATACTATTTACCTAAAAGAATCAATATGCATTTAGCTGAAGGGACAATTATGTTGGCTATAGATTGTGTGTTCTATTCTTTAGAGATAAATAATAATATAAATCTTCTCTTAATGGTTGCTTCTTTTTCTATGTGCATTTATGTAGTCATATCATGTTAACAGCAGACCTATAATAGGCCACAAACTAACAAAATTTTCTGGCTCACGGGGAGTGGGATCAGCAACCTACACCCTGAAGGCAATAACACAATCGCTTCACTGTAATGCCATAACCCATGCTAACAAGCAAAATATACAACTGACTCACAGACTAGTGTTGCCGATTACTGGACAAAACTATGAACACTTGTAAGAATGATCTGTTTCACAAACTTTGGTTTGGTTTTAAGTTTAATTGTTTTTCTTTTTATGTTAGAGTCGGTTAATCCAAAAGTACTATTAAATAAATGTGATATCTCTTTGGTATAAAAGCTGACTGTCTAACTATTCCGGACCGCCCTAGTTTTATGAAATCAAAATGACAGTGCTGAGTTGATAAACCTTTCGATATGGTAACGCTCAGCACAATAATAATTGTTATTTGTACTTTTTTTCTTACTTTTCTTGTCTATTACTGTGCTAGTTGCTGTTGTGTTGTATCTGTGTCAAATAAATGTTTTTCTATTTTACTCTTTGATAAAAACTTAAATATTGAACTTTAACTAGGTATCAAAAGAATTAAAATTGTGAAAATATGAATACATGGGTTGTAATTTTTGGATTTAAAATGATTTTCACATTTGTATTTGTTTGAAAAACCTTTTGTTTATTATATTTATATATAAGCCTTCATCCAGACATGACTTTATTTCCTTTGTTGTTCATAGATACATTTTTTGTTCCATTTTTATGTGTCCGTTTGCCAGGTGGCAAAGGCCTCCTCCAATCTTCTCCATTCCGGCCTTTCTATGGCTATGTTTATTAACTATTTATTTAATAACCTTTGTTGAGACAAGGAAATATATAATTAGGCCCCATAGGTGCAGTAACAGCATACAAATGAGATGAGTATGTGTGGTGTGGTTTTGCAGTGCGGCGCTACCACAACGAGCACTTCAAGGCGCCCACCATGGACGAGCTACCCGTGCCGCGCGGCTCGTGGCAGGCGAACTACGACGCGCAGCAGCGCCGCTACAACCTGGCGCTGCTCTTTGGCATCGCCTTCACCGCTGGCACCTTGGTTGTTGTATGTATCTTATGTTACCTCTAATGTAGTGCTCACCCTTCACAATGACCAATCGTTGCAATTATACTACAAATAGGAAGCATGTTAATCCACACTACTAAAACAACTGTCTGACACCTTTTCCTGGCTATCTAATTGTTACGAAATTTGCCAAATAGGTGGCCCAGCACCTGAAGAGGCTTCTTTTGTCACAAAATATTAGACCACAGCTGGTCAAGCAGACCTTTCATGACTGTAGGGAAGTATTTCAGCTGCCTACAGTTTTAGTCACTAAAAATGAATGAAAGCTACTAAATATAAACCCTGATTTATTTATATACAAAAAAAGATCCTTGAGGATTTTTATGACAAAAGTGGAGTTGTATTTTTAAATATGCATTGTTTGTTTCAGGCTAAAGCTTCCGGACTTGTGTACCTGAACTACTCCCCCCCTAAGTCCCTGGATTAGATGTCGTCGTGTATACATCAACATGTTCAGCTTTTATAAAATTACAGTGTGGGGCACAACAACATGGCACTTGCACAGCATTTACGGCACAGCCACTTTTAACACACTGTCATGTTACAAAAACTGAGCTATATCATTGTGATAGTTTAATATAATCATTATAAATAGTTTCCCCTTGTGTATTTTTTAATTGTTTTTAAACAACTTTTATGGCCCTATATGGAAGCCTAAAGAACCTTTATTGATCTGGTTTGATTTCTACTCTGGACTCAAACATCACAAAACACCAGTAAAAGTGAGAAAAGTGTTGATGGTTAAACAAAGACCTACCTCTAAAGAAAAATCACCAAGAACTAGATTATAAGATGGAGGAATTACAAGGGAGTCACATACGGATTTCGTTTTGCTAACAATTGAATTGGTGAAGAAGTAATTATAATTATGTCAGTTAGTCTGGAGGACGCGACGTGCGCAGCGCATGCACACACGAGTCAGTGGACGGGTCTGTAGTGCTATTCTCTAAGGATACTGCCTTGAGCACAGCGCTGCGCCTACAACTAAAATACTAGTTTCATCGCCGCTGCTGTTTTGTGCTGTTTCGCACTGCAGTAGTACTATTCTCTAAGGATACAGCGATGAAACTAGTAGTTTCGTTGTAGGCGCCGCGCTTCGCTCAAGGCTGTATCCTTAGAGAATAGCATTGCATTGTTAAATACAGTGGTTTACTTTGTAATATTTGCCATGCTGATGAAAATAACAAAATTGCTATATGTAGGTATGCCTATAATATTTGAGTTCTCTCGATTGCCATGGGCTTCAGACTTAGTAAAAATGGGACCACCTCGAGTGTAAACAGTTGACGGAGATATCTGTGAAAAGACAGTTTAACCCATCACCTCCATTTGAAGTCGGTTAAAATCGGAGATCATTCGTGATTTGCACCGTAAGAATTGCGGGATGTTGCCGTGTAGTCCCAGGCCCTGATTTAGAATTCTGACCGCCCTAGGCTAAATTTCAATAAGCGCCCCCCAGGCCTGTGCTTACCCAGACCAAGAAAATTTTCCGATCCTGATGGTGTAATAAGAGATCGTTCACAGTTCTACTAAGCACTATATATATAGATAGAGGCTGTCCGGCAAGAGAGAAAGAGTACACTACACGATACCGCGAAATTCTTACTCTCAATATAAAAATTAGCGCCCCGGCTCATGGTGTTATACCACCGGACATGGCTAAATAAAGTATGGACGACTGCTCTAGCAAGGTATAAACATTTTAACAAGTAATATGTAATACTGAATAGCTGAATATTAATATTTCGTATGAAAAAAGGTACAGGCACTTTTTATATCGTCACAATCCTGAAAATAAAATCGTAGAAACTCCTACATTAATAGATATGCAAACTTGTAAAAGAATAAGATTTTGTTATGATACTTTATTAAGGCGTTTAGAGGAGCTCGTGGCTTAATAATAACAGCCGCACAGGTTCAAGGTTAAGCAACGCTAGCCGAGGTCATTCCGTGGTGCCATTGTGTAGGTACCTACCATCTTTACATAGCGAGTTTCCTCTGTGCCTTGTAAAGCTAGTTAAGTCGTTGGTCTCGACTGTCATTTGTGGCTACACCACAGTTTATGCATCTCATGATAAATCAATACGCAATTGAAACTTAAGACCACACTAGTTGGCTCTGTATTATACCCGGCGAAAGGAACTTAGTTCAAAGCGAGTTAAATAAATAGTAATGAATACTGTTCGTTTCGACTTACGCAAATGTCTTTAAAAGTAGGTTAATTGACTGCAATTTTTCGTAGAACGGAATCATATGTTGTTCTCGTCAAATAAAAACATGACAAAACTTTTAATTATTCGATTAATTCACCAAAGTTCTAGAAGAATAATAAAACTGCAATAAGTAATTCATTAATGAATATTTGACATGTATTGCGATAGGTATAAAATTAAATAATGAATACTGTTCGTTTCGATAACTAAGGTTTCGACTTATGCAAATGTCTTTAAATATAGGTTTATTGACGAGGACTACAATTTTTGGTAGAACGGAATCTTATGTTCTTCTTGTCAAACAAAAACATGAAAAAACTTAATTATTTGAGTAATTCACGAAAGTTCAAGAATAATAATAAAATTGTATGTAATATTTTAATGTTACGAGCTACTGATAAATTTGTATGCATGTTAAGGGCAGTTGTTTAGCCATGTCCAAAGTGCCTGTGTCTTGCGACCTACCTATAATATGAATGTTATGGTAATTGGAAGTTAGTATGTGATGTGATGGCATGATTATTTGCGTAGGTACTGTTGATTTGAAACGTAAAAAGTTGTATTTGTATGGTTCGTCTAATGTTGGTAAATCTTCTTAAATTGACTGGTAGGTATAACACGACCAATCAAATGTCTTTGGTATTATGATTTAACCCTTAATGGGTTGTGAGTGATCTAACCATCATAAAGTTATGAATTTTGGAAAATATACTTATTATGAGGTCTAGAATAATATTTTCTGAGTTTGATATTTATCATTTATTGCTCTAATGAGTTTTACCACGTGGGAACTATTTTCCTGTTGTCCATATAAAAATATATGTTTTTGAGATACAACATGAATATTATTCCCACATCTGGGTAGGGAAGAATGATAGACATTTCATTACATATCACCATATTTATTTATGAAAGTTGTCAAAACATTCAGGGCAAATAGATACTTTGCAAGTTTTGCATATGAATCTGGAGCGTTTCTCTTTTACGCGAGTAGAACAAAAGCGGCATCTGCGGAATTTCAAATTATCTTGAGGTAGATGTAGTCCCACATTAAATAAATTGTTAAATAAGTTGGGCCTTTCACTCACGAAGGTAAGTTCTTCATCGTCCTCATCTTCCTCGTCATCGGAGGACATCAATCTACTTAATTCCGATTCAATCTGTGCATCTTTCAACTCTCTCACCTGTAAGAAAAAACAAAGATGTAGTTCCGTAATGATCAGTAGGAAAATAGTTCCCACATATTTTGGAAGCCCATAAAAGTCGAACCAAATAACTATTTAGGTAACTTTTACATAAAATGTACAGCAAATATCATAATTATAACAAATCTGTAAGAAAATTATACTTACGGTATTTTTTTTCGACATTTTCGACCAAAAAACTCACAAACACGCATAGAATTAGCATTCAGCTGATGTTTTGACAGGAGACGTCGGGGTTTTTGTTTTTTTTCTTTCGTAAAGTGGTGCGTTCCAATTCAAGCTATTTTTTTTATCATAGACAATTTTACGTAGTTTTATTATTTTGACAGATTGTGGGAAACTATTTCTTCCTGACCCTTTGAGAACACATATAAAGATGTGGGAATAATTTTCCTACTGCACATTTAAGGGTTAAGGATAGGTACTAATGATTCGAAGATTTTCTTTTTAATTTCATACCGACATGAAATCGATTGTAGCATAAAAGAGCGAGAACTAAGAATGTAAGGCCACGGTAAAGATTAAGACCGAGCGAAGCGAGTTCGAAAATTTTTGGTCCTAGCCTTGGATAGGTGTTTTTGGGTTCCGTACCCAAAGGGTAAAAACGGGACCCTATTACTGAGACTCTGCGGTCCGTCTCTCTGTCTGTCTGTCTGTCACCAGGCTGTATCTCATGAACCGTGATAGCTAGACAGTTGAAATTTCCACAGATGATGTATTTCTGTTGCCGCTATAACAACAAATACTAAAAACAGATTAAAATAAATATTTAAGTGGGGCTCCCATACAAAAAACGTGCAATTTTTGCCGTTTTTTTGCGATAATAGTACGGAACCCTTCGTGCGCGAGTCCAACTCGCACTTGGCCGGTTTTTTTTTTAACGTTAATGTAATTGATTATCTTGGCGCTACTTCTACATTTGTACCTATTCATAGGAGTTACTGTGTCGACTCATGCAAAAAAAACCGGCCAAGTGCGAGTCGGACTTGCGCACGAAGGGTTCCGTACTTGGTAAATTGCGGTTTACGATTTATGACGTATTAAAAAAAACTACTTACTAGATCTCGTTCAAACCAATCTTCGGTTGAAGTTTACATGGTAATGTACATCATATATTTTTTTTTAGTTTTATCATTCTCTTATTTTAGAAGTTACAGGACACACACATTTTACCACTTTGGAAGTGTCTCCGGCGCATACTATTCAGTTTAGAAAAAAAAATATATTAGAAACCTCAATATCATTTTTGAAGACCTATCCATAGATACCCCCACTTATGGGTTTGATGCAATTTTTTTTTTGTGTTTTATTTCTAAGTATGGGGAACCCTAAAATTTAAATCCCTAAGCTGATAGGGCTGGATTGGTTGACCCATCGCTGTTTCCCGCCATGGCTCTCTTGGCCTAAGGGTACCTAAACACACGCTACAGCATGACTGCGATTGAGGGTGACTGAGGCCTCTGCCTCGAATCTTTGCGAGCAGCGGGGCGGGGGCGGCGGCGGCGGCGGCGGCGCGGGCAACCAAGCGGTGACCCCTGCGCGTCTGAATTGCAGTGTTGTGCAATTTATTTTCGTGACGTGTCGAAATGTCCTCGGACGTGCTAGAGCAAATTATTACAGCAATTTATGAGAGGACACCGTTAAGGAACAGCAAAGATGTGAACCATAAAAATAGAAGAGAAATTAACCAGTTTAATGAACAAATCGCCATTGATATCTTCAAGAATATAGTCAAAAGTTTCTACACTCATTCTGGTGTAGTCGTAGAATTTGTCAGGACATTGTCTCTGTTCTTCATAATTTCGATAAAACTCGCCTTTTCTTTTCCTTGCCCTATAGTAGGGATTAACTTCTTCTTTTGCCTACAATAAATCGAGCGTTAGGAATAAACTTGAATCAAAAAAAAAATGTCACCGTTATTCAGGCATTTCGTTCGCGAATAAAAACAAATATCTCGACGACACAACCACGAACACAACACTACGCCGCTATAGTGCCGCGCGATCTGCCCCAGGTCTGCGTTGCCCGCCCCGCTCCCGCGCCTCCGCCGCACTGTGGATCGCAAAACGGCTCTGTGAAGTCATAGGAACTTAAATTTAAAAGTGTCGGTTTTTTTGCTTGATATGGGTTCTAATAGCCAATATCATGCTTATATATTTCATAGGATGCAATCTGGTAGGCAAAAGGGATTTTTTTTTTCTGCTAAAAAATGTATGTAGCTGATATAAAAAATGCATAAATCTCCGGAACCGCAAGACTAACCGTAATATCCTTGCACCCGGTTATAGAACTATTTATTTATGATTTATTGACAATACTTCGTATAACGAGATCGAAAGCGTTTTTTTTTAAATCCTCAACTTTTTTTACCTAATATATGCTATAGATAGAAATAGACGTGTTATGTGATGTGTCTATCTAACTTAAAAGTTTAATTTAAAATAATTAAAGATATTTTGATATTAATTAACCGACTTCAAAAACGGAGGCGGTTCTTAATTCGTTTGATCTCCGAAGTACTTCATCAAATCTTTACCAAATTTAACTGGGACTCATCCGGGACAATACTCTTTCAAACAAAAATGCTATGCCCAAATAGATAACCCCAATAACAGGGAACTTGAACATAACTGATGAAATGAGAGTGTAGAAGGATGAACTGTACACATCTACGTACCCCTTCAGAGTCTACTGGTGCGATGTTATGTTATGAAATGGTGTAAACAATATACAGACATGCGATTGCAGCAACCTATGGTGGTTTACCGTCATTTATTGAATAGTTCCATTGAATATCTCCGAAGTTATTCAACAAATCTTTATTAAATTTAACTGGAACCAATCCGGGACCATACTCTTTCAAACAAAAAACTAATCATCAGGATCGGTTGATAATTGGCGAAGATATCTCTGAATAAACATACACAAAAATTCAAACGAATTAAGAACCTCCTCCGTTTTTGAAGTCGGTTAATAAACATCAAAATATCTTTAATTATTTTAAATTAAATTTTTAAGTTAGACAGACACACCACATAACACGTCTATTTCTATCTATAGCATATATTAGGTAAAAAATGTTCAAAATCATAAATAAATAGTTCTATAACCGGGTGCAAGGATATTACGGTTAGTCTTGCGGTTCCGGATATTTATGCATTTTTTATATCAGCTCCATACATTTTTTCACCAAAAAAAATAAAACTTGCCATTTTGTCTACCAGATTGCATCCAATGAAATATATAAGCATGATATTGGCTATTAGGACCCATTTCAAGCAAAAAATCCGACGGTTTTAAATTTAAGTTCCTATATCTTCTAGAGCCGCTTTTCGATCTACTGTGCGCCGCTCCGCTGCCCGCAAGATTCGAGGCAGAGGCCTGAGGTAGAACACGGTAAATTAATTGAACTAGCGTATTATGCGGCGCGCTAGATAGATAGGAAGCAAAGACGTAAGAGAAACCCTGTCCGGGTAAACTAACAAGTTTACCCGGACACGCGACCGCGACACAGTTTCTCGATATTATACGAGGGCAGTTTGATAAGTCCGTGACTTTTTGTAAAAAAAAAATTGTTTTCGGCAAAATAGCATTTTATTTCGCAACACAGTCTTCTTTTAGCTCAATTCATTTAATCCACCATAAAAAAAGTCTTTTAAAATAATAGGTTTTATAAAGGCCTATTTTGAAGGTTTTTGTTTCAGTGATGACCTTTTCATTAGAGCCAAATCTTCTTCAACATATATATATGTGGAAATAGTCACAGGGGGCCTAATCTGGTGAAAATACTGCATGAGGTAGCAGTTTGTAGCCTAATTTATGGATGTTTGCCATGGTGACTACACACGTTTGCGCCCGTGCATTGTCTTGACGGAAAAGCACTTTTTCTTCCCCAAATGCGGTCGGTTTTGCTACAAATCAATATCGAATCTGTCCAAAAGCCCTGAATTAAATTCGCTGGTGATTGTTTTACCCTTTTAGAGGCAGTCGATATGAATCACACCGCGTGCATCTCAGAAAACTGTGGTCATGTCCTTATTGGCGGATAGACCCAATTTTGCCTTCTTTGGTGCTCGTTCACTCGTAGAAACTCACTGTCGTGATTGTTCCTTGGTCTCTTGGATCCATGTTTCGTCCACGGTAACGAAACGGCGCAAAAACTCGTTCAAATTACGGGTAAACATCCCCAATCAGTCCTTCGAAATTGTCACACGGTTGCGCTTATGGTCGAGTGTGAGCAATCGCGGCACCCATGTTGCGGATAGTTTTTTCATGTCCAAATATTCACGTAAAATGTGATGTACCCGCTCAGTTGAAATGCCTGCAGCCTCAGCCACCTCACGCACTTTCATTCTCCTATAGTCCAATATCATTCCATGGATGTTATCGATGATTTCTGGCGTGACGACCTCTTATGGATTACATGAACGTACGGCGACATTTGTGCTGTGCTTAACCAGTGAAATTGATGGTGCAGAGTCCCCGTAAAGTTTATCAAGCATTTTCTTGGTTTCGATGATGGTTCTTTTTTCCGAAAAAAAAAAAATGCTTAGTCAGCACACAAAATTCACATTTTCCCATTTTCGTGAAAATGCCCGCGGTTGCAAACCGCGTGCATTTTCACGAATAATGTGTATGATCACGTGGGCCCTCGTATAATACGTGCTTTAGTATTTTATGCGTGAATTTGTAAAGTTAATTTTATTCTGTATAAATAATAAGTGATGCTTGCGAAGGCAAGCTTGGCGCCCACTCGATCCTCGCGATAGCCTGCGCACTATAACCTGATTAGCCTGTGGGTAAATCAGGCCCTGTAGGGTCCATCATTGTCCTAATGTAGCCTCAAGGTAAGAAGGTAAAAATAAGATACGGCAAGTAATATAATAATAATAAACCACATTGCTAGGTGTGGTCGACTTTATAATACAATCAAAATATACAAATTTAGACAGCATGATATCTAGTTACATTGCTAAAGTATTAAGGCATTAAATACCTAAGACTCTATTTACAATAAATGATATTTCTTACAGTACATACATATTAATTAGTTGTTACTGACAAAACTAATAGTCAACTGTAGTTCGCAGTACATAGAGAGGCGCACTTACATAGGTACGCGTCTGTGTATCGCAAGTTAGTGACTTGATGAGAAATACGAAAGTCGCCCTTACTGCTATGACATAAAGGCGCTGTCGCTGTAGCGACCTGTGTGGTCAGTGCTCGCGCGCGATGTCGGAGAAGGCGTCGAGGATGTGCTGCGTGGTGAGCGGCAGCGCCAGCCCCGCCGCCGGGTAGCACGCCGCGATACGTGCCTGCACACACACATACACGTCAGTCAGTAGGCACACACACACACACACACCAGCACACTAGCGGCACTCACCTGCAGGGCCACGTGCTGCGCGATGAACTCCTCCTGCATGGCGCGCCACACCACCTGCAGCAGTACAGCCGGTGCAGCGACTTGCGCACTGCACACACACACACACACACCAGCACACTAGCGGCACTCACCTGCAGGGCTACGTGCTGCGCGATGAACTCCTCCTGCATGGCGCGCCACACCACCTGCAGCAGTACAGCCGGTGCAGCGACTTGCGCACTGCACACACACACACACACCAGCACACTAGCGGCACTCACCTGCAGGGCTACGTGCTGCGCGATGAACTCCTCCTGCATGGCGCGCCACACCACCTGCAGCAGTACAGCCGGTGCAGCGACTTGCGCACTGCACACACACACACACACACCAGCACACTAGCGGCACTCACCTGCAGGGCTACGTGCTGCGCGATGAACTCCTCCTGCATGGCGCGCCACACCACCTGCAGCAGTACAGACGGTGCAGCGACTTGCGCACTGCACACACACACACACACCAGCACACTAGCGGCACTCACCTGCAGGGCTACGTGCTGCGCGATGAACTCCTCCTGCATGGCGCGCCACACCACCTGCAGCAGTACAGCCGGTGCAGCGACTTGCGCACTGCACACACACACACACACCAGCACACTAGCGGCACTCACCTGCAGGGCTACGTGCTGCGCGATGAACTCCTCCTGCATGGCGCGCCACACCACCTGCAGCAGTACAGCCGGTGCAGCGACTTGCGCACTGCACACACACACACACACACCAGCACACTAGCGGCACTCACCTGCAGGGCTACGTGCTGCGCGATGAACTCCTCCTGCATGGCGCGCCACACCACCTGCAGCAGTACAGCCGGTGCAGCGACTTGCGCACTGCACACACACACACACACACCAGCACACTAGCGGCACTCACCTGCAGGGCTACGTGCTGCGCGATGAACTCCTCCTGCATGGCGCGCCACACCACCTGCAGCAGTACAGCCGGTGCAGCGACTTGCGCACTGCACACACACACACACACCAGCACACTAGCGGCACTCACCTGCAGGGCTACGTGCTGCGCGATGAACTCCTCCTGCATGGCGCGCCACACCACCTGCAGCAGGCCGCCCTCTTCGCTCAGGTGCTTCTCCACGGTGCGGTATAGCCGGTGCAGCGACTTGCGCACTGCAAACACACAATTATGAAGAAACATCAACAAAATTACGTTCGCGCCATCTTAGATTTAATTTCGAGCCCATATTCGATATTAGCGTGTTAGCAGCCATAAAACTGAAAACACCTATGAAAATTAAAAAGCCTAAAACAGAGAGGATAGAATGGCATTTACTAAACACGGAGAAAGGAGTGAACCTGAAAAGAGAGGTGGTCGATCACCTGCGAGACAATCCTCCTCGAGAAAAAGATCCGTCAGTAATTTGGACCACGTTTGAAAAGCTCTGTGTCAATTCAGCTAAAAGAGATCTGGGAGTCAGCAAAGGATCCCTTCACAACGCGAAAGACACCAAATGGTGGAACAACCACACCATAAACAGCGTAGCTGAAAAGAAACGCTTGTTTAAAATCTGGCAAAAGACGGGCTTGGATAAAGATAGAGACCTCTACAAACAGGCCAAGAAAACTGCTAGAAGAACGGTGGCTGTAGAGAAAGAAAAAGCTGGTCAAAAGCTCTATCAGCGCCTCGAATTAGCATCAGATAATGACATATACAAAATAGCTAAACAAAGACATAATGGCACCAAAGATTTTAAAACCACAAAGTATATTAAGGATAAAGAAGGCATGCTACTTACAAACAACGAGGACATAATTATGCAAAAGGTGGTGTGAGTACTATCAAGAACTACTGAACGAGGAATTCCCTAGACAGCCAGAAGTGGAACTACCAATGACACAGGGACCTCTTGATGAAATCACTATTGAAGAGGTGCGGAAAGCAATATCTAAAATGAAAAACCATAAAGGGACAGGCCCAGACAATGTACCCGCTGAACTCTGGAAATCCTTAAAGAGCGATGGTGAGATATAGCTTGTGGAGTTGTTCAACCATATTTTAAGTTCCGAATCAATGCCTGAAGCTTGGAGAAAGAGTGTTCTGGTACCCTTCTACAAAAACAAGGGAGATGTCCGGGATTGCTCAAACTTCCGTGGTATTAAACTCACATCACACACCCTGAAGATTGTAGCGTTACGTATAGCTCAGTTGAACTATACGTAAGCCACGTTAATAAAATTAAAGGTAACTATAAATTAAAACTAAGAAAAGGATATAAATAACAAATTAAGGTCCGGCTTGACACGACGTGGGCAGCTAGGAAGATTCGGCTTCGCACGACGTGGGCAGCTACGAAGATCCGGCTTCGCACGACGTGGGCAGGTATTTCTTAGCAGACAGGCTAGGCAGCTGGACAGACACGAAGGCGTGGAATGCCCGAGGTAGGCAGATGAGCTCGCAGATGAATCGCTTAGCTAGGCAGTAGGATTGCCAGCAGGACGAATGGGCTGGCACACAGTTAGATGGTCAAGGCTGCTGAACTAATAGTCAGGCAGTCAGTTAGGCAGAAGAATAGGCTGGCACTGGCAGATAGAAGTGTGGAGGTCGGGCTGTGGCTTAATATGCCGATCAATCAAGCCCTTTACTATGAAGCGGTGACCGACGTAGTTTATGAACCAGTAAAATGCACATATTTAAATTCAACACTCAGTAAATTATATTTATTGTTTTTCACAGAATTGGTAGTTTCACAGGCCTTATATATACAGGGTGTCCCAGAAATCGACGTCAAGCCGTAAATGGGTGATAGACCAAGTTATAACAGTTCTCAGAAAAAATACGAAAAAAAATCTATCTCATGTTTTTAAAAAATTATGTTCACTTTAAAAATTTACTAAAAAAATCAATCCCTGTAATGGTTCTTTAACTCCAATTGCTACAAATCCCATAATTTATCAAATTTTTTTATTATTATGTAATCTTGAATAATGCTTGTGTAGATTTTTGCCTAAAATTTAAAGCCAACTCCTCCTACTTAGAAGAAAATTAAACTTTTTCAAAACCAAATTATTCAAATTTACTGTTTCGCCCAACTTTAACTGACTGTACTGAAAAAAAAATGTACTACGCTAGTTTGGCAAGTAACATGAAAAATTGGCGCATTTAATAAGGATTCAAAAATGGTGTAACACTTGCTAGATTACGTTTTCAATAATTGGTAATTTTTTTTTTTGTAAATAGTATCGGTTTTTACCCAAAATGTCCATACTTCCTTAAAATGACTTTAGCTTACCTAAAGCTTTGCTAAACTCCGTTTCTAGTTCGATAGAGACGGAGAGAGTCATTTTACGAAGTGTGAAATGGCTACATGAATTTGCACAATTTGCACGAGTGGCATGTAGAAAATCCAAATTTGATGAGGCAAGATAAGTCACAGTATCGATTTAAAGTAAACATGTGGACCGGGATACTAAATGGCAAAATAATTATTTTGAAGAAAATCCAAATAAACTGCGCCATTCAAAATCTCTGGCAGCTCAAAAGGTCCAATTATTTTAGTATAGCGTTGTACATTTTTTTTTCAGTACAGTCAGTTAAAGTTGGGCGAAACAGTAAATTTGAATAAGTTGCTTTTGAAAAAGTTTAATTTTCTTCTAAGTAGGAGGAGTTGGCTTTAAATTTTAGGCAAAAATCTACACAAGCATTATTCAAGATTACATAATAATAAAAAAATTTGATAAATTATGGGATTTGTAGCAATTGGAGTTAAAGAACCATTACAGGGATTGATTTTTTTAGTAAATTTTTAAAGTGAACATAATTTTTTAAAAACATGAGATCGATTTTTTTTCGTATTTTTCTGAGAACTGTTATAACTTGGTCTATCACCCATTTACGGCTTGACGTCGATTTCTGGGACACCCTGTATAGTTTTAAAGAGATTTTCAGATTCAATAGTACAACACGTAGTACTAAGTAGTCAAACGACTTTCAGAGTTCAGTGCAGATTCCAGACTAAAAAAGTGACACCAGTTTTTCTTCGTTCCGACATGTCTTCTAAATTTTAAATTTGAATATCAATTAAGAAATCGTGAACGAATAAAAACGGTTTACAGAGGCGCAGTCTGCCGCTGCCCTTATAATGAAAAATATAATGTACAACGAGCTTAATAAGCTATAGAGAATAGTATCTTATGTCTATGGTTTAAGAAAATAAAATAATGACAATGTCACGTCAAATAAAAATGTCAAGAGTTAAAAATAATATAATAGTTTTGGATGAATCAACAAATCTTATGATTTTCAGGTTTATACCAATGTAAAGAATACATAAAAATGGAAAACATGAGATGATACAATTTCAAAAGTAACGGTGATGAAATTTGTAAAATATATTATAAAACGTAAGTAAACTAAAACATGTGGAATGAACACCACAAGATTTGGGAGTGAGTCCTAAGTGAGCGCCTTCAAAACTTAGTATCACTCACAGAAAATCAGTTCGGTTTCACTGCGGGAAGGGGAACTACTGATGCCATCCATGCACTCAGGTTGGTTATGGAAAAAGCTCGTGAAAACAAGCAAAATCTCTGGATGGTCTTCATAGATCTAGAAAAAGCCTTTGATCGTATACCGAGAACAATAATATGGCAAGCACTGAGGGCACAGAATGTTCCGGAGCTATATATAAACCTCATAAAGGACATGTACCATAACGTGCAGACATGTATAAGAAGTGCCGCCGGCATATCAAAGAGCTTCGATATTAAAGTTGGAGTCCATCAGGGGAGCGCGCTAAGTCCATTATTGTTCAACATTACCATGAACTACCTCACAGCGCAAATCCAGAAACCTACACCATGGAACCTTCTATATGCAGACGATGTGGCCCTTATCTCAGACAGCGCACAGGAAATGCAAGAAAGTTTGGAGCTGTGGAGGAGGGCTTTGGAACTTAACGGGCTGCGCATCAGTCGAACGAAGACTGAATACATGGTATGTAAATTCAACCCCGATACCAGCCTATCCGAGCCCGAAATAAAACTTGACGACCGAGCCTTACCTAGAGTGAATAAATTTAAATACTTGGGATCAATGATCTCTGAAGATGGATCGATATCCAATGACATCATTCACAGAACGACATCAGGATGGATTAAATGGCGTGCATTAACGGGGGTTCTGTGCGACCCAAAAATGCCAATTAGGGCTTTGGAACTTAACGGGCTGCGCATCAGTCGAACGAAGACTGAATACATGGTATGTAAATTCAACCCCGATACCAGCCTATCCGAGCCCGAAATAAAACTTGACGACCGAGCCTTACCTAGAGTGAATAAATTTAAATACTTGGGATCAATGATCTCTGAAGATGGATCGATATCCAATGACATCATTCACAGAACGACATCAGGATGGATTAAATGGCGTGCATTAACGGGGGTTCTGTGCGACCCAAAAATGCCAATTAGAACAAAAGGCAAGGTCTACAAAACAGCGGTAAGACCAGTTTTACTCTACGGTAGCGAAACCTGGGCCACCAAAAAGAGTGACGAGCAGAAACTGCACACCGCAGAGATGCGCATGCTGCGCTGGGCGGGTGGAGTCACTCTGAAGGATAAAATTCGGAACGAGTATGTACGGGGTAGTTTTAAAGTTGCACCCATCGCCGAAAAGCTTACCGAATCCAGGCTTCGATGGTACGGCCATGTGGTGCGGAGACCCAATGATCACATCGTGAAAAAGTGCCTTTCCATGACGACACAAAAGAGAGGGAGAGGTAGACCGCTGACATCTTGGATGACGAGTGTCCAGAAGGACATGAAGAAGTGCTGCCTATCTACTGACGATGCTTATCAGCGGAACAAGTGGCGCCTCATGACCAGGAAAGCCGACCCCGAGTAACGGGAAGTGGCGAGGTGGAAGAAGAAGATATTCGTTATTAGCGACACCGAAAACCAACAAAAGAGAGGGAGTCAGGATTGAGCAGATACCCCGTCTGCCTCAACCTGGATACGCCCATGGAACTGTGCACTGATTGGTGGCCAGTTTATGTCCGTTCAGTTTATCGGCACATTCATGAAGTCACGGTGTTTGCAATAATCCGGTGGTATCGAGATCTATAATCGAAATAAAGTCGTAAAACTAGTAATTGTCTAAGGTGACTTTAATATTAATATTTTAGAAGATAATTCAGATAGCAGTAGGTTATTAAATCTCTTTAAATCATATAATTTGTCACATGTGTTTATGGAACCAACCCGAACTACACTGACTTCTGTTTTTTGTTGCTGCAACTACTTGGACAAGGCCTGTATATATATAATAGTGGCCTACTGGTGACATTTGAATCCATTATACGAATAAAACAAGTGCAGATTCAATCCAGACCAATAACAGCCGGAAAATTAAATAAATTTAACAGCACTTTAATCTGTAAGTTAAGCGATCAGGACCTCACAGTGAATGATAGTAATATTTTGTATGATGAAGTTTTCTCAGTGGTTCAAAAAGAGTTCAATAACACTTTTAAGAAGAAAACTATACGTCCTAAGGTTTTATTCAGTGACTGGGCGACTACAGGACTTAGAAAAAGTAGGGAAAGACTTTACGAGCTATATGGCCTTAAGCCTTGTATTAACACTAAAACTTTTAATAAGTATGTTGCTACTTACTCAAGAATTTTTTTAAATACATGCAAGGCAGCTAAGGCATTAGCAATAAGGTTAAATTAGTAGAAAATAAAATCAAGACGGTTTGGAAAATTATAAATAATGAAACGAATAGAAATAAAAGAAATAATACTTTTTACACGCTTGAGACCACACACGGACTTATTAGAGATCTATAGCACCATACTTGGCTTTGATTTTCAATTTGTGTGTGGATCAAGGAGTCTTTCCGGATCTAATGAAATATAGTAAAGTTATACCACTTTTTAAATCTGGGGACAGTAAAGACACAAATAATTATAGACCAGTATCCATGTTGCCGGTTTTCAGCAAGGTATTTGAGAAGATAATGCTAAATCAAATGCTCATTCATTTTAATACGAATAACATCTTGCATGATAAACAGTATGGTTTCACCAGAGGACGTTGTACAACTGACGCTGGTGTCACCCTTTTGAAATACATCTTTAATGCGTGGGAAGAGTCGCAAGATGCCATAGGTATCTTCTGCGACCTGTCGAAGGCGTTTGATTGCGTTAATCATGAAACATTACTTCTGAAACTTGAGCATTACGGGCTAGGTCAATCAGCGTTAAGTTTGGTTAAATCTTATTTGAATGATAGACAGCAATTAGTTCAAATAAACGGTGTGAATTTGTCGGGGTTAAACGTAAAAATGGGGGTACCCCAGGGCTCAATTTTAGGTCCTTTCTTATTTTTAATATACATAAACGATTTAACCCGTTTATTGGAAAACAAACTAAACATGGTGTTATTTGCTGATGACACATCTTTAATTTTTTAAATAAATAGACGTACTTGTCGGGTTGACGACGTAAATAACGAGCTACGGCAGGTTCAGGATTGGTTCACTGCCAATAATTTAGTTTTAAATGGTAAAAAAACCAAGTGCATAAAATTTTCCTTGCCGAATGTCAAAAGTACTGATTGTGACATTATATTAAACAAGGAGAAGCTAGAATTCGTCGATAAAACGGTTTTCCTGGGGATCACGCTGGACACAGAGTTGCAATGGGGTCCTCATTTGGTATCAAGGGATACCAAATGAGGACCCCATTGCAACCCAAGGAGAAAATCATGCTGTGCAGTCGGAGGATACGTCTGGTTTTGGTCAGCCAGCTCGCGAAGATGTATCCTCCGACAGCACAGCATGATTTTCTCCTTGTTTACGTCTTTTTAGTTCGCTTTTCAAGCAGTCGGGTTTTTTGATTTTTTTAATTAACTTTTTTTATTTTGAGGCATAACAATGCTGAAGAAAGTATGAATATATTTGTATTGTATAAACTCAATTTCCTTAGTATTGTATAACTGCACAGCACGTGTGTGAGTACTATGTACCCAATCTACCATTTATGTACCTATGTGTCGTTCGTTGACTTGTGTGTGCCCTGGCCGTTGAGTGTGTCATGCTCTCTCAAATGTCTCTCTGATGGTGGCGCGTGTGTTGGATCATCCGGTTCCCTTCATGATGGTTGGGCTGGGTGGTGCCAATTCATGCGTCATGTTCGTGAACGGACGCCGTCAGTTGGGATTGGTCATAACTTGACTGCTTCAGATGTTAATGTTTTTTCTAGTATCTATTATATAACTGCACAGTACATGTGTGAGTACTTCTAATACTTTATGTCTGTAGGTGGTATAGTGGGTAGTGCTATTCTGGGTGCATTGTCCTCACATGTATGAATTTAACTATTTAAGTACCTATGTTCCTAAATATTGTAAAAAAACTTTTTTTTTTTAAAGAGTAAGTATGGAGTTTCTTGTGCATTCTTCTCCATAACAAGCTATTTCGGCTCTGTGCCTACGGCCTGACCTCTGAGATTACCTCTTCCATTTACGTTCACGTATCAGTGTGTGTACCCATTATCTATCCTGTTCCCTCCCTAAACGACCTACCATCGCTGTCTCTTTCTCATGCTGTGCTTGACGGCTAGAGTCGGGCCGCGCAGAGACCCGCTTATTTACTTCAGTACGCTTTTGTTTACGCAAGCGAACGGTGTGTGTACCTACAATGTTAAGTGAAAGTTCTTGAAAACGTTGAGTAACGTTCGTAGTAAATTAAAAGGAATAATATAAGGTGAGTAATTAATATGAATGTTTATTTTCACAGATAATTTCTCTTTCACGAGAATATTGTGGTTCCTATTTATCTCGGTTTATTACCAGATTTATAGGTTACCTTTAAATAATTTTGAATAGACTCCGATCTCGGGTCCAAACCCAGACGGTTAGTCTGAAATCACGTCTAAATACGTGAGCAGATTGGATATTAGCTCCTATCTATCTCGGTTTGTAACCAGATTCATAGAAATAATCTCGAATTAGACTCCGATCTCGGGTTAAAGCCCAGACGGTTATAGTCTCAAATCACGTATAAATTAACGTGAGTGGCCGGACCTGACACGAAAGCTGGGCCGACCGGCCCCGAACTTTGATACGATCGGACAGAAAATCTGGCCCGACCGGGCCCGGAGTCTGGCCCGGTCTGGTCCGGAAACTGACCCGACCGGGCCCAATGGTTGACCGGCTATTACACTGATCCGACTAACCATTCATCCTCTTGGTAATACTTAGTGTATTTTACTATGATCGCCAATCATTTAAGCGAGCTTTTCCCTTCCAATCGACAGATGGCGACTTCGCAAAATTTCATCAAATATGAAGAGGAAGAGGAGGAACTTTTAGCTAAAGTTAAATCTATCATCGAAGATAATCTCCCCATTGGATGGAGAGACTGGAAAGTCATCGATTGGTCCAAGGAGGAACTGCTCGGCAGGAAGATGGACCACAAGATCTTGAATAAAATACGTTTCGCAATCCCATCAGTGGAGCTGGTTAAAGCCTTCTATCCTGAAGCGAAAGCAATCGGCGAAAAATCCTACAAAAATATGAAGCTGAAGCTATTAGACTGGGATATCTGCAGGGCCCTTATTACTAACCCAAACCAAATAGCAGCAAAACTGCGTGGATCTTCTGCGCAAGCAGAAATATTTAAAAGGGCAGTAGAGACAATCAGAGCGTCTGTTTATTCCAGAGAGCAGATCGTCGCATAAAAATAGAGTTCTTATCTACTCTAGATCTAATTCTGAAAGTCGAAATAACCCAATTAAACATATAAAGCGAAAGCGACCCAGACTTCCATCGACATCATCGGAAGAAAACTCAGTTCAACCAGCAAGTGACCACTTTTATTCGTCATCACCGGGGAGAAACTCGCCTAAACGCAGACGCTACTCATCATCGCCTTCCTGTTCACCAAAAAGAAATGCTACCGACTCCAGGTTAGACCGTATGGAGTCCATGATACAAAACTTATATGAAATGATGAGCACAAAAAATAATGAAAATAAACTCGATAATTCGAGCTGGCGAGCTCCCAGTCCGATACTGGTTTTACCCGATGAAAACCCCAAGGAGACCAATAATAATTGGGACGTATTCTCGCCGTCGACAAAAGAGACTGAGCCAGCCATACCCAGGGCAAATCCAATTCTGGAGCAACAAGGTATTAAATGTCAAAGGCTTGGGGAACCAACCTAGAATAAGATTCGCTACGCTGACTCCCAGAAAAAACTTCAAGTCTCACCAGTTTTCCATTGTTTTCGCATATATGCAACAATGTACCAACACTCCCATCCCAATCAGCTAAAGGATCTGCTGGGGAAATGTGACTCCGCGTTTGGTACTATAACTCATGGACTTTTGATACAGCGATTGAGACTTCAGGAAGCCTTAAAAAAAGTAGCGGAACAACACCCAGAAGCCACAGAAAGCTTAAAGAAGATGCTAGCCTCAGAAAGTGAATTCCGCTCAATATCCGACGACTTACTGCAATACACTTGTGGCAAACGTGCTGAAGTAATTGAATCTCGACGAAAACTGTATGAGCCGAAGAATAATATTTACCGATCGGTTCTCAACGACATTCCACCATCGGGTACTCATTTATGGGACGAAGACAAATTACAAGAGGCGATCAAAACCCATGGTGTCTCAAAAATTGCACCCGCCCCTCGTCGTATATTATCGAACCATATGTATACGGAAAAGGAAAACAAACCAAAGCAGCCTCGAGACCCTAACTCCTTCAGAAAACCAAATCAAGGTGTCAAAAAATTCAGGAAAACTGAGTTCAAACAGCGACCTCAGAAACCACAGTCATCAAAGGACCATAAACGTCACAATTTTAGGGAAAGGGGTGGAGGGGAGAGACGGCGTTATCTTTGACAACCAATGCTTATGACCGGGACAACTAGCAGACCACTTAACAGCGTGGGAAGATCTAGGTGCACCAAAATCCATCATAAGCATCATAAAAGGCAACGTAATTCCGTTCTCGGAAAAACCTCCAATCACAACCTTAACACCATCATTACTGGAAAAATTCCGAACACCGACTTCTCCGTTGATGGACCAAGAAATTATGAAAATGATTCAACAAAAGACCATAATAAAGTTAGAGAACAAGACTGGCTTCCTCTCAAAAATGTTCTTAACACCAAAGTCAGACGGACAATGGAGACCAGTCTTCAACCTGAAAAGACAACGAATTTGTCAAGTTACAAAAGTTCCGATTGGTAAACCATCGAAAACTACAATACTTCCAGCAAAAAGGAGACTACATGGCAAAAATAGACCTATCACAGGCCTATCTTCATGTACCAATAGCAAAAAGACACTGGCGTTACCTAGCACTACACTATCGCAATTAAATCGCTATCGTTTTATCGCTTCCTTTTGGCCTGAGTTCCGCACCTCAAATATTTGCAAAAATAATAAACTGGGTTGCCATGTTACTCAGAAAACAGAACATACGATTAGTTGTGTATCTCGTCGATTTTTTGATAGTGAATCAAAACCCAAGGCTTCTGAGAAACGAAGTGTTAATGGTTATAAAGACTCTTACAGACCTGGGCTTCAGAATAAACTGGGAAAAGTCAGTGCTAAACCCAACAAAAGAAATAACGTTCCTCGAAATAAACTGGAATACAGAATTGAATCAAAACCTACCTGTACAAAATATACTATCAGTGGAGAAAACCATCCTAAAAATCATAAAAAGCGGAAAATGGAGCTGGCAGCAAGAAAAGTCGATTTTGGGCAAAATGGAATTCGCTTCGATCGTGATACCGCTAGCTCGACTACACTGTCGAAAGATTCAACGAGCCGTCAACCGGTTACCAGAATCTATGCCCAACCTACACTTCAAAATAAAGCCAGAAATAATTCAAGAGTTGCAGTGGTGATTGGTAAACTTAGAACAAAGATCAAAGATAATTCTGAAAGAACCGGAAATCCATCTAGTTACCGACGCCTCAAATACGGGTTGGGGAGCAGAGTTAGAAGACGACCTAATCTCAGGCCTATGGAATACCTCCCAAAAGAAATGGCACATAAACAAGAAAGAAATGTTTGTTGTTTACAAAATTTTGTCCAACTACCAGACCGAACTACAGAACAAAAGTATCCTTATACAATGCGACAGCAAAACGGTGGTGGCATACATAAAGAACCAGGGTGGAACCAAATCGGTATCAGTCCTAAAACTGGCAGGCGACATCTTGACTATGGCGATACGCAAAGATATAGACATACGAATAGAACATATTCCAGGTCAGTACAACGTAATATCAGATCATCTATCCAGGGGCAAAAGCTTACCAGACTGGCACCTTTCGAACACGGTACTGAAAACGATTTTCAGAAAATTGGGTACTCCATGCATCGACCTAGTCGCAACACAGAAATCGGCAGTCGTCGCAAAATACGTCACGCGATTTCTGAACGCATTCACAAGGACGTGGGACTACAAACTAGGGTGGATATTCCCGCCTCCACTGTTAATACCCAGGATCCTACAACACCTCAACCAATGTCGAGGAACCTTCATACTGATAGTTCCCAGATGGGAGAATGTCTTCTGGCGACCGATACTCAAGAAAAGATCTGTAGACAAACCGTTCACAATACGGAACCTAGTCGACCTAGTAGACCTCCAAACCAGTCAACCTCCTCCCAAAACACAAGATTTGTACTTGGAAGCATGGAAAGTACCCCGTACTATAACCCGTAATAATTGTCTGCCGCTAGATGAAGTATTGAAGAGAGGAAATTGGCAAGGCCCAAACAACTTTTTTAAACATTACTATAGAGAGGTTGATAAGTCTACAACCAGTGAGGCTAATACCATTAATAAGAACATGTTTATTGATTCTTTTGTGCCATTATAATAAGCAAGATCTCAATAATTTTAAGTTTTTAAACTTGATTGATTTTATAATCAGTATTATTTATTGTACCTATACCTACCTAGGTCTAGGGGTGATTACTATTAGTAGGTATTCAGAAGTTTGTTTATCTGATCTGTTACTTTTATCCAGAAGTTATTTTGTTATTGTTTTATTATTATTATAAAGAAGAAGACTGAGCTTTGATTAATATGTGATTTAAGTGCCATAAAATATCACATTTGTGATGATTATTGAATTGATGATTAAAGTCTAAAATGTCTTTATTTGTACCTATTAATATCTTCTAGCTAGAATAAAACTATGGTTATCTCTAGCAAATTTTTTCTTTTATTTCAACTTCTAAAATCTATCCAGTAATTCAATTGTTTCTTCATTATGAATTTTATTACAGTACGCTGCTGTGCTGATAACTAACATGCCAGCAGATTTAAGACATATCTCAGAGGTCAGGCCGTAGGCACAGAGCCGAAATAGACCAATTTTCCCCCCAAGGGGAAGAAAATTGATATTTCGGGTCTTGCCGTAGTCCTGACCGGGGCAATTACTTGCCGGCTGATATAGGGTACTGAAGTAAATAAGCGGGTTTCTGCGCGGCCCGACTCTAGCCGTTAAGCACAGCATGAGAAAGAGACAGCGATAGGTAGGTCGTTTAGAGAGGGAACAGGATAGATAATGGGTACACACACTGATACGTGAACGTAAATGGAAGAGGTAATCTCAGAGGTCAGGCCTACGGCAAGACCCGAAATATCAATTTTCTTCCCCTTGGGGTGAAAATTGGTCTACTTTCCGAATGCACGGTAGAATAATTTTGATTTAACGTTCAAAAGTGCCGCTTGGTGACCTAGTTGAAATAAAACATCTTTGTCTTTGCCGATTAAGTAAAAGTTCAAAAAAATATGTTATCCAGAAATAATCTGAACTGATCATGAAACGCTGAAAAGCAATGTATGTATGTTATCTATACTGAAGCCTATAAAGATACGACCGTGCCTTAAGATCTATTATGAAAAAAATATTTGTGTAGACTGCGTTTGTGTGTAAATTAGTACACCACTTGAACTGACGATAGACAAGAAGCGAGGCTCTTGTTCTTTATGACAAGTATGAAGAAATGGAAGTTCTTATTTAAAAGCGCGGTAGGCAAACTGTTGAGTAAGATAAAGATGGTTTTACAGAGCATAGATAGACAAAATGTTGTGTTTGAGCTGTAGTTTTGATTAAGAATAAAGAACGAAATAACAAAGTTTAAAGGTGCCATTTAATTTGACGAGGTCTTTTAATTATGCGTTGAAAGACTTTGACTCAAAATGTTGTGCTGTTTACAAGTGCGCTCTATCGTGAGCATTATAGTATGCTGTAGCCACGGGGATGTTTACGAAACCTGGTCACTGGGTTGACTATGGTTGTGTGAATGGTCAGTGAGATGACTGCTGTAGCCACTGGGATGGTTACGAAACCTGGTCACTGGGTTGACTAAGGTTGTGAGAGTGGTCAGTGAGATGACTGCTGTAGCCACGGGGATGGTTACGACATCTGGTCACTGGGTTGACTATGGTTGTGTGAATGGTCAGTGAGATGACTGCTGTAGCCACTGGGATGGTTACGAAACCTGGTCACTGGGTTGACTAAGGTTGTGAGAGTGGTCAGTGAGATGACTGCTGTAGCCACTGGGATGGTTACGGAACCTGGTCAGGATGATTATTAGGGTGGAACACTTTTGTAGTTTTTTTTTCGATTTTTTTATTGGAATACCAGGTAAAAGTTGCCTTATATAATTGTTAATAACACCCCTTAATTTGGAAGTTCTAGTTCGACAGCTTGAGTTCTCGCCATATACTTGAAATTTATTTTATTAAGTTTTATAGACATTTTATATAGTACACCCTATTAACAAAATAATAAGTAAATATGATAAGTTATGCATGTAAATTGTACGAGCACGCTCGAAATTTTTATAAAAATAAAATATTTTAAGTAATAGAATCATTTATTTCAAAAGTAAACAGGTTCAGTAAGTTATGTCGGTATGAATAACGTCATGTTTTATAGCAAAAATCCTTTTTCGTCTCAAACTCTGGCATGAGCTTTCGAGATGCTAATTTAGACTTTATGAATCCCTCTCTTCTTGTCTTGTCGCATAAACTTTTACTGATCTTTCTACAGCCTGGGTGTGGCCGGACAGTCTCATAAACTCCAAAACTGCATCCCCTCCATTTTCAATTAGATCTTGTATCTGCTCATCGGATATATGCATCAGTATTGGGGGTCCGTATATATATTGTTGCCAGTTAATCAAGAGGTAATAACGTGCACTTAAGTTTACTGTTGGCACTTCAAACAGAATTCTTATCCACTTGACGAGTCCTTAACATGCGTCTTGCAGCGAGTTCTCTAATGTGCTTACGTGAATCTGTTATCATACTCTACTAAAACTTGTTGGTTTTCTGGATGAGAAAAGCAACTGTTTCGAATTAAAACAGTGACCACTATCGCTAATAACTCGTCGGATAAATATCTAGTGCTGTTAATGAGATTCCATAAATGTTTTAAACTATCTTTGCAAGATGTATGTGTTTTGATGGCAAATCAGAAAGGGGCGTATGTGTTTACGACAAGCGTTGCTAAAGTCACAAGATTTTGTTGTAGATTTATCGTAGAAATATACAAACGCAGTATGCGATTTGCTCTTGTCAATCACCAGACATGGGATAAGTTACCTTAACTTCTGTGGAATTAATCAGCAGAGTAGGATCCATTTATGACAGCAGTAGTAATTTCTTGTAAATATTTCTGGTCTGTACTGAAATCTGTTGATATTCCTTGAGATAGTTCACCTTCTATCTTGTCATAGTGGGCCAACGGCAGCGTCTCGCATTTCTCTAACGCTTTGTCCATTTGACCTGCAAATGATTTAGGTCCACCCAAGTAGGCCCACCCAATTAGATAAACAAATGCCTCAATATCAAATCATTGGCGTGTAAAAGGCAAATTATCCATTGCAATGGTCGAGACAGTCTATTTTCCAAAAGACGAATCACGCCTGCCCTTTCTCTTATTTCTTTAATATATATTTCTCATGCTGACTTGGATACGTGGTCTTATTTATACCCCCACGTAAACCACATCCATCACAGCCAACAGCCATTAAACTCTCTGGTGATATCTTTTCAGTCCTGTGAATAGCTCTTTTAATATGTCTTGCACTGGCCGATGTTGGAACCACATACCCAACATTAACAGAACCTGGTTTTTTTATAATAGAAATATGTGCCTCTTGTACAAACCTCTTCAGTCTTTTTAAAATAATTTTAGCCGTCTTATCTTTCCTTCCATCAATATCTTTTTTTCTGTAATTTGTTACTCTTCCTTCTGTTAAAATTTGCTCGCGTACTTTCTGTCTTATTCTTCTTATTTTCATCCAAAATAATAAAATATTTGATTGTAACAGCAAGTTAACTATATTTGAATATGTTTTTGAATAAAATAAACCAATTTTAATAAATTCTGTACTATTTTCTAAACAGCGCAATAGCCTCTAAATTGTCGTTTCTGTAAAAGTCGATGTCTTAGCGGGGGCTTTTACTGTTGTCTGATTATTTTTATATTTTTATCGAGGTAAGTGATGACAATTGTCAACATAATTTAACTAGAAAAAATAATTAGTTCCACCCTAATGACTATGGTTGTGTGAGTGGTCACTGAGATGACTGCTGTAGCCACAGGGATGGTTACGAGACTTGATCACTGGGTTGACTATGGTTGGGTCACTGAGATGACTGCTATAGCCACAGGGATGGTTACGAGATTTGGTCACTGGGTTGACTATGATTGGGTCACTGAGATGACTGCTGTAGCCACAGGGATGGTAACGTGGTTTGATCACTTGGTTGACTATGGTTGTGAGACGATCACAAGGATGACTGACGTGATGGTAACATGGGCAGGGCTGGCTGTGAGAGACTAGGGATCTATCTTAGTTTATTGAAGTCAGAAGGACCAAACGGTTTTATTCTGTTGGAAATATCTGGTATTGCAGATTTACACACGGAACGTGTTCCACGTAGGATGGCCGTGTCGGATCTTGTCATGATTTGTTTACTTAAAATGATACACAAGAACCTTTGTTTGGTACTGGGTAGAGTCTAGTGTTTCGTATGGTGTCGATATGGTTCATTGGAGAGCGACAGTGATCGTTCGGACATGGCCGTGACATGACACATACTGGCCTAGGAACTGCTCAGTGTTTCCTTTTAAGTCCAGAGTAGTACTTAGTACCATAGTGATAGTAATTGACTCTGTAACGAATTAAAACTGTGTAGAAGTTACAGGAGTTATTTCTCTAGTTTACCCGTATCCCAAATTCTGCGCCTACGACTATAATCTAACACCGGTATGTCACTAATCACTATGTAGGTCAATCATGATCCTATATACCTGGTTCTGACATACATAATAATATTATCTTGTCTAATCAAATAAATTTAAGTGAATCAGTCACGTCACACCACCAAGAGTATTTAGGAATCCTATCTATCGAGGTTACTAGCAGGACTGATATTATTGAAGTGGTATGGCTTATCTGTAGGGTCATTATTTCACATTTACGTTTAATGAACACGTTAGTGTGACTGAACTAAACCGTTTAAAACAACGTATT
This sequence comes from Anorthoa munda, assembly GCA_945859665.1. Taxonomy (NCBI): domain Eukaryota; kingdom Metazoa; phylum Arthropoda; class Insecta; order Lepidoptera; family Noctuidae; genus Anorthoa; species Anorthoa munda. Next base: position 869,249 of record OX243911.1, on the reverse strand, counting down.
TTCTTCGCGTCGCCAGTACGATGGTACACTGACATATTTTGGTAGCCCGAAACTATGCCACTTCTACAGCATCGTCGGTGGCCTCGAACAGGTCACTAATGCTGCATGTCGGTGCTGGTGTACGTGTGCGACACAGTCACTCACCCGGCCGCCGTGACGACGCTGTATGTTCGGAGACGGTTCAGACACGTCTAAGGGGACCTTGGCAGGTTCAGCGTATCAAATTATTAGGACAGCTTGTACACAATTCTCTCTTTATTTTTAGTTTAGTTTTCACCCTAAACACCCAAGCCAAAAATCTTGATCAGTAAATTAGTCGTGATTAGTGAGCTGGTTTTTTTTATTTAAGGATAATGGCGCGGTGCAGCTCGTGTTTGCTGAAGGCGGCGCGGTAGCACAGTGAACATGAGAGGGTGGTGTAGTGGTACCTTCGTGCGCGGGGTACATGGCCAGCACGCGGCGCAGCTCGTGCTTGCTGAAGGCGGTGCGGTAGCACAGTGAACATGAGAGGGTGGTGTAGTGGTACCTTCGTGCGCGGGGTACATGGCCAGCACGCGGCGCAGCTCGTGCTTGCTGAAGGCGGCGCGGTAGCACAGTGAACATGAGAGGGTGGTGTAGTGGTACCTTCGTGCGCGGGGTACATGGCCAGCACGCGGCGCAGCTCGTGCTTGCTGAAGGCGGTGCGGTAGCACAGTGAACATGAGAGGGTGGTGTAGTGGTACCTTCGTGCGCGGGGTACATGGCCAGCACGCGGCGCAGCTCGTGCTTGCTGAAGGCGGCGCGGTAGCACAGTGAACATGAGAGGGTGGTGTAGTGGTACCTTCGTGCGCGGGGTACATGGCCAGCACGCGGCGCAGCTCGTGCTTGCTGAAGGCGGCGCGGTAGCACAGTGAACATGAGAGGGTGGTGTAGTGGTACCTTCGTGCGCGGGGTACATGGCCAGCACGCGGCGCAGCTCGTGCTTGCTGAAGGCGGCGCGGTAGCACAGTGAACATGAGAGGGTGGTGTAGTGGTACCTTCGTGCGCGGGGTACATGGCCAGCACGCGGCGCAGCTCGTGCTTGCTGAAGGCGGCGCGGTAGCACAGTGAACATGAGAGGGTGGTGTAGTGGTACCTTCGTGCGCGGGGTACATGGCCAGCACGCGGCGCAGCTCGTGCTTGCTGAAGGCGGCGCGGTAGCACAGTGAACATGAGAGGGTGGTGTAGTGGTACCTTCGTGCGCGGGGTACATGGCCAGCACGCGGCGCAGCTCGTGCTTGCTGAAGGCGGCGCGGTAGCACAGTGAACATGAGAGGGTGGTGTAGTGGTACCTTCGTGCGCGGGGTACATGGCCAGCACGCGGCGCAGCTCGTGCTTGCTGAAGGCGGCGCGGTAGCACAGTGAACATGAGAGGGTGGTGTAGTGGTACCTTCGTGCGCGGGGTACATGGCCAGCACGCGGCGCAGCTCGTGCTTGCTGAAGGCGGCGCGGTAGCACAGTGAACATGAGAGTGAGGTGTAGTAGTACTACCTATAGTATAAGGTCTATGACCCTATCCATATGAATGTATCTTCTATTAATATATTAACACACTTATACTCTGTCAGTCAGTAATTAAAGGTAATCGCTTGAGAACAGTTGTTTCAATAACACTACATCCCCACATGGCGACCCTTGCCATTTTTGGGGCGCGTGACGCGTTTTCTATCTCGGCGTAGTGTTACGGCTCCAAAGCAAAGTAAATAAATTAAACTCTTTGTAATAAATTGGCGTGGAAATATTTGTGGATAATGGAACTTTCGTAATTAAAATGAATCAAGTACATTTAAAAAGTTAATTTAACGTCCGGAAATCAGTGAAAATGTGTCGTTCCAACGTAGAAAAGGAGACGGTCTTCGTGAACCAGAATTCTGCTGGTTCCAATAATGCACACGTTGAAGAATTGAAGGCACATATTTCGACGATCAGTATTATCCTCATAGTAATTTGCGTTTTACTGGGTCTTGGCATTATATATTTTGCGTGGAAGCAGTACAGGAATTGCCACCATTCCTGGATCAGGGACCAGATTTTGCAGAACAGCCTGCGACGATCGTTCAACCGTTCCAGAGCAATTCGCGGAGAAGAGCAAGTAAATCTTCCAATGACGTAGAAGTCGGAGTATTCATCATACTCATCTGGCAGCTGTGCGGTATCATTTATTTTAGTGAAGTGCATACTAAGTGCGTCTCAAGTGCGTTGTGCGTATTATAGTGCGTAAAATGAAAACGCGAATCATCATATAAATCAAGAGACAATAAAATGATAATAGACATTAAGAATTAAAATAATGAACTCTAAGATAAATTAGCAGTTTAAGTTTGTTTTGAGTGATCGTATATCATCATGTATCATCTTACACGCTGTGTCCCCTACTACAGTAATTCACTGTGAGAATCGGGTATGTATTAAATGGTTTAATTAATATAGATTACTTTTGCATGAGGGAATGGAAGATGAATTGTTACATTGCTTAAATGTTCTTATATCAATAAGGAAATATTTAATTAAAAAGGGAAAAACACGATTTAAGGGTAATATTATTAAGAATAAATTATGTGAGGTTGAAACAATTTATGAGAAAAGTAAAGGATTAATAAAGCTATTATCTACAAAACCAGGAGTAAAATCAGAATTGTTAAAATCATTATCAGTTACGAAAAACGAAATAGAATCGTGTTATTCGCAAATTAATGTTTTGTGCACTGTAATTAAATCACACTGTAATAGTGACAGTGATATTTCTGAAGCAAGTCCAAATTCAGAATCAATCATGGAGTTCGATTTAAAAACGGCATGTAGTTTGATTCCTGTAATGACCAATAACGAAAATAATATCAGAAGTATCATTGACTCTATAGAAATGTACGCAGACATGTTGTCGGAAACGGGGAAAAAATTACTAATGACATTCGTTTTGAAAAGTAGATTATCAGAAAATGCTAAATTACGTATAATCAATAATTACACATCTGTGAACGATTTTGTCAGAGATTTACGTGTTGCATTTTACCTAAAAAATCGTTTACTGCAATACAATCACGATTACAAAACGCAACGCAAGGCTGGCGTACAATTGATCAGTTTGGAACAGAATTAGAAAAGTTATTTACTAATCTGACCATATCGCAAGCAAATGGTAATTCTGATAGTTATTCCGTACTCAAGCCCATAAACGAAAAAAAGGCAATTAAGCGATTCGCAGATGGATTGAAGGATTCGAGACTAAGTACGATTATTGCTGCACGTAACTATGACAGTTTAAAGGATGCGATCCAGGCAGCGAAAGATGAAGAGTTGACATCGGCATCGACTTCGACCAACGAAAATGTCATGCAGTTTTCACACCGCGGAAGAGGTAAGTTTCATAACAATAACAACAACTTTAGGAATGGCCGTGGTTCTCATAATCAGCAGTTAAACCAACGCAGTCGAGGACATCATTATCAGCATAATTCAAATAATTTGAGAGGTAATTTTAGTCACAATTCTAATAACTTCGGCAGACGTGATTTCAATAACTCACGTGGGCGATCATCCCATAACTATCGTGGTAACGGACGTGGACGAGATTATCAAACTTCGATTTTCGACTTCTTTATCGAAGCTGGCTATGAATATTTAGTTCACATACCGAACTTCAGCCGAGCGGCTATTTTTTCAAGAAATACAAAAAGAGGAGGAACGTGTATATTTGTCAGAAATGGACTACAGTATAAAGAATTACTCGATATAGCTAAACAATCAGTTTCGGGTATATTTGAGTGTTGTGCTGTGGAGCTATTGTCGTGTAATATCATAATAATTTGTATATATAGGATACCCAAACATAACATGTCAGTTTTTTACGAAAAATTAGATAATATCCTACGAAAACTTAGTCTAAACCCAAATAAAAAAATAATATTAATCGGTGATTTTAATATTGATGTACTTAAGAGAAATAAAACTACTTTAGAATTTGAAAATTTTCTTCTACAATTCAATCTTAAACTAGCACTTTACAACCCCACTAGACTGAGTAGTAAGAGTTGTATCGATAACTTTGCTCACAATTATAAAAGGGAATGCAAGGCAAAAGTTGTTGATTTTGGTCTCTCTGATCACACGTCTCAAATTCTAACAGTGCCTATTGAAAAATCATGTAAATTACCCTATTGGAAATTCAAAAAACAAGATATCTCTACGGACAACCTAATGACATTTAAAGCTCATCTTGAAAGTTTATCCTTCTCGCAAGTATATAATGCTAAAGAGGGCCATGAGTCCTATGATAGGTTCATGGATGATTTCCTAATGCTCTATAGACTTTGCTTTCCGGACAGAACGGTCACCATAAAGACTAATAAGCAAACTAAATGGATATCTCGTGGGATAAAAATATGCAGTAGAAAACAAAGAAAACTACTTTGGAAATATAGGTGCAATCCTGACATAAACAATAAGCAAACTTTAAAAAAATATACTGTATTATTTAAGAAAATAATACATTTAACCCAAAAATCGCAAAATAACCACTTTATACAGAACTCTCAAAATAGATCGAAAGCAGTCTGGCAAATAATAAATAAATCTAAATCAAGTTACAATAGCACATAGCCACATGATACAATAACTGCCATAAAAAAAGACCAACTTTCCATAACGAATCCTATTGACATATCTAATGAATTTAATAACTACTTTGTTGACGAAATCGAAAATAATATACAAAATGACATGAAGTTGACTAATCAAAATAATATTGGAAATTCGACAGCGCAATCCCTATTTATGTTACCTGTTTCTACGAACGACATTATTAAAATAATTGACAATCTAAAAAATACAAACACAGTTGGTTATGATGGTGTATCTACTAGAGTTATTAAATATGTTAAAGAAATTATAGCGCCTCCTCTCGCACACATAATTAATTTATGCATCACTGATGGCATATTTCCGAAAGGTCTAAAGAAGGCCATCATTAAACCTTTATTTAAAAGACACGACAAAACAGATGTCAAAAACTATAGGCCAATAGCAAAACTCCCAGTACTTTCAAAAATATTTGAAAAAGTAATTTATAATTCAGTTTATATGTACTTTGAAAAATTCAACCTTTTCTGCAGTGAACAAAAAGGATTTCGTAAAAATCATACTATTAATATGGCACTGTACGATTTATTATCTAATCTTATGACATCAGTAGATAAAACTAATCCAGTATGTGCGATCTTTACTGATATGACAAAGGCATTTGACTATGTGGATCACAAGATATTACTAAAGAAATTACATGGATATGGCATAAGGGGCAATGTTCTGAAACTTATTGAGTCATACCTTAGTGACAGATATCAATACACGGAAATATCTAGAATATGTCATAAGACAAAAACGCGGATCATATATAGATCAAAACCAAGACGCGTAAAATATGGCGTGCCCCAAGGTAGCGTGTTGGGGCCGTTATTGTTTCTGATATATATTAATGATCTGCCAAAAATAATACGACACAAAATGATCCTATTTGCCGATGATAGCACAGCTGTTATAAAATGTAGTAATGTGACCACTTATCAAAATGATATTAATAAATGCCTTCTCAATATCATCCGTTGGATGAATAATAATAATCTTGTAATTAATTTGAATAAAACTAAGGTGATACATTTTCATCAACGGCAACCACATCCAAATATTGATGTAACTTATAATAACCATAAAATAGAAGAAGTTAATAATGCGAAGTTTTTAGGTATTACCATCGACAGTAAGCTTACTTGGAAACCCATGATAGAAGAACTTTGTAAACGCCTGAGTAAATCTGCTTATGCACTCTTTCAGTTATCAAAAAAGGTAAATAAAGATACGTTACTGGTAGCATACCATGGACTTGTAGCTTCTGTGTTGCGATATGGCGTAATCTTTTGGGGGCAGTCGACTGACCGTGAGCTTGTATTTAAGATGCAAAAAAGATGTGTCAGAGCAATGTGTAATATAAAAACAACGGATAGCTGTAGACCCTATTTTATGTCTTTAAAAATACTGACCCTTCCAGCATTATACATTTTGGAAACAGCGTTGTTTGTGAAAAGAAACCCACAATTATTTGAAAAAATATCTTCCACTAAAAAAGCACCATTACGTGCCCAATACGTAAATAAACTATGTCATCTAAAATGTAAAACCTCTTTGATGGGAAAAAGTTTTTTTGGTTTGGCACCTAAGGTGTTTAATAAAATTCCTGATGACATAAAAAACTTGACATTATATAAGTTTAAAAAAGCTCTCACTAAATTATTACTTGACAAATGTTTTTATACTTTAGACGAATTTTTGAATGACCAATTTTTATAATGACGCATTTTAATTTTTTTACCTTTTGATAATAAGTACTATGACTATTGTTTGATTTTGTTGTGTTTGATGATTTTTTTTTCCTTTTTTCTTATCATGTATTTATTTGATTTAAAATATTATTTTTTCTAAGTCACCTAAAATCTAATGACACCTAATGTGTCACTTATAAATTTGTATGTCTTGATTATGACAAAACATAGCGTACTCCTATTTATGTAAAAACCTATGTAAACACCTATGTTTCACAAATAAAATTATTGATTGATTGATTCGAACGAGAATCGATCGAGTAATGAAACTCGTAGTAAAGGTCGTACCAATAGAATATTTTATTCCAACAATGAACAAGATAAGAACGATAGTATGCCTACAACAAACGAAATGCAGTTTTTTCGATCTTAAACATAACATTTTAGCTTTGCAAGGTAAGGCAAAATTTTTAGCATTATACATAGGTAATAGGAAATATTATTGGTTAATAGATACCGGAGCATCTTTGTCCGTAATTAAAAAAGATGCGTTACCATACAATAGTGCAGTAATTAGAGATGAAACCATCATAAATGGTATTGGAGGTAAAATTAGTTCATCAGGGTTTGTTCAACTTAGTTTGACTCATCGTGATGACCAACACTTTGTTGACTTTAATATCAAGCTTCATGTTTTTGATAACATACCATTAAAGGCAGATGGAATATTAGGTTTAGACTTTCTTTGTCAGTACGCTTCAAATATAAACTTAGAAACTAATGTCATTAACCTATCTAATTATGGAAAGTATTATTCATTAGAACTAAGTGATGTCATAGATTACTCAGCTGAGGTGTTACATATCCCAGCACGAAGTGAGTCGATACATTATTTACTATTAAATATTGAGAATATGAATGACTGTATTATCCATAGTGAACAGTTAGCGGAAAATGTTTTTCTAGCGGGATGTATTGGACGAATAAAAAATAATAGATTACCGGTTAAAATTTTGAACACTAACGAGCAGGATATTTACCTACCAACTTTTCAACCACAGATATATTCAATTGAAGAGTTTCACTTATGCAATTTTAAATCAAACACTAACAGTTTAGAACGAGCAAAGAACTTATTAAACATTTTAAATTTAAATCATTTAAAAATGGACGAACGGAAATCTATTGAAGAATTATGTTCTAAATATTCGGATGTTTTCTTTTTACCAGGTGATAAGTTAACGACTACAAATGTTTATGAACAATCCATAACTATAAAACCAAATACAAGTCCGGTTTATACGAAGCAGTACCGATTGCCGCATTCTTTGAAAAATGAAGTAAATAGGCAAATTCAAAAAATGATTGACAATGACATTATAGAAGAGGCGAAGAGTGAGTGGTCGAGTCCTGTTTTACTGGTACCAAAAAAAAGCAGCAACGATAAAAAATGGCGACTAGTGGTCGATTATCGGAAGCTTAATGACCGTATTGTAGACGATAAATTTCCTTTGCCAAGTATTACGGAAATTTTGGATTCGCTCTCTGGCTCAGTCTATTTTTCGCATTTAGATCTTAATCAAGGATATTACCAAGTAGCTTTAGATAAAAACAGTAGAGAGTATACAGCGTTCACAACTAGTACTGGGCAATACCAGATGAAGAGGCTACCTATGGGATTAAAAACAAGTCCGAGTGCTTTTAGTAGAGTAATGTCAGTTGCTATGTCTGGGTTAACATACGATAAATGTTTTATATATTTAGACGATTTAGTAGTCTTTGGGAGAAATTTAGATATCCATAATAAAAACTTAACAGACGTCTTGGAAAGACTTAGGAAAATTAATTTAAAATTAAATCCAGAAAAATGTAATTTTTTAAAGAAAGAAATTCTTTATTTAGGGCATTTAGTATCAGAAAATGGAGTCTTACCCGACCCAGTTAAAGTAGAAGTATTGCAAAATTACCCTGTACCAAGTAATACTGATGAAGTAAAAAGATTTGTAGCATTTTGTAACTATTATAGGAAATTCATTAAAAACTTTGCAAGAATAACTTGTCCATTAAATAAATTAACTAGAAAACATGTACCATTTGTTTGGACTGAAGAGTGTCAAAGTGCGTTTGAAGCAATGAAACATGCTTTAAGTACACCACCAGTATTAGATTTTCCAGATTTTTCTGAAAATAATGAGTTTGTCATTCAAACAGATGCATCAGGGACGGCTATTGGAGCAGTCTTGTGCAATAAAAATATGAAACCTGTAGCTTATGCTAGCAGACCTCTGAATAAAGCTGAACTCAATTATCCAACCATTCAGAAAGAGTTAGTTGCAATTGTTTGGGCTGTAAAGTATTTTAGACCCTATGTATACGGTAAATCATTCACAATTATGACAGACCATAAGCCTTTAATATATTTATTTTCAATGAAGGACCCATCTAGCAGACTACTTAAATTTAGACTAGCACTAGAAGAATACGATTTTAAAATTTTATATTTAAAAGGAAAAGATAATAGCGTAGCAGATGCATTATCTAGAATTAATATAACATCGGATACTTTAAAACAGATGAATAATGAAATTTCTTTAGTTATGACTAGAGCTCAGAAAAAACGTTTAGATGTAGGAAAACAATTGGATACACCTAGTTTTAGTAAACGAGGCGAAACGTGGCCTGATCAACCACGAGTAGTTGAGGTACTAAAAATTCCGAATAATTCTGTAGAAATGAGTTTTATAGGAAGAGATGAATTAAATAAATTAAAAAGACAAAATAATATAGATGAAGAAAAGGAATGTTTTATTTATAACAATCGAAAGAAGATGTTGTATATTAATCTTAACTTTAGAGCACAACTTACGCGAGCCGAATTTGTGACTAAGTTAGGTCATTTTTGTAAACGAATAGGTATAAATGAGCTATGCATAGTAAAAAATAAGGAATATGAGAGTTTTATTAAAGATGTATTAAAAGAGATAAAAGACAATAAGGATTGGACCGGTCCACGTATTTATGTATTGAGAGGAGTTAGGAGAATTTATAATGAAGAAGAAAGAAAGTATATTTTACATGACTTTCACCTACTACCTACCGCAGGACATGCAGGAGTACGTAGGATGACCAATAATATTAAGAGACATTTTTACTGGCCAGGCTTAGACAACGATATTAGACAATTTGTGAGTAAATGCATTAAATGTCAGAAAATGAAGCATTGTAAGTATATCAAGGCGCCCATGGAGATAACTACAACGGCTTCACATGCTTTTGAAAAAATTTATCTGGACGTCGTAGGTCCATTAGAAAAAGACATTGAAGGAAATTGTTATATTTTGACACTGCAGTGCGAGCTTACTAAGTTCGTAGAGGCCTATCCTTTGAAAACGAAGGAAACCGTAAGTATTGCTAAAGCATTAGTTAATAATTTTATTTTAAGATTTGGAATACCTAATACCATCGCAACTGATCGTGGAACAGAATTTGTATCGTCAGTAATGGAACAGGTATGTAAACTTTTATGTATAAATAAATTAATGTCTACAGCGTATCACCATCAATCCATCGGTGCGCTCGAAAATTCACATAAAAATTTAGGATCGTATTTACGAATACAGTGTAATGGCCAAAAAGACACATGGAGTCACTGGCTACCATTTTGGTGTTATAGTTTCAACAATACTGTTCATACAGAGACAAAGTACACACCATTCGAACTGGTATTTGGTAGAGCTAGTATAGTACCATCTAGAGTTAGTCAGTACATAGAACCATTGTATAATCCAGAAAGTTATCCTTTAGATCTTAAGTATAGGTTACAAGTAGCACATCAAGATGCTCGTAATAATTTACTTATAAGTAAACAAAACCGTAAGAGTTGTTATGATAAGTCTTTAAATAATGTGACATACAGTAAAGGACAACTAATTTTAATTAGAAATGAAATAGCTAATAAGTTAGATCCTCAATGGGAGGGACCATTTGTTGTTTTAAATGATTTAGGTGTTAATGTAGAAATATTAAAAAATAATAAAACCTATTTAATCCATAAAAATAGAACCAAACCTTTGGTAACATAAGAAATGTTATTAAGTTATATTTACGTATAAAAAAATAATAATTGTAAACTATTTTTTTTTTTCTATCACCCCTGAGGTGAGGTGTAGTAGTACTACCTATAGTATAAGGTCTATGACCCTATCCATATGAATGTATCTTCTATTAATATATTAACACACTTATACTCTGTCAGTCAGTAATTAAAGGTAATCGCTTGAGAACAGTTGTTTCAATAACACTACATCCCCACAAGAGGGTGGTGTAGTGGTACCTTCGTGCGCGGGGTACATGGCCAGCACGCGGCGCAGCTCGTGCTTGCTGAAGGCGGCGCGGTAGCACAGTGAACATGAGAGGGTGGTGTAGTGGTACCTTCGTGCGCGGGGTACATGGCCAGCACGCGGCGCAGCTCGTGCTTGCTGAAGGCGGCGCGGTAGCACAGTGAACATGAGAGGGTGGTGTAGTGGTACCTTCGTGCGCGGGGTACATGGCCAGCACGCGGCGCAGCTCGTGCTTGCTGAAGGCGGCGCGGTAGCACAGTGAACATGAGAGGGTGGTGTAGTGGTACCTTCGTGCGCGGGGTACATGGCCAGCACGCGGCGCAGCTCGTGCTTGCTGAAGGCGGCGCGGTAGCACAGTGAACATGAGAGGGTGGTGTAGTGGTACCTTCGTGCGCGGGGTACATGGCCAGCACGCGGCGCAGCTCGTGCTTGCTGAAGGCGGCGCGGTAGCACAGTGAACATGAGAGGGTGGTGTAGTGGTACCTTCGTGCGCGGGGTACATGGCCAGCACGCGGCGCAGCTCGTGCTTGCTGAAGGCGGCGCGGTAGCACAGTGAACATGAGAGGGTGGTGTAGTGGTACCTTCGTGCGCGGGGTACATGGCCAGCACGCGGCGCAGCTCGTGCTTGCTGAAGGCGGCGCGGTAGCACAGTGAACATGAGAGGGTGGTGTAGTGGTACCTTCGTGCGCGGGGTACATGGCCAGCACGCGGCGCAGCTCGTGCTTGCTGAAGGCGGCGCGGTAGCACAGTGAACATGAGAGGGTGGTGTAGTGGTACCTTCGTGCGCGGGGTACATGGCCAGCACGCGGCGCAGCTCGTGCTTGCTGAAGGCGGCGCGGTAGCACAGTGAACATGAGAGGGTGGTGTAGTGGTACCTTCGTGCGCGGGGTACATGGCCAGCACGCGGCGCAGCTCGTGCTTGCTGAAGGCGGCGCGGTAGCACAGTGAACATGAGAGGGTGGTGTAGTGGTACCTTCGTGCGCGGGGTACATGGCCAGCACGCGGCGCAGCTCGTGCTTGCTGAAGGCGGTGCGGTAGCACACCTCGTCCTCACGTACGCCCTGCGCCACTGCCTCTGACACGCCCTGTGGGGGGGGACAGTGCATCAGTACCGACACACACACAGTGCATCAGTACCAACACACACACAGTGCATCAGTACCAACACACACACTGTGCATCAGTACCGACACACACACAGTGCATCAGTACCGACACACACACAGTGCATCAGTACCAACACACACACAGTGCATCAGTACCAACACACACACTGTGCATCAGTACCGACACACACACAGTGCATCAGTACCGACACACACACAGTGCATCAGTACCAACACACACACAGTGCATCAGTACCGACACACACACAGTGCATCAGTACCGACACACACATCGTGCATCAGTACCGACACACACACACACAGTGCATCAGTACCGACACACACACACAGTGCATCAGTAACGACACACACACAGTGCATCAGTACCGACACACACACAGTGCATCAGTACCAACACACACACAGTGCATCAGTACCGACACACACACAGTGCATCAGTACCGACACACACATCGTGCATCGGTACTGATACCCACACGATGCATCAGTACCGACACACACACGTTGCATCAGTACCGACACACACACAGTGCATCAGTACCGACACACACACAGTACATCAGTACCGACACACACACAGTGCATCAGTACAGACACACACACAGTGCATCAGTACAGACACACACACAGTGCATCAGTACCGACACACACACACACAGTGCATCAGTACCGACACACACACACACAGTGCATCAGTAACGACACACACACAGTGCATCAGTACCGACACACACACAGTGCATCAGTGCCGACACACACAAAATAACGCGTACAGAAGACCATACGAGGATTAAGCCATTCACCGTAAGGTGACTTGCCAGTATCGAAAACGATCCTCGGATGTGCCTTGAGTATTTATTTATTTCACCACGGGACTCACCTCGAAGAACTGCGTGAGCTTCTCGAGCGGGCGGCCGAAGTACTGCGTGACGTACGCGCGCAGAGCGTCCGAGTAGCGCGCGCGGCACTCGCGCCGCAGCGCCTCCAGCGCCGCCACGCGCAGCGCCGACAGCACGCCGTGCAGGCGGTGGTAGTTCTCTGCGGAGCACGAGGCGGGTCACTGGCACTACTCTACGTACGTACGTGACTACGTGCGCGCTTGGACACTAATCCTTACATTGACATTACAATAAAATGTTCAAATCTAGGATAGCAGCAAAGCAAAAGTGGCTTTTTCATCGTAAGTTTTGGGGGTTTGGTAGGTTTTTTTTTTATAGAAATTTATGTCAATACAAAATGGCAGTAGCAGTTGTTATTAGCTGTAGATTATTTTCAAGTTTAAGTCTGCTGGCGTAGCTGTGGTGGCAACAGGGCGGTGCGGCGGGCACCACGCACCAGCGGTCGAGGTCGGCGCGCATCGTGTCTCTCACCCATGTGCAGCACGGCGCGTATCATGTCACTCACCCATGTGCAGCACGGCGCGTATTATGTCACTCACCCATGTGCAGCACGGCGTGTATCATGGCGCCGGCGATCGCCACGTACCAGCGGTCGAGGTCGGCGCGCATCATGTCACTCACCCATGTGCAGCACGGCGTGTATCATGGCGCCGGCGATCGCCACGTACCAGCGGTCGAGGTCGGCGCGCATCATGTCACTCACCCTCGTTGTTGTTTAATTACAATAGTGAACGGACGTACGATCGCGCGCGCGTGCTCTAGTTAAGAGTTTTCTGCAGACGCAGCATAACACCGTCGCGTCACCGCGGTGTACATACGTCGATATATCGGGGTCATTGCCATGACCTAGTTACAAGTACGGAAATCATGAAGTGTTTACAATAATTTATTGTTTAGGTGTTTAACTCGCCCTAACAACTAAATAATGGCTGCACAGTCACTTAAGTTAAAAACTGACCTGGAAAAGCGGTTGTATGACTGTTACACCCAGGAGAAAACGGATAGAGAAAACCTGCAACTTATGGTACGTAAACTGAATGATCAGCTAAACAGATACAAATTCTAAAATATTAAAAAGAAACTTGTGGTACCAACTACCCAGCAGTCTCTTCCCCTACAAAATCGTGATAAACAGACACAGAAAGCAAGTGTCTAGTCAACTGCAAAACCCATGCAAGTAACCAACACTGTTTCCTATGCGAAAGCTGCAAAACAAAAGTCACAGCCTTTGAATTTAGATGATAAGATTAATCAGATCCTAATAGTAGTTTATGAAACTGTTGCATAATAAGGGGTATTAAAACATGAGTGTGTGTTTAAAAACCGGGCCGTAGGCGAGGTTTTTAATAGTATTCACACGAATGTTTTAATACCTAGTTATGTGCAGTTTCATACACTACTTTATCTATACTCATCCATTGGGATTGAACCTACTAAATACCTTTTTTGCATTTTCCATGCCATAAAGTCGTGATAGCATTTATCATATAATGTTCTCGACTTTGCTGGTAAAAAATGATGAGTAATTTCCTTCGCCGCATCTAAAATATCGGGCGAAGTCAAATATTCTTCACATTCACTGATATCAGACATTTTTAAGCAAGAATTCAAAAAAATCATGAAATTCAATACAACTAAACCTGCAAAATATGAATGGCGCCAAAACCCAGCACATCACCGCATTGCGCATGCGCTAAGGTTTAGCACGCACTGCGATTTTTATTCGTGCGAATTTTTTTCGCCTATTCTGCGACCTATGGAATTGTATGAAGTTGCACGCATTGCGGTAAAACATCGTGCAGAAATAATACCGCAAGAAATCCGTGTTTTGCCACAGAATCCACCGCACCGCGGCGCGAATTTAATTCGCGCGAATATTTTGAGCTCTATGAACATCTAGAAAGAGACAAAATTCGCGCGAATAAATATCGCAGTGCGTGCTAAGCCTGAAGCGGGCATTGTCATAGACAAGTAAAAATTGGAATCAAATCTTTTTAAATAGGTACTATAAAAATGGCATTACAAAAAATAATTGATGAAAACTCCTTGTGATTAACTTCTTGGATTTGTCCTGTATCGTAATAGAAAAAAAATTGTATTATAGCATTATTTTGTTAGAGAAAAAGTGTTATAATAAGATTCTATTTTTAAATTTCGGTATTGTGTTTATAAAGTATGTCAATATAAACTCGTTTTGAAGTTTATAATTCTAATATTACGATATGAGAGTAGATAAAGTATATTACCTCACTTGTCAAGATATTAGAGAAGCTAGAATCCAGCGCTAAAACTTCTTCTTCCACCTCGCCACTTCCCGTTACTCGGGGTCGGCTTTCCTGGTCATGAGGCGCCACTTGTTCCGCTGATAAGCATCGTCAGTAGATAGGCAGCACTTCTTCATGTCCTTCTGGACACTCGTCATCCAAGATGTCAGCGGTCTACCTCTCCCTCTCTTTTGTGTCGTCATGGAAAGGCACTTTTTCACGATGTGATCATTGGGTCTCCGCACCACATGGCCGTACCATCGAAGCCTGGATTCGGTAAGCTTTTCGGCGATGGGTGCAACTTTAAAACTACCCCGTACATACTCGTTCCGAATTTTATCCTTCAGAGTGACTCCACCCGCCCAGCGCAGCATGCGCATCTCTGTGGTGTGCAGTTTCTGCTCGTCACTCTTTTTGGTGGCCCAGGTTTCGCTACCGTAGAGTAAAACTGGTCTTACCGCTGTTTTGTAGACCTTGCCTTTTGTTCTAATTGGCATTTTTGGATCGCACAGAACCCCCGTTAATGCACGCCATTTAATCCATCCTGACGTCGTTCTGTGAATGATGTCATTGGATATCGATCCATCTTCAGAGATCATTGATCCCAAGTATTTAAATTTATTCACTCTAGGTAAGGCTCGGTCGTCAAGTTTTATTTCGGGCTCGGATAGGCTGGTATCGGGGTTGAATTTACATACCATGTATTCAGTCTTCGTTCGACTGATGCGCAGCCCGTTAAGTTCCAAAGCCCTCCTCCACAGCTCCAAACTTTCTTGCATTTCCTGTGCGCTGTCTGAGATAAGGGCCACATCGTCTGCATATAGAAGGTTCCATGGTGTAGGTTTCTGGATTTGCGCTGTGAGGTAGTTCATGGTAATGTTGAACAATAATGGACTTAGCGCGCTCCCCTGATGGACTCCAACTTTAATATCGAAGCTCTTTGATATGCCGGCGGCACTTCTGATACATGTCTGCACGTTATGGTACATGTCCTTTATGAGGTTTATATATAGCTCCGGAACATTCTGTGCCCTCAGTGCTTGCCATATTATTGTTCTCGGTACACGATCAAAGGCTTTTTCTAGATCTATGAAGACCATCCAGAGATTTTGCTTGTTTTCACGAGCTTTTTCCATAACCAACCTGATTGCATGGATGGCATCAGTAGTTCCCCTTCCCGCAGTGAAACCGAACTGATTTTCTGTGAGTGATACTAAGTTTTGAAGGCGCTCACTTAGGACTCGCTCCCAAATCTTCAGGGTGTGTGATGTGAGTTTAATACCACGAAAGTTTGAGCAATCCCGGACATCTCCCTTGTTTTTGTAGAAGGGTACCAGAACACTCTTTCTCCAAGCTTCAGGCATTGATTCGGAACTTAAAATATGGTTGAACAACTCCACAAGCCATATCTCACCATCGCCCTTTAGGGATTTCCAGAGTTCAGCGGGTACATTGTCTGGGCCTGTCCCTTTATGGTTTTTCAGTTTAGATATTGCTTTCCGCACCTCTTCAATAGTGATTTCATCAAGAGGTCCCTGTGTCATTGGTAGTTCCACTTCTGGCTGTCTAGGGAATTCCTCGTTCAGTAGTTCTTGATAGTACTCACACCACCTTTTGCATATGTCCTCGTTGTTTGTAAGTAGCATGCCTTCTTTATCCTTAATATACTTTGTGGTTTTAAAATCTTTGGTGCCATTATGTCTTTGTTTAGCTATTTTGTATATGTCATTATCTGATGCTAATTCGAGGCGCTGATAGAGCTTTTTCTTTCTCTACAGCCACCGTTCTTCTAGCAGTTTTCTTGGCCTGTTTGTAGAGGTCTCTATCTTTATCCAAGCCCGTCTTTTGCCAGATTTTAAACAAGCGTTTCTTTTCAGCTACGCTGTTTATGGTGTGGTTGTTCCACCATGTGGTGTCTTTCGCGTTGTGAAGGGATCCTTTGCTGACTCCCAGATCTCTTTTAGCCGAATTGACACAGAGCTTTTCAAACGTGGTCCATATTACTGACGGATCTTTTTCTCGAGGAGGATTGTCTCGCAGGTGATCGACCACCTCTCTTTTCAGGTTCACTCCTTTCTCCGTATTTAGTAAATGCCATTTTATCCTCTCTGTTTTAGGCTTTTTAATTTTCATAGGTGTTTTCAGTTTTATGGCTGCTAACAAAAGTCTGTGCTGGGAAGGTAAAGGCTCTCCCGGGATCACCTTGCAATCTTTGACTTGTTTTATGTCCTGTTTGTTAACCAAGATAAAGTCTATCTGTATCTTTGAGCTTCCACTTTTATAGGTGATTAAGTGTTCATCTTTCTTCTGAAAGAAGGTGTTGACTACTGCAAGATTTTGCGCTGCTGCGAACTCAAGTATCGTTTCGCCTTCGTTATTACGCTTTCCGAACCCAAAACCGCCATGGCAACCATCGAAGCCGCCTCTGTCCGCCCCCACATGACCGTTTAGGTCTCCACACAAAAGTGTTTGT
Organism: Anorthoa munda; assembly: GCA_945859665.1. Classification (NCBI taxonomy): domain Eukaryota; kingdom Metazoa; phylum Arthropoda; class Insecta; order Lepidoptera; family Noctuidae; genus Anorthoa; species Anorthoa munda. Next base: position 851,814 of record OX243911.1, on the reverse strand, counting down.
TCCACGGATGGTATTGTTGTTAGGTGGGTCTGTAGGTCTTCCCAAAATTCTAGTTTTTCTATTTCGGGGCAGTTTACTTGTGGTGCGTAGACAGAAACCACATTCAAGCACGGTTGTTTTTCCAGGGCTAGCTTAACGGACATTTTTTTTTTTTTTTTTTTCCTATGTATAGGCCTGTGTTTGACCACAATCTCACCGTAATCAGTGATGATGTGGCCGATGGTGGTAAGCACACAAAGCCTAGAAGGGAACTGGCTCTCAAGTGCTGCTGTCGGAACACACCGGAAGGTGCTTGGCGACAGATTTTCAACTTGAGGGTGGTTGCCAGCCAGGCGGGTACTACAAAGTACCCTACCACCGTGCTGTGGTTTCCTCACGATGTTTTCCTTCACCGAAAGCTCAAGCTCATTGTAGGATTCGAACCCGCGACCTTCGTCTCGGTATCCGACGTCACTACCACTGAGCTATCATCGCCTAAACGATCAATGCGAACGACATAATGCGATCGTTGACCCTATTGATATCCACTATGTTGTTACTTAGATGTTGATCCAGGATTATTCCAACACCATTTCTGGTGTTCTCTTTTCCACTGTATATCAGTTTAAAACCATTTCCAATTAAACGTGATTTGGCGCCCTTCCATTTTGTTTCTTGCACACAACAGATGTTGATGCGGCGTCTGTTTAGAATAGTGCTTAGTTCGGCACTTCGTCCTGTCATTGTGCCAATATTCCAAGTAGCGATGCGTAGTTCGGATATTGGCACCATGTTTCGATATATCGCCTTCTCGTCGCTTACGGGGGACGCCCTAACATTCGCCGCATTTTCACATTCACCGTCGCTTGAGGGGGACGCCCTAGCTCTATACCTTCTCATAATGTTGTGCCTCATGACTAGTATAAAGATTGGCCGTTGCTTTTTACGGCCGGTTGCCACCTGACGCCAAGGTCTTACTCTTCCTGGAAGCATTGAGAGCCACCGTTGACCATTGTACTGGTTCCTCCGCTGCCATCTCTAATGGACTCTCAGACCTAAGAGTCCATCACAACCAGGGACTTCTACTCTGAATACGTCAGAGAAACCCCCTGATCGGGTTTGATAACGAAGTTTTCTCTCCGGCAATCCAGCGCTAAAACAGCTGTTTTAAATCATCCAAAATGAATAACACTCTTAAAGTAATGGCGTGGAACTCTAATGGGCTCCTCAAACATCAAAATGAGTTGCAGGCGGTCCTAGACACAGAAAATATAGACGTGTGTTTGGTCCCCGAAACGCACTTCACTAAGCAATCTTTTGTCAAATTTAGAGGATACGTGGTATATAATTCGCTCCACCCTGACAACTCTGCCAGAGGAGGTAGCGCGGTTACAATCAAAACACAACATTAGTCACTACGTGCAGTGTAAATATGAAGAACAAGACATTCAAGCTGTGGCAGTATCTGTTAAAACCAAATATTGTCACGTGTCTATTGCGGCCATATACTGTCCTCCACGGCATATGATAAGAAAAGAGCGATATTTACATCTCTTTGAACTATTAGGCCAGAGATTTATCCTAGGCGGTGATTTTAATGCTAAACACACGCATTGGGGTTCAAGACTTACTACAACTAAGGGAAGGCAGCTCTTAAGTGCAGTTAAAGAAACTAATTAAGAAGTTATGAGCACGGGTAAACCAACGTACTGGCCCACTGACCACCAGAAAATACCGGATCTTATAGATTTTTTCATATGCAAAAATATATCCGCCAACTACATCAGTTTGGAGGAAGGTTTTCATATGAACGCGGACCACTCTTCAATTATATTAATGCTTAGTCAAAAGATCCTACTCAAAGAAAGCCACTTAACCCTGGTTAATAAGTTTAAAGATTGGGAAAGATTTGCCCTTGAACTAGATAATATTATCGACCTTAAAACTCCGATAAAAAAGCAAGATCAGCTTGACTCAGAAGTAAACAAATATATTGTTAATATCCAACAATGTGCGTGGAACAACACACCGCAATTAAAACGTAAATATAAGGGATTTATCTATCCTAAGGCAATTGTAGATTTACTATCTGAGAAAAGGAAACAAAGGAAGCTGTGGCAGCAAACAAGGTTCCCGCGAGATAAAACATCACTAAATAACTAAACGATTAAAGAGAAAAATTCTACAGTTTGAGGAGGAATCTCTGAATACCAACCTTTTGCAGCAAAGACAAATCAACGGATTACTGCCTTTGGAAAGCTACAAGAAATCTAAAAAGACCAACTAAACAAATACCACCCATCAGAGATAGCGACGGTAAATGGGCCATAAGCGATGACCAAAAAGCATTAAGGTTTGCTCAACACTTAGAAGAAACTTTTCTACTCAATGAAAGCTCGATAGAAATACGTGAGAGTGAAAGATTGTCACAAAACCAAAGAATTAAGCTTGTGACTCGTAAAGAAGTAATGAGAGAAATTCAAAATAACATTAGCTCGAAAAAGTCTCCGGGTTACGACCTCATTACAGGGGAAATTCTTAAACACCTCCCACCCAAAGCCATAGTAAAGCTGACCAAGCTTATCAATGCTGCATTTGTCCTAAAATATGTACCTGAGCCATGGAAGGTCGCTGAAGTCATTATGATTGCGAAGCCTGGGAAACCACCCCATGAAGCATCATCATATAGACCTATTTCTCTGTTGGCCGTGTTATCAAAGCTATTCGAAAAACTGTTATTGAAACGGTTAAAACCAATAATAGAAGATAAAGACCTTATTCCAAATCATCAATTTGGCTTCAGGGAAAAACACTCAACAATAGACCAGGTACATAGAATAACAAACATTATTGAAAAAACGCTTGAAAATAAGGAAGTCTGCGCCACCGTGTTTTTAGACGTCGCGCAAGCTTTTGACAAAGTTTGGCATAAGGGTCTATTATTCAAGCTCAGACGCACGTTACCAGAATTTGCAGATATTCTAGAGTCGTATATAACTAATAGAATGTTTAGAATACGGCAAGAAGACGCATATTCCGAGTTAAAAGCTATAAAAGCTGGGGTACCTCAAGGAAGTGTGCTAGGCCCAATTCTGTACTTGTTATACACATGCGACATCCCAAAACTGGAAAATAACACAATTGCGACCTTTGCAGATGATACTGCAATTATGGCTACCGGATCAAGCCATAGAGAAGCAGTAGAAAAAGTTAAACTAACTGTGAACAAAGTTTATGACTGGACACAAAAATGGAAGATCAAACTGAATGAGTCAAAATCAATTCACATTGACTCTACAAACAAACACTTTGACTATCACCCAGTCTACATAAATGGCATGCAAGTGCCTTATGCTAATACAGCTAAATACCTTGGCATAACTCTCGACGCCAAGTTGCGATGGAAAGCTCATGTCAAAAAGAAAAGACAGGAACTCGACATACGTTATAAAAGTATGTATTGGTTACTCGGAAGGAAATCCTGTCTATCAATACATAATAAAATAACCATATACAAGAATTTACTGATGCCAATTTGGACGTACGGTATCCAACTTTGGAGCTGTACTAAACAAAGCAACGTCAAAATAATCCAAAAATTCCAAAATAAAGTGCTCAGGGTTGCTGTAAATGCACCGTGGTACATAAGAAATGACGATCTTCACCGTGACCTTAAAACGGAATTCGTCACCACCATCATCCAAAAATTTGCTGAAGCCCACGAATACAGACTTCACCGACACGTGAATGTTGAGGCTATTCAGCTGCTAGACAATACAAACTTAGTGCGTAGACTAAAAAGAACTAAACCTTTTGAATTAGTGTAGTGTAAAGTGAATAAATAATAGTGACCACGCTGTGCTATGCATATAACATATGAACATAGTGTTTTTAAATTATATCAAACTCTAAGAAAGTGCTACGGACTTGTGTAAAAGTGCAAATGGACACTATTCTTACTTTTAACATAATCTATCACGTAACATATTAAGTTAGAGTTAAATTGCTTATTAGTTTTTTTGGCTAGATCGTAATTAATTATTAAGAATTTTGTTCTTAATAAAAAAGTAAAAAAAAAAAAAACCCTCACCTATGTGCAGCATTGCGCGCATATTGTCACTCACCCATGTGCAGCACGGCGCGCATCATGTCACTCACCCATGTGCAGCACGGCGCGCGGCGTGCGCGGATGCTCGGCGTGCTGCACGGCGTGCATCATGGCGCCAGCAAGCGCCACGTACCAGCGGTCGAGGTAGGTCGGCGCGCATCATGTCTCTCACCCATGTGCAGCACGGCGCGCATCATGTCACTCACCCATGTGCAGCACGGCGCGCATCATGTCACTCACCCATGTGCAGCACGGCGCGCATCATGTCACTCACCCATGTGCAGCACGGCGCGCATCATGTCACTCACCCATGTGCAGCACGGCGCGCATCATGTCACTCACCCATGTGCAGCACGGCGCGCATCATGTCACTCACCCATGTGCAGCACGGCGCGCGGCGTGCGCGGATGCTCAGCGTGCTGCACGGCGTGCATCATGGCGCCGGCGAGCGCCACGTACCAGCGGTCGAGGTCGGCGCGCATCATGTCACTCACCCATGTGCAGCACGGCGCGCGGCGTGCGCAGATGCTCAGCGTGCTGCACGGCGTGCATCATGGCGCCGGCGAGCGCCACGTACCAGCGGTCGAGGTCGGCGCGCATCATGTCACTCACCCATGTGCAGCACGGCGCGCATCATGTCACTCACCCATGTGCAGCACGGCGCGCATCATGTCACTCACCCATGTGCAGCACGGCGCGCATCATGTCACTCACCCATGTGCAGCACGGCGCGCGGCGTGCGCGGATGCTCAGCGTGCTGCACGGCGTGCATCATGGCGCCGGCGAGCGCCACGTACCAGCGGTCGAGGTCGGCGCGCATCATGTCACTCACCCATGTGCAGCACGGCGCGCATCATGTCACTCACCCATGTGCAGCACGGCGCGCATCATGTCACTCACCCATGTGCAGCACGGCGCGCATCATGTAACTCACCCATGTGCAGCACGGCGCGCGGCGTGCGCGGATGCTCAGCGTGCTGCACGGCGTGCATCATGGCGCCGGCGAGCGCCACGTACCAGCGGTCGAGGTCGGCGCGGCGGCCGCTGGATACGAAGATGCGCTCGCACGCCGCGCTCAGCGCCTCCAGCTCCTGCAGGAAGCTCAGCAGACCGCACTTGGGCTTCTTGGCCGCCTGCGAGACATAAAATTTAAGAAAAGCATAATTTATGATCTTTGAGAGTGTGTAGAATTTATATTCGTTCGTTGAAGGTCGTACAAGTCCACGCCCCGACGACGAAGTGGAGACCACGTATGGGGATATCTCTAGAACCATGGTTTCAAAACGCATTGCATCGTTGTTATCAGGGACTTCACCGCAAAACTAGGCAAACGAGACCATGATGAACTGCAAGTGGGGCAATTTGCTGTTGGACTTCGAGAACCACCGGGTTCACCTTTTATGGACCAGGATAAAAGAGGAGCTTGCATAGCAACTCAAATATTAATAAATAAGTAGTCAAATAGGTTCAGGATAATTAGGTTTACTTTATTTTATATTGTTTATTGTTTGTAATTTGATAGTAAAATTGTAAATTTATTAATAATGCATGCTGTGTTCACTATTTTAAGGCATGCAGTTTAGGATATTCTATAAGTTGTATTTTATCAATTGTAATTGCAATTGTATTGCCCGATTTGTGAAGTCCTGACTGACTGATTGACTGACTCATCAACGCCCAGCCCAAATCCTTGGACCTTGAACGCTGAAATTTTGCACAATTCAAACCCTAAGGGAGTTAAATAGAGTATGAAAGTTTGTATGAAACTCTATAATTTTTAATTTGAAATGAATAATAAGATATGGCATTTAGCCTCTAAATATAAATAAAAAATACTGTTTTAAGAATTTTTTGAATTTCACCCCTTAAAGGGGTAAAAAGGGGTGTTAAAGTTTGTACGAATGATTACCTACTAGATGTGCTGGGGAGGAATCAGTTTTCATACCTCGAATACCACTGCTACTCTCCGACTATGTCTTTGTCGTGTCGGTAAGATTCATTGCCCGATTTGTGAACCATTAATAGAAAAAAAAAAAAAAAGATGAACTCCTCTTCAGAAAACGTAAGTACAGAAAATGAACCTTGCAAAGCCCCGATGGTGCAACTAAAAATCAGATCGATTTCATCATTTCAATCAAGAAGCAAATATTCAATTCTGTCTTTATGATCAATGCGGTGAAAACCGAAAGCCGCACATACTGAATGGGCAAAAAATCGTGGATCAAACGAAACAGGGCCATAGTTGGGTTAAAGAAAAAGGCGTCAAAAAAAAATCGCCACGGACAAATAGTACTTTATGAACTACTGCAAATAGCCCCAAATATCGCTCTGTTTCGTTTTATCCACGAGTTTTGGCCCATCCTGTATATACGTGATGAGTTTTTCAAGTGGGCGTGGCCAAATCTGAAACTATGAGGAATAGCGAAATACTCAAAGGAACAAGGCCGATTTTGATGAAAACTAAAACTGCAACATTGGATTTTTGAATAAGCAATATTCCTAGCCAGGAATCTAACCCGTTGATTTTGGAAAAAAAAACACACGCTGTATTATTACACACACCGACAGTGTCGCCAATAAGGATAAAAAGCTGCGAAGAAATGGCATACGGCAAACTTGAGAAAATACCTAATTTATAACAATTTTTTTTTGTATATATGCTACGAAGACTCGTATCATGCAATTTATGACATGAAAAAGTCTTTGGCAAATATTCTTAACGGAAATAAAATGATTGTAATGCTGAAAGTAACACAATGCCTAAGTTGCCGAATTCGGCATTTTTTTTTACAATATGGAAATACTTTAAATTGTGAAGTACTAAAAGAAAAGTGCTAGCTAAAGTAAAATGGAAAAATGATGATGAGATGAGGGCCTGAAAGACAAACCAAAAGTTAGCCTACCTACTTGTGCAAGTAAGTTTTTTTAAATTTTGAGAAAGTTAATCGAGCCCCACGTTGGGCGCCAAACTGTAACGTTACGTTTAGCTCAGAGGGCTAACGATACACAATAAACCCTGCGGGACTCCACAAGAAACAGTTACCCAGCTGGATATATAATTATTCAGTACTACTGCTTGAGATCTGTTCACAAGTTCAAAGAGAAAACTATCTGAGTAGATCACCGCGTATTCCCATGCCATTTAATTTTGTTATCAGGATTTTATGGCCAATGCGGTCTGTTTAAACGACATCGACCTGCCTGCCCATATCCATGGCATCAGTAATAAATTCATTATGATTTGCCTCTCTATTAATAATATTTGTTACAGCTATATATAATACTAACAACTTCGCCCGCGTGAATGTTGAGAATTATCCCAAGGGAACATATTCCCGGCATAAAAGTATCCTATGTGCTATTCGAGTCTTATACTCTTGTGGAAATAAACTTGACGCTAGTGTCCTTAACTACAATAATAACTATATTAGAATTTATAGAAGGGTAACTTCGCATGCTCAAACACTTACAGTCAGTGAAAGAATTAATCAAGCAAAAAAGTCAAGTAGGGAAATTTAGAAAGTTATAAATAAGAGTACAAATAGGGCTAACGCAATTCGGGCGGAAATTCAACTTAAAATCTATATTAATAAAAAGAAAAGTCCTGACTGACTGATTGACTGACTCATCAACGCCCAGCCCAAATCCTTGGACCTTGAACGCTGAAATTTTGCACAATTCAAACCCTAAGGGAGTTAAATAGAGTATGAAAGTTTGTATGAAACTCTATAATTTTTCATTTGAAATGAATAATAAGATATGGCATTTAGCCTCTAAATATAAAATAAAAAATACTGTATTAAGAATTTTTTGAATTTCACCCCTTAAAGGGGTAAAAAGGGGTGTTAAAGTTTGTACGAATGATTACCTACTAGATGTGCTGGGGAGGAATCAGTTTTCATACCTCGAATACCACTGCTACCCTCCGACTATGTCTTTGTCGTGTCGGTAGGATTCATAAGTTGAAAGCAAAGTGGTATTTCACTATTTGTACTACCCGTGGAAATCTATCCCATGAGACATCCAGAATGGAAGTCCATGGCTCTAGCTATTAGAACACGACGGCAGTCAGTTTATGCTCATTTTATATCAATTTACATGTAATTTTTATAATTTGATAAAATAGCTCAACTTTAGAGCAAATTTTGTAGTATACGCGTACAAAGACGGGGCGGAAAGCTATGTCTAGATAATAATTTGCAATATCCCGCCAGAACTGCAAAAAACGAAACAACCAAAATCGTGTAGTCCACGCAGGCGAAGCTTTATTATATTTTTACGCTATTAAATGATGTAGTTAATAAATTAAATTGTAAAATGAGGGTATTTATCTATTTAAGCGCAGCTTTCGACACTATTGACCATAAATTACTAATCACAAAAATGGAGCAATTTGGCGTAAGAGGCAAAGCCTTACAACTCTTCTCATCATATCTCAAAAATAGAAAAATGTTTGTCGAACTTGATTCTACACAGCCAAACTGGTATAAAGGAAATTATAGGTCATTTATGTTAAATATTACAGCCGGTGTGCCTCAAGGGTCAAGGGTCAATTTTAGGCCCTTTATTATACATATTGTTCACTAATGACCTAATCAGTTTCATACATGAACTTTTACCGGACATACGACTTGTAATTTTTGCGGACGACACAAATGTTGTAGTTTTTATTTTATTTTTTTAAATTCTTTAAAAAAAAGTTTTTCTTTTTTAAAAAAACGTTGCCTCACACTAGGAATTTCTTCCTGTATCGTGGGTGCTTTTACAAACATATAAACTCACATACACAACATCCAGAGCCGGAACAACTATCTGTAGGTCATACATATATTTGTTCCGTGCGGGAATCGAACCCGCCACACGCAGCGCAGCAGTCAATCGCTCAACCACTGCGCCAACCGTGCGCCCATAGTTGCAGCTAAGAAGATTCAAGACCTTACTGTTAAGGTGAATGCAGCGCTAGAAGCCTTTCAAACTTGGTTTAATGCTAATAAGCTTATAATAAATACAACTAAAACCAACATTATGTTATTTAAAACTACTACGCGTAACACGGACAATATGGATATTGAACTTAACAACGTTAAAATTGAGCTTGTCAGGGAAGTCAAGTTTTTAGGTATTTACATTGATGAATTGTTAAATTGGAAGAAAGAATTAGCCGCATTGGATTCGTCTATATCATCTGCTTGTTATGCCTTAAGAACTGTGAGGGATGAAGTGCATTGCACATTTAAAAATGGTATACTGTGCGCTGATAGAGTCCAAACTGAGATATAGCATATAGCTTTGGGGAAACAGCTACCATTATAACTGGCACAGAGCATTCGTTCTCCAAAAAAAGAGCAATCCGCGCCCCCCGCCTACCTGCTTTACGGCATCAGGCAGCGCCGCCAGGCGCTCTGCCACGCTGCGGTCGGCGCCGCGCTTGGCCGCCACCGCCACCCCCGCCAGCGCCGCGCGCGCCCACCGCGCCCCCTGCGCCCCCCGCCTACCTGCTTTACGGCATCAGGCAGCGCCGCCAGGCGCTCTGCCACGCTGCGGTCGGCGCCGCGCTTGGCCGCCACCGCCACCCCCGCCAGCGCCGCGCGCGCCCACCGCGCCCCCTGCGCCCCCCGCCTACCTGCTTTACGGCATCAGGCAGCGCCGCCAGGCGCTCTGCCACGCTGCGGTCGGCGCCGCGCTTGGCCGCCACCGCCACCCCCGCCAGCGCCGCGCGCGCCCCCTGCGCCCCCCGCCTACCTGCTTTACGGCATCAGGCAGCGCCGCCAGGCGCTCTGCCACGCTGCGGTCGGCGCCGCGCTTGGCCGCCACCGCCACCCCCGCCAGCGCCGCGCGCGCCCCCTGCGCCCCCCGCCTACCTGCTTTACGGCATCAGGCAGCGCCGCCAGGCGCTCTGCCACGCTGCGGTCGGCGCCGCGCTTGGCCGCCACCGCCACCCCCGCCAGCGCCGCGCGCGCCCCCTGCGCCCCCCGCCTACCTGCTTTACGGCATCAGGCAGCGCCGCCAGGCGCTCTGCCACGCTGCGGTCGGCGCCGCGCTTGGCCGCCACCGCCACCCCCGCCAGCGCCGCGCGCGCCCCCTGCGCCCCCCGCCTACCTGCTTTACGGCATCAGGCAGCGCCGCCAGGCGCTCTGCCACGCTGCGGTCGGCGCCGCGCTTGGCCGCCACCGCCACCCCCGCCAGCGCCGCGCGCGCCCACCGCGCCTCACCCGCGCCCCCTGCGCCCCCCGCCACCCCGGCGCCACCCGCGCCCCCGCCCTCCGCCAGCACGCGCCGCCCCACGCACGCCAGCGCGCGCATGGCGCCGCTGCAACATAACACGACTCATGAGTCACACCACACGTACCGCCCGCTGCGCTACTCACTGCGCCACCAGCGCCACCAGCTCTGTCTCCAGCGCGGGGAACAGCTCACTCATGAAGCGCCGCGCCTCACAGTACACTACTCACTAGGGGTCGTGGCGCTCCACGTGCGCCACCAGCGCCACCAGCTCTGTCTCCAGCGCGGGGAACAGCTCACTCATGAAGCGCCGCGCCTCACAGTACACTACTCACTAGGGGTCGTGGCGCTCCACGTGCGCCACCAGCGCCACCAGCTCTGTCTCCAGCGCGGGGAACAGCTCACTCATGAAGCGCCGCGCCTCACAGTACACTACTCACTAGGGGTCGTGGCGCTCCACGTGCGCCACCAGCGCCACCAGCTCTGTCTCCAGCGCGGGGAACAGCTCACTCATGAAGCGCCGCGCCTCACAGTACACTACTCACTAGGGGTCGTGGCGCTCCACGTGCGCCACCAGCGCCACCAGCTCTGTCTCCAGCGCGGGGAACAGCTCACTCATGAAGCGCCGCGCCTCACAGTACACTACTCACTAGGGGTCGTGGCGCTCCACGTGCGCCACCAGCGCCACCAGCTCTGTCTCCAGCGCGGGGAACAGCTCACTCATGAAGCGCCGCGCCTCACAGTACACTACTCACTAGGGGTCGTGGCGCTCCACGTGCGCCACCAGCGCCACCAGCTCTGTCTCCAGCGCGGGGAACAGCTCACTCATGAAGCGCCGCGCCTCACAGTACACTACTCACTAGGGGTCGTGGCGCTCCACGTGCGCCACCAGCGCCACCAGCTCTGTCTCCAGCGCGGGGAACAGCTCACTCATGAAGCGCCGCGCCTCACAGTACACTACTCACTAGGGGTCGTGGCGCTCCACGTGCGCCACCAGCGCCACCAGCTCTGTCTCCAGCGCGGGGAACAGCTCACTCATGAAGCGCCGCGCCTCACCCCCCGTGCGCCGCGCCTCCCCGCGCTCGCCACCCTCGCTTCGCTCGCCATCGCCACCGTCACTCTGAAATTTTATATTTAGCATGTCACAAAATATAACAAATTTTCGCTTATATTCCGTGACTCGCAATGTTACCTTGAGGTCGACGTCCAAAAAGAAGAATTGCGCGCAGAAGTCTTGCTCAGTATTGCACATGTTTTCCACCAGACTCAGCACCTGCCGACACACGACGACGGGTTCAAAGGTGGCAAAAAACTGTATTCGTTAGGGTAGTGTCGTGTTGTGCACAACTCACGGTGTCGAGCGGCTCGTCGGCGCGGTCGGGCGGCGCGCCGGCCAGCGTGCTGCGCGCCTGCTCGCACGCCGCGCGCAGCTCGCGCTCGTACACGCGCGCCCACGTGCCCACGTACACCTGCACACGCACACACGGTCAGCCGGCCCACGCCCCGCAGTACACACAGTACCCTAGCGGGGCGGCGCATACCTTGGCCAGCGCGTCGAACGCCTTCTCGTCCATGTCCTTGAGCCAGCGCATGGCGGGCGCGTAGGGCAGCAGCTCGGCGTGGTGGCGGCGCGCGCGGCCCTCGGGCGCCGGCTCGGACGGACAGCCGAGCGGGATGTGCGCCGCCTCGTTGCCGAGGTGGATGAGCGCGTTGTTGAGGTGCCGCGCCAGCGCCGCCGCTAGCTGCGAGTGTGCATGACTTGTACATGTGGACAGTGAGAGTCTGCCTTGCTACCAGTTACATATTAACCTTCAGGCTAAAACGGCCTTGGCCCGGGGCGGCACGATCCGCCCCTAGCATCCATATTTCTTCTAGCTTGCCGCTATATATATTTTCATGTACGTTCAAGAAAATTAATTTATTTTAATACATGGAGGACTTACAGCTTATAAATACAGACAAAAAGGAAAGCATAGTCAACAGGAAGCCAATTACAAATCCTCACGTATAGACTTATAATAATAATTTATGGTGTGAGCACAAAAACAAAAAAAACTCACTGCTTTAATAAGAAGAAGAAATATAAATACTTGGTTTGCAATTATATGACTGATGAGAAAGAAAATAATAATTAATAAAAACAGAAACAAACAATATAACGTACCGCTACTTGAAAAATTTGAGGCTAAGCACCTTCTGGCCGAATTCACATTGATTGTGATTGGATCTAAATCATATTCGTTGCATATATCATTGAAATGTCTGTTTGCGCGCACAATATAACTGTTCCGCCTATAATTCGAAGAAGTATGAGTGTGGATTGAACCGAAATATTTTACATGGCACATTGAAATAAAATTTTGACAATAACTCGGGGTTATCAATGTTGTTACTGAGGATTTTCAACAAGAATAAACAGTCAGCAATCTTACGTCGATCTACCAGTGGTAGCAGATGATACTTCTTCCAGAGTCCTAGATAATTGGTTGAGTGACATGGAATCTTTTGATAAAAGCAAAGATATTTTATGAAACGTCTTTGGATGTTTTCAATGCGGTCAATGTATTTATGAATAGCTGTTCCCCGCGGCTTCGCTCCCGTGGACCACCCCACTGGAACCGTTTTCGAGATAAAAAATAGCCTATGTCACTCGGGAATAATGTAGCTTTCTATTGGTAAAAGATTTTTTTAATTTGGTCCAGTAGTTTGGGAGCCTATTCGGTACAAACAAACAAAAAAACTTTCCTCTTTATAATATTAGTATAGACTAGCTGTTACCCGCGACTTCGTCCGCGTCAAACTCGTAAAATAGTACATTGTTCACCGAGAGGAGAAAGTGACCGATTACCGTCGAGGGTGTCGTTTGAAGCCCGAGCCGTAGGCGAGGGCTTTAAAACACCCGAGATCGGGAATCGCACTTTCTCGCGAGTGATACATAGTGCTTTATACTACACCTACGAGGAAAATAAAAAACTAAATCTTTACTAATTGAAATTTATATTGAAATTGTTGCAGTTAGTGACTCAAACAACACACAAATTGAAAATGGCGCCAATGGCGTCTGCAATTCACATGTTCTTTTTTCAAATTGTTTGACACCATCCAACACACAGCTAGTGGCCAGTGTCATTTTGCGAACTTGGAGATAATAACTCACTGTAAAAACTTTTTGGCTTTTGATATTTAGGTTACCAGCGCATAGTCTTACCCAAAATTAAAAAAGAAAAACCACGTAAGAAATGGATTTTCATACACTTTTCTCTCCCGCTCAGATGCGTTTTCTCGCCGCATATTTGTTCGATCTGCAATGACGTACTTTCTACCGTAAATTTGATAAAGTATCAAGGTACTTTCCGAGCAGGTGTAGTATAAAATATATTTTTATCTTGTTCTAATTTAGTATTAGATTCGGATTAATTTCTTAATTTAATCATTAAGGACTGAGAAAAGTAATTTTTTTAAGGGAACTTTCAAGCAAAGCCGACATTGTTGAATAATTACGTAACTTGAACACATGATTTTTTTTTTATGGAGATATATGCATTATTTTTAACCGACTTCCCAAAAAGGAGGAGGTTTCTCAATTCGACCGTATATTTTTTTTTTATGTGTGTTCGCGGATAACTTCGTCGTTTATGAACCGATTTTGATGATTATTTTTTTGTTGGAAAGGAGATATACCAAGGGTGGTACCATGATCTGATGAAGGAAACCAGGATCTGATGATGGGATCCTAGAGAAATCGAGGGAACTCTATATATTATATTATAGGCATACATATACCGATTTTGGTATTTTCATCAATAATGCAATTCAAAAATTTGCACTCAGAAAGTATCTTTTGGTGAAGAAGAACTGATGAAGAAGACCACAATGGCTACTGGAACTAAAATAATGTATCCTAGTCGTGTTTAGGCTTATTGGAATCGCTATGGATATGCTTTGGCTATAAATGATTTTCGGGTTCCCTCTATCTGGCAGAATCTTGATACTCCGAAATTTATTAGGCACTAGCTGACCCGCCAAACTTTGTTTTGCCATAAAACACCAAACATTCATCTACCCTACATTACTCTACCTACCCTACCCTACCTACCCTACCCTACCTACCCTATCCTACCTAACCTACCGTACCTACCCTAACCTACCCTACCCTACCTACCCTACCCTACATACCCTACCCTACATAAGAACCTTCTCCTAACAATAACGAACACAACAAAAAAAGAATAAGCGAGATTTCGCTTCCGTCCAGCCGTTCACGCGTGATGCCGTGACCAAGGGAAATCGGGATTCATTTTTATATATATATAAAGGGTCTTTCAACAAGGACGGGTCGATGTTAAAATTGAATAAAACAAGATGTGTGTGAGATATTAACGAAAGAATAATGGCAGGTATAGGTTATACATTGTTTTAGCTGAGATTAAATTCGAAAGTCTTTAAATGAAAAATATCTGGTTTAACTCAGGGTGATGTTCTGAATTAGTTTGTGCAAGAATTTTTGTTCGAGAATGTAGAGAATAATAGATATTCAGTCATAAACTTTTGTAGGTTATGTCTGGGTAGCTTTTAATAATGTGTTTAATAGGTAATATTATTCAATTTCGTGGAAGTAAAAGGGGAATATCGCATTAGTATTTCCCTTGTGAACGTTACCCCAACAGGAAAGTGACTCCTAGAGTGATATGAGTGGAACGTATACTTAGTGCGTAATCTGCTGTGAATGTGCGCCACATTAAAAATAAGTGCGTGTCGTAGTTTTTGAAAAAAACGGAAAAAACGATTCCTGCTAGGGTAACGTTGTTCCAGCAGGAAAATTCTAAACGAATGATCGGAATGAGAAATATTGTACATGGACAGAGAGCTTATAGTTGTGCAAAAATGTGCGCCGAAAATATAGTTGGTGCGTCATCAGGTTTTCGAGATATTGCATTTCCTGCTGGAGTAACGTTTTGAAGAATCGTGTATCTCTAAAACCATTGTACGTTCGCCTGTAGAATAAACATACACGAGTAGCTTTTGTATGTACCACAAGTATGTGCGTTTAGTCATACATATATAGTGAAAATATTCAGCTTAGAATGTTTCTTATTAAGTAGATTTAATGAAAAAGCTAAACATATAAACAAAGGCTGGTTATCCGACCAAATTCGAATGACTACGAAAAAGCTATATATTTTTGACTAAACGCACATACTTGTGGTTTACACCTACCTATCTTGGGTTGAGTCAGTTTCTTGTATTTTGCCGTCAAAGTTATGACAACCTCGTTTTGACTTTTAGCAATATTATTCGATAACGCAAGCATGTATGCTTTTGAAACTTTTTATGGTTATTACAAGCGTCAAGATGGACTGAATACAGTTTTCAGCGAGCTTATACGTTTTCTCATTTAGGCGCTGCGAACATTTTTCGGGTTTTCTAAAAAGCGCATTTACTTGAAAATTATAAATATTTCCTTAAATCTAATTCCGGCACAAATACGCACATACTCGTGTATGTTTATTCTACAGGCGCACGTACAATGGTTTTAGAGATACACGATTCTTCAAAACGTTACTCCAGCAGGAAATGCAATATCTCGAAAACCTGATGACGCACCAACTATATTTTCGGCGCACATTTTTGCACAACTATAAGCTCTCTGCCCATGCACAATATTTCTCATTCCGATCATTCGTTTAGAATTTTCCTGCTGGAACAACGTTACCCTAGCAGGAATCGTCTTTTCCGTTTTTTTCAAAAACTACGACACGCACTTATTTTTAATGTGGCGCACATTCACAGCAGATTACGCACTAAGTATACGTTCCACTCATATCACTCTAGGAGTCACTTTCCTGTTGGGGTAACGTTCACATTTCCCTTACCTAGTTATTTTAGCATGAAATGTGTAGTATACTCTTTTTATTTAAACTAAGTGACTTTGACGTGTATCAAAAGGTTGTCGTCAACAACCAAGCTATATTTTTTTTAGACTTGGGTACTAATCTTTTTGCCAATCATTAATTGAAAGTAATTCATTTATTTCTACTACACTACAATATTCTTACCTACCTGCAAGGAACATCTACACTTAGACATAAACTGTATTGTTAACTCATTTACTGCAATAAATACAATAATGATATTATTACTTAATATAGTTACTACTTGTCACTTAGCAGATAAAATATATAATGGCAACACTATGCTAAAGAAATGAACCAAAAAATCAAATTACTTTTATTTATTATGTTTTTTTTTAATCTATTTTGGACCAGGCCTAATTATACTTTAAAAAATATAGACATTTAATAGAATGTCTTTCGTATACATATAACTCACTTTTCAAATTTCGCCATTGTTCTTTATTTTTTATTTAAAAGGCCCATTTATGCCAATTATGGATGGAATATGACATCGTTCAAATGTCCGCTGCGGCTTCGTATGGTGGCACGAATCCGAGAGGTCCAATTTTTAATGACTCTGCTGCATAGATCCGGCTGAATCCGAGCGATGGCCTGCGTTATGTTGGCTTTCAGGGCAACGGTCGAATGTGGTTTATTGGCATAGACCTGCGACTTCAGAAAACCCCACAAGAAAAAGTCTAGCGGAACTCTAACTCTACCCTCAAACCGTTCATGCAGAATGTCGATTGTGTCGTTCGCTGTGTGGCAAGTAGCGCCATCTTGCTGGAACCACATGTCGTTCACGTCCATATTGTTCAATTCAAGCCAAAAGAAATTGTTTATCATTGATCTGTAGCGCTCGCTCGATCTATGCAGCAGAGTCGAGATGGATGGAATATGATTTTGTAAACAAGCATATTACAAATTAGATGATTATATTCAAGATAAGAATGCTTGGAAACATGCTGGTCCTGCTCCGTAGGGCAATCTTTAGTGTAGAAACTATCAAAATGGTTAATTTGTGTACGGTATATTCATAATTATTATAATAACGCTTTATTTTCTTCTCTATTTGTTTAAAAAATTTACTCGCACACTGTTCCGTTGTTGTTGAATTAGGTAATTTACCTATGTTTACAATATTTGTAAGTATGTGAGAACCATGTTCCTATTTATCAAGTGAAGGACCTGTTAGTGCTTGTAATACTTTATACTTAGTACTTGTTTTTATATTTAGTATAGTAGTGCTGGGTGCATCGTTCTCACGTATAAGAATATATTAATGTATGTACTATTTATGTTAATATTGTAAAAAGCCTTTATTTTTTTAAAAGAGTAAGTATGGAGTTTCTTGTGCATTCTTCTCCATATCAACCTACTTTTCCGAATGCACGGTAGAATTTAAATATGGTAACTTTTACAACACGGTAAATTTTTTAACGTTCAAAAGTGCCGCATAATGGCCTAGTTGAAATAAATACATTTGATTTGATTTGCATATTTTTTTTTTAATATAATCATTGTTTGGCCGAATGTTTCTATGCCCGAATTTACAATGGCTTACTTTTAAGATGGCAGAATTTTATTTGGCATAATTTCACTTGGCATATTATGAAGATGGCAAGCCGAAGCTGCGGTGGTGAGCGTTAAAACCATCTGCGACGATAAGCTCGCGTGGGACCGCCGGGGCCCCGCAGCGCCATGCCTGTTGTATGCTGCATGCTCAATTGCATTCTTGCTTGCATGTTGCATGCTTGCTGCCTGCTCACTTGCATGCTAGCTTGCATGCTTGCTGCATGCTCACTTGCATGCTTGCTTGAATGTTGCATGCTTGCTGTATGCATGGTGTATGCTTGTTTGAATGCTGCATGCTTGCTGCATGCATGGTGTATGCTTGTTTGCATGCTGCATGCTAGCTGCATGCATGGTGTATGCTTGTTTGCATGCTGCATGCTAGCTGCATGCATGGTGTATGCTTGTTTGCATGCATGGTGTATGCTTGTTTGCATGCTGCATGCTTCATACAGCGAATTACAACAAATACAAAAATGTGTTCAATCAGTTTTTATTATGGTATAAAATACAAAATTAATCTAACTATGAATTATCTGTAATGTGATAGATAATTATTTCAATTAATATGGATATGAAATGTATGCCAAAAGACGATTCTGACTGTGAACTTTCTGCGATATGATGGTTCTGCCTTTTAATGAGTATCGATATGAAATTTATGCCTAAAGATGATTCTGACTTACAAAATTATGAGTTTGAATGTATGATAAATGAGTGTATGCCAAGCGATTTAATGCGAAATGATGTTTATGCTATCCGTTGTTATGCATAGTAATATTATGACATAAAAAGTTCTGCTATAAAAGGTAGACCCATGAATTTCATGTTAATGGGAGATACCTACCAAAACTAAAAAGAGGAAAATAAAAAACTTTTTAACAAAAAATCAAACCGACTTCCAAAACAAAACACAACAAAGCGAAAAATAACTTTCTTTTCCGAAGTCGGTGTCTTTTGTACCCATTGTTTTCCGTTATTCGACACCGACTTCGGAAAAGAAAGTTATTTTTCGCTTTGTTATATTTTACATGAATATCACCTGCTCATATGTAAAAACGATTACATTATGACAATCATGTTTCCATAGGCGTACCCAGCTTCTGGCCTAGGGGGGGGCAAGTCAGATATTTTAGGTCGGATCGTCCGCGGCTGTTTTGTCATACACACTACACAAACACACTTACATGAAACATTAGGTATGTGTAGTGTAGTGTGTAAGGCAAACAGCCGCAAATGATCCTGCTTTATAGGTAAAGTAAATTTTCGAATGTCCATATCTATCTTTATTATTGCTCAGAGGAATGTATGTGCATGTCACAATCACAACATAATATCAATCAGACAGATTTCTATAATTTAATATAGACACTGAATGAATATTTTTTATTCACCTACGTTTGATTTAGTTTTAGCTCCTTCAAAACAATAACATGTCAAATGAAATAATTTATTTCAAGTAAATGCTAGTCGCTCGCAACTCCCTACCGAAGATTACCGAATACAGCCGAGCGTCCGCCATCGTTTCACGCGGTAGTGTCTACTGCGCGGTTTATTTAAAAGTTATAAGGCCTAAGGCCCCGTTTACACTTTGATTAGTAATTAGGCGAGTTCATACATGTTCTGCGAGATTTCCAGGGGGTCCGGTCGCTGGTACGCCCATGAGTCCGGTCAAGTTAGATCAAAACTAGGGTTGGGTTTGCAGTAATTCGCATAGAGCTGAAAATTGGTACGAATGTTCGGAACACCATTATAAATGAAATGCATGTTTCTAAATGTATCTGGTAAACAACAATAACAAACACGGGTCCACTAACACGTAATATTCATTACGACTAATTAATTTATACTCAAAACTTCCAAATCGTCCATCAGGTGGGTATCTATATATATAAATAAAAAGCTTTTTTACAAAAAAATACTACCGACTTCCAAATAAAAAGGAATTATAAAGTGAAAAATAACTTTATTTTTGGAAGTCGGTGTCTTTGGTAGGTACCATTTTATGCGTTATGGACACCGACTTCCAAAAATAAAGTTATTTTTCACTTTATAGTTCCTTTTTATTTGGAAGTCGGTAGTATTTTTTTGTAAAAAAGCTTTTTATTTTTCACTTTTTAGTTGTACCTACCTAATAGGCAAGTTGGTTAAGGTACCTATAACGCCAGAATAGATTACCCGAAAATCATGAAAATTGAACAAAACCGGTGAAATGAGAGATCTGCGTACCCCTTAAGAGCGTACTGGCGTGATGTTTTGTTATGAAATGGTATTAACAATAAACAGACATGCGATTGCAGCAATCCCGAGAGATTTTCCGTAATTTATTGAAGAGTTCTGTTGTATATCTTCGAAGTTCTTCATCAGATCTTTACCAAATCAAAATGGGACCAATTTCGAAACATACTACAATGAGCTTGAGCTTTCGGTGAAGGAAAACATCGTGAGGAAACCATAGCACGGTGGTAGGGTACTTTGTAGTACCCGCCTGGCTGGCAACCACCCTCAAGTTGAAAATCTGTCGCCAAGCACCTTCCGGTGTGTTCCGAGAGCAGCACTTGAGAGCCAGTTCCCTTCTAGGCTTTGTGTGCTTACCACCATCGGCCACATCATCACTGACCACGGTGAGATTGTGGTCAAACACAGGCCTATACAAAGTAAAAAAAAAAAAAAAAAAAAAAAAAAAAAAATACTCATTCAAACAAAAAAATAATTTTCAAAATCGGTCCAAAATTGACGGAGATATGCGTGAACATACACAAAAAAAAAAAAAAAAAAAAAAAAAAACATAGAACCTCCTCCTTTTTGGTAAGTCGGTTAAAAATGAATCCCTATTTCCCTTGGTCACGGCATCACGCGTGAACGGCTGGACCGATTTCGCTTATTCTTTTTTTGTTGTGTTTGTTATTGTTAGGAGAAGGTAATAATGAAAAAAAAAATAAGAAAAAAAAATTGGTACCTTAGGGTAGTTATGTAGGTAGGATAGGTAGGGTAGGGTAGGTAAGCTAGGTAGGGTAGGTAGGGTAGGGTAGGGTAGGGTAGGTAGGGTAGGGTAGGTAAGGTAGGTAGGGTAGGTAGGATAGGGTAGGGTAGGTAGGGTAGGGTAGGTAGTGTAGGGTAGTTAGGGTAGGGTAGGTAGGGTAGGTAGGGTAGGTAGGGTAGGTAGGGTAGGTAGGGTAGGTAGGGTAAGGTAGGTAGGGTAGGTAGGATAGGGTAGGGTAGGTAGGGTAGGGTAGGTAGTGTAGGGTAGTTAGGGTAGGGTAGGTAGGGTAGGTAGGGTAGGTAGGGTAGGTAGGGTAGGTAGGGTAGGTAGGGTAGGTAGGGTAGGTAGGGTAGGTAGGGTAGGTAGGGTAGGTAGGGTAGGTAGGGTAGGTAGGGTAGGTAGGGTAGGTAGGGTAGGTAGGGTAGGTAGGGTAGGTAGGGTAGGTAGGGTAGGTAGGGTAGGTAGGGTAGGTAGGGTAGGTAGGGTAGGTAGGGTAGGTAGGGTAGGTAGGGCAGGTAGGGCAGGTAGGGCAGGTAGGGCAGGTAGGGCAGGTAGGGCAGGTAGGGCAGGTAGGGCAGGTAGGGCAGGTAGGGCAGGTAGGGCAGGTAGGGCAGGTAGGGCAGGTAGGGCAGGTAGGGCAGGTAGGGCAGGTAGGGTAGGTAGGGTAGGTAGGGTAGGTAGGGTAGGTAGGGTAGGTAGGGTAGGTAGGGTAGGTAGGGTAGGTAGGGTAGGTAGGGTAGGTAGGGTAGGTAGGGTAGGTAGGGTAGGTAGGGTAGGTAGGGTAGGTAGGGTAGGTAGGGTAGGTAGGGTAGGTAGGGTAGGTAGGGTAGGTAGGGTAGGTAGGGTAGGTAGGGTAGGTAGGGTAGGTAGGGTAGGTAGGGTAGGTAGGGTAGGTAGGGTAGGTAGGGTAGGTAGGGTAGGTAGGGTAGGTAGGGTAGGTAGGGTAGGTAGGGTAGGTAGGGTAGGTAGGGTAGGTAGGGTAGGTAGGGTAGGTAGGGTAGGTAGGGTAGGTAGGGTAGGTAGGGTAGGTAGGGTAGGTAGGGTAGGTAGGGTAGGTAGGGTAGGTAGGGTAGGTAGGGTAGGTAGGGTAGGTAGGGTAGGTAGGGTAGGTAGGGTAGGTAGGGTAGGTAGGGTAGGTAGGGTAGGTAGGGTAGGTAGGGTAGGTAGGGTAGGTAGGGTAGGTAGGGTAGGTAGGGTAGGTAGGGTAGGTAGGGTAGGTAGGGTAGGTAGGGTAGGTAGGGTAGGTAGGGTAGGTAGGGTAGGTAGGGTAGGTAGGGTAGGTAGGGTAGGTAGGGTAGGTAGGGTAGGTAGGGTAGGTAGGGTAGGTAGGGTAGGTAGGGTAGGTAGGGTAGGTAGGGTAGGTAGGGTAGGTAGGGTAGGTAGGGTAGGTAGGGTAGGTAGGGTAGGTAGGGTAGGTAGGGTAGGTAGGGTAGGTAGGGTAGGTAGGGTAGGTAGGGTAGGTAGGGTAGGTAGGGTAGGTAGGGTAGGTAGGGTAGGTAGGGTAGGTAGGGTAGGTAGGGTAGGTAGGGTAGGTAGGGTAGGTAGGGTAGGTAGGGTAGGTAGGGTAGGTAGGGTAGGTAGGGTAGGTAGGGTAGGTAGGGTAGGTAGGGTAGGTAGGGTAGGTAGGGTAGGTAGGGTAGGTAGGGTAGGTAGGGTAGGTAGGGTAGGTAGGGTAGGTAGGGTAGGTAGGGTAGGTAGGGTAGGTAGGGTAGGTAGGGTAGGTAGGGTAGGTAGGGTAGGTAGGGTAGGTAGGGTAGGTAGGGTAGGTAGGGTAGGTAGGGTAGGTAGGGTAGGTAGGGTAGGTAGGGTAGGTAGGGTAGGTAGGGTAGGTAGGGTAGGTAGGGTAGGTAGGGTAGGTAGGGTAGGTAGGGTAGGTAGGGTAGGTAGGGTAGGTAGGGTAGGTAGGGTAGGTAGGGTAGGTAGGGTAGATGTTTGGTGTATTTATGGCAAAACAAAGTTTGTCGGGTCAGCTAGTTAATAATATTTTTGCATTAAATTTCGGATAATTTTAGTCAATTCTCGTAACACTGTATTATCGTGAAATTTCTTGAACGTTATGACGTCACCAATATGGCGACCAATCATGGCCTGTTCGTAGACAGGTGGTTCTTTTTAAAATTTTATCGATTTTCAATTGTTTATAATAAATTTAAAAAAAAATGTATAAGAGATTTTTGCAACGGCAATATAATTTATGATATGTAAAGTTTCAAAATACATTTTAAAAAATCGTATTTTTTTTTTATTTCTTCAACCCAATTGACAACATGAAAATAAATGAGCCCTGGATCCGCCCCTGTAATGGAATCTCCATCGAAATCGTGGGACTCTTCAAATATTATATGGTATTTCGATCAACATAGTATTTGCATTCAGAAAGTATCATTTGATGAAGTCGAATTAATGTTGAAGGCCACAGATGGCCACTGCAACTTCTTAATGATCAGTATGACACGGGCAATAAGATACCTATCTCGACGAATAGTTCAGCTCATAGTCGCTTAGTCGCGCGAAGCAAACTATCGGAATCGTCATGATATTTATGTACTCTGGCTATAAACGATTTTCATGGTAATATACCAAAAGTAAAAGAGAAATAAACTTTTTTTAAACAAAAAAGAATAAACTACTATACCAAATTATATTACTATATTACTTCCAAAGCAAAATACCGCAAAGCGAAAAATAATTATGTTATCACGTCACGCCTCACCTGGTCACGCGCGCGGGTGAGGCGGCGCAGGCGCTCGCGCACGGCGGCCAGGCGCCGGCGCGGCGCGGGCGCGGCCCCCTCGGCGCGCAGCGCGGTGCGCAGCGCCTCGCCCGCCGCCAGCGCGCGCGCGCGGCCCTCCGCCGACGTCAGCGACACCTCGGCCAGCGAGTCCAGGTCGCGCAGCGGCGGCGCATCCAGCCACGCGTACACGTCGCCCAGCTCGCCCAGCAGCGCGCGTGCGTTGGCGTCAGCGCGCGCGGCGTCGGAGCGCGCGTGCGGCGCGGCGGGTGCGGCGCGGGCCAGCTCGTCGTAGCGCCGCAGCCGCTGCTGCAGCGCTGCGCCGGCGGCCAGCCCCGCCTCTAGTCGCTCTGCCAACGCGGCGCCAGCGCCACCGCTCTCGGTGGCGGCAGCCAGCATTCCGGCCACGTTGAGCGCGTCGAGGCGCGCCAGGCGGCTGCCGAGGCGCCGCACGCGCCGCTCGGCGTCAGCGTCGGCGGGCTCGGCATCCTCCAATAGCGCGCCGAGCGCCGCATCCGATGGCGTCACATCGTCGCCACCCTGATACGTCCACTTTTTTTTTGTTAGTCACCAATAATGCAACCTTTTTGTAATTACTGTTACACATTCACAATTAGATGGAGTAAATTAAATGTTCTGGCAAATATTACATTCTGTTAGACTCATATTTTTGGTATCTTATTTTTTCCTTTTTCTAAATTTATTTAGCTGCTGCTCCACTAGAGCTCATCCTGTTAATGATGAGTAATGCTGGACACCAGTCCTGTTTGCACACAAGTTGCAGCATTATGCTGAGCAATCACCATTGTGTGGGATGTGACTCATTTCATCCTCAATTTTTTGTATTTTTAATGTACGTGCCATATTAGGTACTAATAAACAACTTTTTTTGAACCCTGTAATACATTAGACAGACTGGCCAACAACCTTGACTTCATGGTGCACGATTAGGGTTCACATTTATAATATTATAGTGGGATAATTAACAAATCATCATTCTCTTGCCCTCACTATTACCGATATTTATTTGGGATGGGCACAACTTGTCTCCTCTTTCCATATTTCTCAAAAAGTCATCATCTGGCCACTCTTAACTCTCAACTTCTTACTTGATGTCATCTTTCACACGGTCTGTTTGGGGTTGGGGTGAGATTAAGGTAAACTAAGATAGATATATTTCAGTAACACAAATGGGATAACAATTAAAACTAAATAGGTGAATGAGATGAGATAGAGTTGTGCCCGATATGCTATCGGAAAGCATACTGACTGTAGGCATAGAGTGCCGTGTAGCAATTACTAAGACTTGTTTATTATTGTTTGGTGACTGACCCGAACAGTCTATCAATACTTTCTTAGTTCTGCCACAACGCCACAACCCTTAAAGCCATCTACTTTCATACTCAAAACTTTACTCACAACATCTGAAGATGTTGACCATGACAACTAATTTTCACATAAATGTTTGGCCACTGGTGCTACTTTGAGACATCTTCTTTCATAGTAATTTCTTAATCTATCCATTCGCGTAACAACATATATCCCTCTTGGCATTACTATCGAAAGGTTTGTGTAGAAGTGTAGCAGAACAATCCCACAGTGCCACAGACAAGGGGGCAGCGCTATCGTAGCACACCACTCACCACGTCGGCACAGGGCTGCTCCTTACTGCTATCCCATTCACGCTGCAGAGTCGTCTCTTCGTACTTCATATTGTTACAAGGCAACGATTCCTTTAAGCAACTTTACTCGAATGTATGCTTGTCGTGGTTTCAATAACGATAACACAGAGATGTGTTTCAGCTTTTGATACCGCTTATGAAATTACACGTACTATTGTTGTAAATTAACTTCGCTTACACATTAAAGCGCGGTGTAAACCGAATTTTAACAGCCAAATTTGCCGTAAATATTTTGTTTTAATTCTCCTTCGTAACAAAACAACAAATAAATACTGTGACTGTGACTGACAGTCTGACATACTGACAATGACATTACACTGCACTGACATAATTTAATAGTTCTATCACCGTCAGCTGTCAGGTTATCTTGCAGGTTGTCACTTGCTGTCATCAAAAACACAGAGTACATTTCAATATACTGAAATAGAGTTTCAGTATATTGAAATGTACTCTGTGATAGAGACCAATCTCGTTCCGTGGAACGCGTCATTTGCGTTCTTGAAGAAACTAGCGCCATCTGACCTATATAGTTAGAACTAAACCTTTGATATAGCTGTGTGTGTGAGTGTGCGGGTGTGCGTAGGTGTGTGTGTGTATGTAAGGGTTTAATTTTATTCTATAGAACTGTAATGTTCGTTAACTGTAATGCACATCATAACATAGTAACATACGTAGTATCTCTAAGTCGTCTGTGATCATAACCTGTGATAATAACACAGAAAGATCACAAAAATAAACAAAATATCGCAAAATACCGGGCGCAAGCGTCAGATATCAGCAGACATTTGTAAATTGGGGTAACCAGTTTATGGTTCATAAAACCACCAAGGGAAATTTACCACCCTAATGAAAATTTGCAAAATGATTGTAAAAGTTATTGCTATATGTTTTAATTAATCAAAAAATAATAAAATGTCACACTGTGCGATAAATGTAATTAAAACCAGTAAAATTATTCATAACATAAAATATTTTTTATATCACAGAAGTTGGTTAAAAATATACTATTTTAGTAGTAATATGCTACCTACTAGGCAATATTGACAAATTATGATTTTGTTTAGCGCCATCTAGTTTAACAAGTTAGTAAAAAAATCACAATTGTAATCCAACAAAATTAAAAAACACATTATGAGTTATTTTGTACAGTGACTACATATGCTTCGTGATTTTGTATCATTGTACCCATTGCTGTCCCCAGTTTTTTGTACTAAGATTGAACGCCCTGATCAAAAATGAATGACCACAACCCATGGACTTATTAATATAGTTATAATTAAGTCCATGCCACAACCCCACTAGTTTTTCCTACCTCATTGACCACAAGGGCCACTCCCGCCGTTTCCAAAATTGACAGCTAAACTTGACAGATTCACTAGGGTTGCACTATATCGATTCCAAATTTAAAAAAAGATTAGGTTGTATACAAACATAAATACATCGAACCGTCTAAACATACATCATATCATGATTCTTCTTCTTCCTTCCCTTGTCCCATTATTTGGGGTCGGGTCTCCTCACTTTCCTGCGCCAAGCTATTCTGTCTTGGGTTGTCTGAGGCCTTAGTGCGAGTTTTTTAACCTACTCACTCGTGATACCGTAAACGATCTCTTATGTCAAAATGTATAGAAAAAAAGAGGTTTCTCCTTACCGCCGCAGACAGCGCTTATCCAGTTTCAATACAAATTGAGGTTTACGTTAACGCGATTGACGGTGAGTAAAAACTCGCACTAAGGCTACTGTTCGGGCAATTGGGCTTGCTTGAGGTCTCTTTCTATAGTGGACCACCAGGTCAATGGCGGGCGGCCTCTACCTCTTTTTTGTTCCGGTAGGCGTAGAGCGATTTGCATCACATGGTCCTCATTACGTCTCTTGACGTGCCCATACCAACGAAGGCGGTTTTCGGTCATTTTATCGGTGACAGGCGCCACTTTGAAGCTTCCTCTTATGTGTTCGTTTCGCACCCTGTCATGCCGAGTCACACCTCCCGCCCATCTAAGCATCTTCATTTCGTTGGTATGGACCTTTTGTTCATGCGTTTTCTTTGTCGTCCAGCATTCGGACCCAGATAATAACGCTGGACGGACTGCCGTTTTGTACACTTTGCCCTTTGTTTTTATGGGAATACGTGGGTCACACAGTACACCAGTAAGTGACCGCCATTTTTGCCACGCGACGCTGATTCTGTGAGTTACATCCGCATCGACGTAAGCGTCTGTTGTGAGCATAGAGCCGACATACTTTTAATTTTTCTACTGTGGGAATAGGCGTCGACCCAATGTAGATAGTCTCCGATGTCGCGTCTCCACTGAAGGGACATTTCAGGTACTCGGTTTTGCTCCTGCTAACCCTCAGGCCGTACCGTTCCAGGGATTGTGTCCACGTATTCAAAAGCTCCTGCATATGTCGCGAGTTGTCAGCGGCCAGAACGATGTCGTCAGCGTAAAGCATAGTCCACGGCAGTGGGAACGGTTTAGCCCCGGTGAGATAGTCCATCACCAGGTTAAACAAAAGCGGACTCAGAGCAGAACCCTGATGGACGCCCACTTTGACTTCAAATGCTTTACTAAGCCCCGCTAGGCTTCGCACTCTTGTGCTAGCCCCGTTGTACATATCCGTGACTAGGTCAATATAAAACTCTGGTATATTCTGAGCACGAAGAGCCTGTCACACTATCTTACGCGGTACTCGATCGAAAGCTTTTTCTAGATCGATAAATGTTAGGTGTAGGTATTTTTGTTTTTTTTTTTTTCTTTATTTGTTTTGGGGTTTTTAATTAAACAAATATGTCAACCCCATCGTGCCTTATACCATTGTAACATTATTATTTATAATTAACACATAAACTATACTAAACAATTAAACAATATCTAAAACACTTTGTGGTAAAGATAGAAGTCACCGATGAAGAACTGTTATTAAATGATATAACTTTTTGGCGCCTTCTGAAGTTGGTTGGGATAAAATTGATTGTATTACTCCCACGTTAAGCCTATTTAAGTCTAATTCTCTCAAAAGTGACTCCCTCTCACGCTTGTTGCGGACACAATCCATCAGCAAATGCTGCACGTCCTCAATTTGATTACATTCTCTGCAATTCGGTGAATCAGTTTTATTCATAAGAAATGCAAACTTCGCTGATGGATAGTGTCCAGAGCGAAGTCTTAAAATTAATTTTACATAATTCCTACTTAATTTATCGACATCGAACCAAGGCACACGCGAAGGCTCGCCTTGTATGCTCCTATACCATATACCTTTTTGCTGACTTATATTATCAAAGTGTTGTTTCCAGACTTTATAACAAATTACTTTACATTTAGATATGTATTCCCAATAATCAGGTAAGTAGTCAATTGTTGTTCCCTCTAATGTTGCTAATTTAGACAGTCGGTCAGCTTCCTCATTACCACTAGTCCAATGTGAGCTGGAACCCATTGCAACTTAATTTCTATATTATTCTTAAATAATAAAATAATATTTTCAAGAATATCATATGCTATCGATGCACCTCTGAAACCAGAGGCGCATCGAGCAATATGTTGTAATGCGTTTTTACTATCCGAAAAAACAACAACTCTTTTAAAATTCTGATTTCGGCTATAAAATATCGCTTGATAAATTGCAATGAGTTCCAGTGTCATTATTGATACATTACAGTTTATTTTAAAACCAAGATTAGTTCCTAAACTTTGGTCAAATATTCCTGCACCTTGACCGGAAATACCCTTAGAACCATCTGTAAAAATTTTGTGCCAATTACAATACATTGAGTTTAATTCAGATAAAACATCGAGCACTAATAAATTTGGATCATAATTGGATTTGGGAGCCTTTACACATTCTAGATCAACATTAATTACATTTTTAGTTATAATAGCAGTTGTCCAAGTTTCCAAACTATACATTTTGTGAATATCAGTTGAAAGAACATCTATGTGCTTTACATCATTATATATTTTAACTAATAAGGGTACTTTTTTGTTTTCCCAATATTTAATACTACAAAGGGCATTTAGATCCTCAATCAAGCTAACTGTCATATTGTGTGACCATGACATTATTTTTAAACAATATTTATAGGCTAAATACTCTCTTCTTACAAATAAAGGAGGTATACTCAAATCAGACTCCATTACATGGATTGGGGAACTACTGATATATCCACCTACAATTCTCATGGCTTGGTTCTGTAATTTATCTAGCCTCGAAACATGAGATTTTGCACTACAATCATACATAAAACACCCATAGTCAATTCGACTTCTAATCAGTGAAATGTATAACCTACGTATATGCTTTGTGTGTATGCCCCATGAGCTACCCGTTAGAACTTTTAATAGATTTAGAAATTTTAAACATTTACTAACTGTTTCATTTATATGTTTGCCCCAACGTAGACTTCTATCTAGCCACATACCTAGGTATTTAATGCATTCTGAGAAAACCAAGGTTTGCTCATTTACCTTTAGGGTAGGTAGTATTCTACGCCTGCCCCTACTGTACACACAAAAGGTAGATTTACTTGAAGATAATTCCAAACCAAGTTTTTCCAAAACCCCCACAATAGAATCCAACGCATTTTGTACATACACTTCACATACTTTAATATCTTTGTGTTTGACATAGAGAACAAAATCGTCTGCATATTGAGATACAACTACATCAAGCGGAAGCTGACACAGATCGTGAGTTATTAAGTTAAAAAGTAATGGGGACAAAGGATCTCCTTGAGCCAATCCTTTATTAGTCCACCTAACTGTTAACTCATCACTATTATCAGATTTGATCTTTAAATACCTATTACTCAAAAAAGCCCATATATAAGAACAAAATTTTGATCCAATTTCAAGTTTATCCAGAATACTAACTGCTACGTCAATCGAAACGTTATTATAGGCGTTTTGAATATCTAAGAAGCATGCTAATGTAGGGCAGTTTCTAGAAAATCCAATTTGGATATAGGTGACCAAACGAGTTAATGAATCAAGACATGAATAAGATCTTCTAAAACCAACAGTGCATGGTGATAATATTTTTTTTTTCTGCATACCTACCATTCCAATCGTTTTACTATCATTAAATGAAAGATTTTATATAAACATGAAATTAAAGATATAGGTCTTAATTTAGGATCAGAATTAGAATTACTAGCTTTAGGGATTGGAATTATTTGGATATGACGCCACTGTTGCGGTACAATACTAAATTTAAAAATATTATTGTATAGGTATATCAAGCAGATAAAATTTAATAAACACGGGTAGATTAGTGATCATAGAATATGATATACAATCATCGCCTGGAGCTGTATCCTTTTTTTTAAGACAGTTTTCAAGTTCTTGAATATTGAATTCACGTTCTAAGACATCATTGTTAGAAACAAACACAGGCGCTTGATTTGCAACATAATCGGGTGTTAATGCGTACAATAATTCTTTTTGTTTCTCAATGGGGGGGTAAGTTCTAAGTTTCTTATAGCCCTTTATCCAACGCATTCGTCGCCACATTTCAGACACTGATGTTACTTCATCGATTGAGTCACAAAATCTATGCCAGCCTACGGACTTTGCTTTTTGGATCAATATTTTTGATTCTCTAGTTTTTTCTTCTAGTTTGGACAAATTATCAGGGGTCGGGTTGCGCCGAAAATTAGATAAGCATAATCTACGCTGGGCTACTATTTTAGATAACTCCGGATTCCAGTATGTTCTTGGTTTAAATTTACTAGAGGGTTGACAACTACTTTTAATAAACGGAATATATTTATCTGCACTATTATTAATTTGAAGTAATAAATAATCATACATTTCTTGAACATTATCCCTTGGAGGGTTAAAATTGTGTGTAAGGTAATTCTGGTATTCCTTCCAATTAGCTTTAGAATAGTTTCTTTTTTTTTTTAATAAAAAAATCATCCGATATATTGATTGACATTTTAATAATCATGTGATCGCTACCCAAATTTTTGTTAAATACTTGCCAGTCAAATTTAATCGCAATGTCCGAAGAAGCGAATGAAATATCCGGTGAAGTTTCTTGCAAATTGCCGCTTACTAGTTTAACCCGTGTAGCCGCACAATTATTAAGAGAAACAAATGAGGTTTCAAGTGCCGCGTCTAATATTTGGGTACCTCTCATATCCGTTTTAACAGACCGGTGTCCGTTGAAGTCACAAGCTATCAATGTATTTTTTGAAAACAAAGAAAATATCTGTTCCCAGTCTGAAAACTGCGTTTGGACAGAAGATGGGCAATAAATAGCTACAACATTTTCTATGTCTTTACAATTTATCAATTTAACGCAAACAATTTCTATTCCACTGTTTCGAACTCGAACCGAACATAGGTGAGACCGTATGGATTTATGTACTAAAATTGAGACGCCTCCATAGGAATCATATCTATCCGATCTATAGATGTTATAACCATTAATATGAATATCAGTTTCACTATCTAACCATGTTTCACTCAGAATTGCTATGTGGACATTTTCCTGATTTAGGAGCTCAGAAAAGGGAATAAGTTTAGGACGGAGACTTTGAGAGTTCCATTGAAATAAGTTAATTTTTATATTTTTGCGTGTACTATTCATCATCTAAATTATCTACTAATTTTCCAAAAATCCCTCCACCAACCTACCTAGTAACACCTCCTTAATTTCTTCATAAATAATTTTAACTACCAATATAACTTTATCCTCAAAAGTACCTTCAGACTTGTAAATATTTTTAAACTCATTAATAAACTTTACTGACTGAAAAACTTATATCGTGATTGTTCGTTTCTCTCTCTATGTTCTTCATTCTGCGTTTTTCTTAGTTCTTTTCCAATCGGTTGTTTTAGAGCATTCTGACTTTTCTTAATATTCGTTTTTTTTCTCCCACCTCCATTTCTCCGAGCTGTATATATTGTATTCTCTGTGCTATATTGTTGATCTTGTTGTGATATTTCCATTTCTTCCTCTTCTTCCTGAGCTGACTTTTCGACAAATTCTTTTTGAATTTGTATTGATTCTGATTTGTTTCCAGAGGCAATACTAGCGTAGTTTTCAGCTCGGATTTCTAGGTTTGTAGGTTTTATTTATTTATTTTATAATTAATGTACACACAGTAAATACATAAAAACAACACATCAAGACAATAGAGTACAAAGGATCTGCTTATTTCTTAAGAAATTTCTACCAGCAGACCCGCGAAAAGGAAAAATGAAAAAGAAATGTAGACAATAGTGTGTGAGACCTGGAAGAGACGATAAGTGAACGACTTAAACTAAGATATAAAAACATAGGCACCTATACAAAGATGTAATATTGGATATATACTTACATAAATACATATTTTAAAATATATAGATTTTTAATATATATACATATGATTCTAAAGATCAGATTTGAGAGGAAAGATAATGCTCTTTTAAACGTGTTTTGAATAGTGAGATAGTATTCAAATCTCTGATGCTAGGCGGAAGAGAGTTCCACAATCTTATAGCATGGACAGAGAAGGAATAGGAATAATAGTTGGTTTTATGTGGTTGGGATTTAAGGAGGGATCTGAGATGTGATCTGCACAGTGCATCTTTAGGGCGAGCGTAAGAGAATCGCTCACGCAGATAGGAAGGATAGGACGGGTTATGCAAGATGTTGAAGAGGAGACATAAAATCCGAGTGTTCCTGCGAAGACGGATTGGGAGCCACTTGAGTTCCTTGCGAAGGTGAGAAACATGATCATACTTGCGTAGACCATAAACAAAGCGAATACATAAGTTTTGCAAGCGCTCAAATTTGTTTAATAGCTCCTCTGTAGCATCCAGGTAGCGATGTCAAAGAGATGTCAGCAAATTGACGGGGTCCGCTAGGGCCGATGCCTGCCTGGGTCGCGGATAAATTTGAAAAAGTGTTACCGCGGCCCTGGCTCAAGCAACTGAAGGAACACGGGTGGGTTTTAGTCAGTAAAAGTCTGACACGCCCTCCCGCTTAACCCAGAGTGGGAGAAGTCATTGGATGATTTCCCACCCAAAATTTTTTTTTTTTTTTTTTAGTTATCAGGCGTCGGCATAATCTATAATCGGCTGAATAAGAGTTTGCGCCAAAGAAATTTTAGTCTTTAAGGGTAGGAGACTCTGAAGGCACTTCAGCGAATGGAACGAAAAATGCACCTTACGACTCACTTCGTTGACCTGAGCACGCCACGAAAGATTGGAGTCAATGATTACCCCCAGATCTTTTGTTGTTTCTGTATAGTTTAAGCGAACACCGTCTAGATATAAAGGCATCAGAGAATTAAAATCAGCTGCATTGCAAAAGAATTTGCTGCCTATAACCATAGCCTGTGATTTAATTGGGTTAATTTGCAAACCAAATGACCTTTATAAGGTTTTCAGAGGTATCATTTGATTTGTATTTATTCCTTTGTCGTTTTTCAATTACTTTTAGAAGTGCCATTCGATATGTTAACTGCTCATTACTCATAACATACCTTAACTCTTTTTCTTTCAAAAAAAAAGGGCAAGTTTTGTCGATGACAATGTGATCACCCTTACAATTAAGGCATACAAAATTATTAAGATCACAATTCACATGATCATCCCCGCATTTTGGGCACAGTTTCTTTTTTGTAGGACAATATTTTATTACATGTCCAAATTTCCAGCATCCCGAGCATTGAGTCACAGGAAACACGTAAGATTCAACCTTAAACTGGCAGTCATACGCATAGATATGAAGCGGTAAATTTTTACTTTTAAAACCAACTCTAACTGACTCACTGTCAATCCATTTACCCTCCGAACCAATTCGTTTTAATCTTTTTATAGATGCTATTTCGGAACTAGATTTAAAGATGTCCATGAGCTCCTCATCGCTTATATCAAGATCAACCCCTTTTACCACACCATAAGATATTGACAACTCATTAATCAATTGGCATCTGCATTCCATTTCCTTCAATTTTGTACAATTTAATAGTTTAACGGCATCTTCCTTTTCTTGAAATTGAACAAGTACCACAGAATAATTAATAGTACAAGTACCTTGTTAAAACTTTTGTATTTAATTCTTATTACGTTTTTGATATTCTCAGATCTAAGTAATTTTGCTAATGCCATTTGCTTAGGCATATTTTCAACCGACGTAATGCATACTTCATGTTTATCATGGAAGTTCACAGTTTTTTCTACATCTACCCTCATATTTTCGGTTTTTGTTGATCCTATATTTTTCCATCAGAGATCTGATTGTCTGAATTGCGCCAGTGGTCGATCTGAATGCAGTAAAACCAAACTGATTTGGAGATATTAAAGTGATTTCGGTGAGACGTTTATTTATGATTCGTTCCCATATTTTAAGAGTGTGCAAGGTCAGTTTTATTTTCTCTGTAGTTTTCACACTGAGCCACATCGCCCTGGTGGTGACAAAGACAAAAAATAATCTTTTGTCGTTATTATTTACATAGGGCTGCCAACTAGCGATCTCGCTAATCACGCTCATTTTATGGCTAAATCTATAGGTACTTTATCTAAGAAGATTGTGACTCAACTGCAGTGGCGTAGCTACCTAGGGGCTAGGCGGGGCAGTGCCCCGGGGCCCTCAAGCTCAGGGGGCCCTCGAATCCTTACCAGAAAATCTCGATAGAACTGAACTTTTAAAAATTTCTCCTATTTTCAAACGTTCAGTTCGGTCGGTTAAAAATGAATGCTGTATCAGGAGTAAGTACTAAGTAGGCTATAAACTTTTTAGTACTGGTAAATATAGTGGTTCAATTTTATTTGATTTTAGTACCACTCATATGATGTCCGTTATGTCAATAAATCATGTAAAATCTATAGATTTAGGCTACTCATTGTATAACGCGAAATATCGTGAAAACAATGCAGGATTCCCCAACGACGTCTTGTAGCGTATCATTGCGTTTCTCCTTCATTTTACTTTTAACATCGTATAGTGAGTACCTACTCGAGCACAATCTAATATAAATATTGCATAAATAAATTAGCAAACTAAAATTATGGACAAAAAGAAGAAAGCATTTAAACGCAAACAACGCCAAGAAAGAGAAGATAGTAAACAAAAATTTCCCAAAATTGACAAGTTTTTTAGTCAGCCTTCTGCAAGTACTTCTGGACTAAATATTTCTATTGATAGTGACTCAAATAATGTGGTAACTGCAGTGTTGGTTGAGAAGCCTACTGAAGAAGATTCGACAATTATTGCAGTTGGAGGTGACTCTACCACCGATCATGTGAACGTGGATGATGTTTGTATGGCACACATAAGAGCGGAGGATTTGGAGGAACCACAGACCTCTACATTTTTCGAAAATGTGTACGATATATCTTCTTATTGGGAAACTTCACGAACAAAATATTGAGTTAAAACTAAAAACGTCGAATTCTTTATATGGGGCCTTTTCAGCCTTCAGGACCTTTTCCAACAGACATCAACCAGAACAATAGGTGTTTTTCAAAATCGTACTACGTTTCAAGTTCTATTAAATATGGACCAGTTAATCGTTTTTGGTTGTGTTATTCCAAAATACTATACGCTGCCTATAGTCTACCCTGCTGGTTATTATCTTCACAATGGAATAATGTTTGGTGTACGGGAATTCGGGATTGGAAGCATTTATCAGAAAGAATTAAACAACACAGTTGTTTGAGTGGCCATATGGAAGCATGGTGCTGTGTATGAATTTTGGAACAAGAAAACAAAACCGCATCAAGTCTGGATTTAACCGAAGTCATTGATACTTTTGCGAAAACTAAAACTAGGAAAAGATTGTAAATATAATTGCTATTTTGTCAGTTCGAAGGTCCGACCTTTATATGATAAATCCTTGAAT
The DNA here is from genome assembly GCA_945859665.1 of Anorthoa munda. NCBI lineage: Eukaryota > Metazoa > Arthropoda > Insecta > Lepidoptera > Noctuidae > Anorthoa > Anorthoa munda. Next base: position 815,806 of record OX243911.1, on the reverse strand, counting down.
ATTTTCTATTTCGTTTGTAGCGGCACCGACGCCGCCACTTACAAGCTAATGACATGACGTCACACAAATCCTGCATCGCGCAAGCAAAGTTTTCGGCGCGATTTGAACTTATACAACAGTCCGACAATAACCGTTGGGCAGTTGCCCGGACCAGACACAACACCCGTCTGGTCGGAGGATCCTCCCTTTTCTATGGAGATTTGTGGGACTTTACACCCTGTTCCACCTCCCCCCAAACTGGTGACCCTCGACCATGAACATCAGCGCAGCCTTCGTGCAGAGCTACTTCATCGTGACGTCAACATCACTTCCTCAAGCTTTCGAGCAGCGAGTCACACAGCCAGCCAGTACCCACGGCATCTACGGGGGTATCCTGACCACCAGCATGCAGCGGACGCGCATACCTGGTCATCACCCTCAGCTTCTTTCATCACCGCTCCGACCCACTGGAGCCAGCAGCACTGTCCCGACTCACTGGGACAAATCATCACCGCTCCGAACTACTGGAGCCAGCAAAACTATCCCGACTCACTGGGATATCATCACCCCGACTCACTGGGGCACAACCGCATACAGTTCCGACTCACCGCGAACTCTGCGACTTCCGGTTCCGACTCACGGGAACCAACCTTCCACTGGCCAGGCACGCATCACAAGATGTATGGACGACTCAACCTGCTATCGACCTCCGGTGTTCGGAGGGGAGTGATGTAGCGGCACCGACGCCGCCACTTACAAGCTAATGAAATGACGTCACACAAATCCTGCATCGCGCAAGCAAAGTTTTCGGCGCGATTTGGACGTATAAAACAGTCCGACAATAACCGTTGGGCAGTTGCCCGGACCAGACACAACACCCGTCTGGTCGGAGGATCCTCCCTTTTCTATGGAGGTTTGTGGGACTTTACACCCTGTTCCACCTCCCCCCAAACGTTTTATTGCCCAATACCTACACTAAGTATTAATTGTAATGTATGTTGTTACTGTTTAATATTTTTATTACCTGCCCTGTAGTGCACGAAAAACAGCTGATGATAAAGTAGCTTAGCATTTTTAAAGTATTTGTATGTTTCATATTTTTACTTGATAAAATCTAACCAGTTTAGATAGCAGTGGGGCCCCATTTTTTGATTTGCCCCAGGGCCCTTGGTTACCTAGCTACGCCACTGCTCAACTGGCCTTAGATAAAGTACCTATAGATTTCGTCATAAAAAAAGCTTGATTGATAGAGTGAGATCGCTAGATGGCAGCCCCAAATTATGAAGGTGGCAGCCGGAGGACTTAAAAAAAACCAAAATTATTTATAAAGGTTTTAATTAAGATAAAAATTACAGTTTAACTTATACTAGTATTTAAGTCTAATTTCGGACGATGCTAGTACCGAAGTGCGTTGCCAAATATATTCTATTTTATTACGATACAATAAGTCATGCTAAACGTGGATGCGGTGTCAGCAGATTTGGAAGTAGGTGGCCGCTCGGCGGCACGAGGCGTCCGTTCGCTGAGTCAGCAGGTGGCGTGTTGGAATTTTATGTAGAAACATCCGTTTGACGTAATTTCTATATCATGTCGCTATTCAGCTGATTTGGTGTAGGCAGGGCACGTAACACCTCCCCCCTCAGAACAGCAACTATTTGAGAATCTTGAGCGAGAATGTTGCTGGAGTCTGTTCCGTGATTGTGGGTGATTCTGCATCTTCGTATTGATGATTTTCAGGGTTTACATCTGATTTCTGTGGCTTCGTAAGTTTTGTGCAAACGTTATAGCGACGTATAGTGATTGTGGTGATCAGTACAGTTGCACTGAATAGTATGACGTATAGTGGAATCGTCGTATGGTATAGTAAATTTTCCGCCGTTGCGTGTTCTATTTGTACTGGGTGTTGCATTAAGATTTTATCTTCGATTTCATGTAGGCTTTTCAGGTGCAGTGGGTTTAGCTTCAGATGTGGGATGGTTTCTTCAACAATATTCAGGTTTGTGGGTATTTCGGTGATTTTCAGCGGCTGCCCTTTGATATAGTCGTTGGTGTTGATAATAATGAATCGCTCGGTGCGTAGTAGACATTTTTGCGGGATGGTAGCGAGGTAACTTCCATGCAGGGAGATGAATTCTTGACGTTCGCAGTGTAGCTCCGTCCGGGTCGGTTGTGGGAAGATGAGCGTATAACGTCTGTCATCCAGTTGTTCCATGGCTGCCTTGGTCAGTGTGAGCTTCGTAGGCAGGCAAGATTTCTCCAAAGATTGGTTGTAGATGAGACTTTGGATGCAATCTAGATGTCCTCTTGTTGGTTGACGGTTGATTTCTTCTTCGCAGAGATGATATGGGCCGAACTTCGGGCATTCAGCCTCTATGTACTTGAAAGCTTTCCCATTAGTTGCAAGGAAAGGGTAAGGAGGAATATAGGTATACATAAGTTTATTGGGAACTATCGCTAGTCTGTATAATTCGAACTTATCGGAGCTGGTTATTGGAACTTTAAATATAATAACAATTTTTTTATTAGTGTAGTAGTACCCGGGTTTTATAACAGTATAATACTCTCTTAGATCTGCATCTATTAACTGATCCTGGCCGTAAATAGATATTAATCGCTTAATCATATTACTTAAAGTATCTATGCTTAACATACTATGATGGGTGCTCGATGCACGTATAAAAGCTAAGGTATCTTCTATCCTAGTTATTTCTAAAAATAAATCTTCCGTATTGTCGCTAATTATAGTCAGCAACTGGGCAAACTTTGCGAATCTTATAAGGTCGTTTTTCGCACTAGTTTTCTCGTCTAAGATTAATCCTAAGGTACTATTCAGCCTCTCTTGATTGCTAACAATTTTTGAGAGTATGTCGCTGTATCGGGTGATCCAAACTTTGTTAAGACTGACATGCTCATTGAATTCTGATACTATTTTATCGTTGTTACTTTCTAAAAGATTGATTGCATTATTATATTTTTGGGCATCCGTATGATCTAGGTTTCCGGTAATGCTTTTTATAACGGACCCTAGTCCGTCTACAAGACCTCTTTTACTACGACCGGGTTCTAGTGTTTTTAACTGTGAACTGGTTTCAGTTAACTTATTAGTTAAATGGTTGATTTGAAGTTCATACAAGAGGAAGGATTGGTTGTCTAGTTTAGTCTGGAAATAGTCGAGTTGAGACATTACAGAATCAAGTCTGTGTTCAATGTCAGTTAAATCTATGTATTGTAGGAAGGTGTGGTAATGTGTAATGAGCTTTGTTTGTCCAAGGTTAAAAGGTAAAAGTCCGGGTCCATTGTCCAAGCTTTCAAGTCTTATCTCGAGCGCCGTTATTTGTTGGGCTAACATTGCCAGCAGTATCCTGTAACAATTTTGATTTATTAGGGATACGTTTGAGTCGAGACTTAGCTACGGGGCCTTTCTTTTTGGAGGTGTATATATGAATCGGAAGGTCAGCTAGAACAGTGTCATGTGTGTAGCGTGGTGCTAATTTTTGTCGGTTGGCTGCTGGGTTAGAAATAAATACTTGTTGTTCCGGTTGGTATTCTATTTCGCAATTCATCAATTTTATTTCTCAATTCGTCTTAACGCGTCGCACGGTGCCGGGTGCGGTGAGCGTACTGTGCGCCGTGTTGATAAATATAAATAAAAATGTCGGAAATTATCAAGTGTAACTCGTGTAATATAGTGATCAGCGAGCTTTTATCCTATGTTCAGAATAAAATCTCGTTAATAGACGAGGAAACTTTGGTGCGAATATGTTCTACGTCATTTACAAGCGAAGAAATTAAAAAAGCTAAGTCGTTATTGTTTGAATCTATTCCTACGGACAAAATCAAGATAAATCGGAAGAATAAAGGAAAGGAAGGAAGAGACTTAGTTGATATACTGAGCCTCTTTAAATCGACTGAACCCGACATAATACCTATTTTTGTGGCTCGCGAGCTGGAGAAGCTACCCCCTATTCTTTTCGATCATCTTGATTGCACGAAATTACTGAAGGACCTACTAAAACTGCAAAGTGAACTGGATATGGTTAAGGCTAGCTATGTTACAAAAGAGCAGCCAAGTAACACATAAGCAAGATAAAAGTACACATTTTGCATAGTATACAGTTCAAAGATGAATATGGTTTGTATAAGAGCTTTGGGAATAGCCAAATGCTGAATTAGGTTGAGTTCAGACCCTTAAAATTCTTAACGCTTAATAAATTCTGTATTTCTGTCCTTACCTTCTTAACGCTTAATAACCAGTCACCGTAGGATTATTATACAGACGTTATTTAGCATTACGCGTTTCAGGTTGCTTAAAGCTGAAAAACAGCCCCGTCGGTAGCATTTGTCTGAATATCCATAATCTGTATTGCTATTATAAAAGCATTACTAAGCTATTAGCGTTTGAAACAGCTCAATGCTGAATAAAGTATCACCTTCTGAATAATATTGTTACATAATTCTATTAAACAGCTTGATACTGAATAATTGCTTTTATTTTATCTTCAAACTGGATAAGATTCTATGTTTTACTAATTATTCAGCTGCTGAATAAATAATATTATTTATGTTTTATTAAGCTTTTTCCTGTTTAATAGAGAGTTTGAAACTAACTTATTCAAATTAAAGACCGTATGTATGTTGTTATAGCGCCCATAGCTTAATACCAGCTTAATTAAAATATTATTCACCGTATTTATTTTTTGCGTTATTTAATATGAATCGAAAATCGTGGAAAAAACGTAAGAGAACTGGTTACATCAAAAGAAAATTGTTAAAAGAATATTTAAATATCAGCAATAGTAAATGTCCAAGTGTTTCTGGTCATCAAAAGATTTATGAAAATAGTTTGAACAAAACTGAACCCGGTCCCAGCCAGCATGCGTGGTTGCCGTGCAATGAAGAGGGTTCCGTCCCCCAAAAAGTCAAACAGCATTGCGATTCACACAAGATGAGAATGCATCTGATGGCAGTGTACAAATATCGAAGAAGAACAATGTAGACAAAATTTGAAAATGGGCTTTCGAAAAAAGATCACACAAGTAGCACTAAAGGATTTGGCAGAAATATTAAATCAAAGATTCCCAGACATTTTACCTAATGATCCAAGTTTTTTTTTTTTTTTTTTTTTTTTTTTTTTTTTTTTTTTTTTTTTTTTTTTTCTCGGTCGTTTGTTCGGGAAACAAATAAATATTCTTTACCTGATACCTGATTTAAACCTAGAAAATGGATAAATGGATATTAACTAATAAGAATAATAATCGATAATCTATGTGGGTGTAAACTGGATGCAATCCAATGGCACTTTAAAGAGGAATGTTGAAAAAATGCAAATGGTATCTTAGGACGCCCACTGAAAAGGTTTAAATAGTATCTTGGTTTTTGAGATCAAAGTGCTAGTACGACAAATCGCCAATTTCATAATTGGAGGGTTTTGGTGCACCTCACACGCTTCACAGCGACGTTTGTGACAATCATAAGTTTGGACGCAACGCGTCACCTTCTGTCATCGGTAACCAGGGCTGCGCTGCGCTAAAATGACGGCGGAACCGGCGCGGCGCTCCAGGCCACCAGCGCGACTGCGCCGCACTCGGTCGCTAGGCAACCACAGACATTTTAGTTTTGTTTATTTATATTTTATTATGGTTTTCTTTTTGAGTGAATAGTTAGTGTTTATACTTTTGTGATAGTTGGTAAGTCTTGTGTAAGTGTAACTACTCTTTTTCTATTATATGTTTGGCGCCGGCTGTAGCGACGCCGGAATAATTAGTGCCAGTCAACCTATCACATCACTGGATGTTCAGCTGGTAAGATGCCCACATTGCTCCCAGGCTCGTTTTTTCAAAGGCGAACGGGGGCTTAAAATTCACTATGGCAAGGTGCATAAACCTCATAGTGTACCTTTGTGCCCCCCAGCCACATCACCGACATCAACACCTTTTGAAGAAACTTTGTGGAAAACATTGTCTAAATTCAAAAATTCCACTCCAGTCCTAAAAAGAGTTCCTCGGGGCGCGAGGCACTGTGTAGCTCTAAGTTTAGCACGATGTGTTCGTCACGCGACCCAGGAGAACTCACAACGTGCCTGGGAGCACTTACTCACCTTCCCTTATAGGATTCTGCATGTCCAAAAAAATTTGGCACATCAAAAATCATTAACAAACCAAATTAAAGAAAACTGCAACAATTCGGCCCGCATTTTAGGCTCCAAATTACCGTTTTTTAATATCTCTCAGAAAGGAATTTGTGCTCATGTAGAATCTAAGTTAAGTGAGGGTGACATAAGGGGGGCGGCCAGACTTCTGTTCAGCAGTGATGTGGTGGCGCCTTACTCTCCGGAGACTCTTGCAGCTCTAGAGAGTAAACACCCAGCGCCTGCGGACGGTCTCACCTTCCCCGACCCGCCCGTTCACCCCGACCCCCTCGTTCAGGATTCATCAATTTTACAAATTACAGCCCCGCAGTTGATCGCAGCCGTGAGCTCTTTCCGGAGCGGTTCTGCCGGCGGCCTCGACGGCCTGACTCCACAGCATTTGAAAGATTTGTTGAGTTCAGGCGCCGGGGAAGCTGGTGAGTCGCTCTTGAAGGAGCTTGCGGTTTTGATCAACTTAATGCTCTCCGGCGGCGTGAACGATGCCGTCGTCGATGTCTTGTATGGGGCTAACCTGTGTGCCCTATGCAAGAAGGACGGCGGCATTCGTCCCATTGCTGTCGGTTGCACCTACAGGCGTTTGGCAGCCAAAATATGTTGCAAGATATATAGTGAATCGCTTGCAACTAAGTTCCAGCCCCTTCAACTTGGTTTTGGTTCCAGAGGGGGCTGTGAGGCTGCCATTCATGCCTTATCCTCGTTTCTTGACTCCAAAAAAGGTGAGGTCATCCTCAAGGTTGATGTCAAAAACGCATTCAACTCCGTGAACAGGGACACTTTGTTGGCTGAAGTCAAAAAAGAACTCCCCGAAATTTATGGTTTTATGTGGCAATGTTATAGGCATCCATCAAAATTATTGTATAAGGACAACATTTTGGAATCTGCAGTTGGTTGCCAACAAGGTGACCCTCTCGGGCCTGTCATTTTCAGTTTGGCTATTCATCCCATAATCCAACAACTAAATTCAAAATTTAACGTGTGGTATTTAGATGATGGAACGCTAGGAGGACACCGTTTTGAATGACCTGCAACTCCTCAAACAGAAATTTAAATCCATTGGCCTAGAACTTAACCCCTCAAAGTGCGAAATTTACCTCTCTGACGTTACCGACAGACAATCGACTTTGGATAAATTTAATGCAATAGCCCCGCAAATCAAAATCTTAGAAAAAAGTTCCCTGACCCTCCTAGGTTCCCCTATTTTAGAAGAAAGTTTTTCATCTTTCATCGATAACAAAATCAAACATTTTATTGATATTTCGGATAGACTCTCCAAAATTAATTTACATTCGGCATTCACCCTTATCAGATATTGCTGTTTCGGTCCAAATTTTATGTATTTTCTCCGTTCTTCTCCTCTTTGGAAGAAACCACAACTTTTGGACAAAATTGACCAAATCATTCGCAACACATTAACATCCATTCTTAATGTGGCCTTGGACGACCGAGCGTGGCTGCAAGCCACCCTACCAATTCGTTTTGGTGGCCTCGGCGTCCGCAAAATTTCTAGTGTAAGCTTACCGGCGTTCCTGTCTTCTGTCCACAGCACTGAAAAGCTAACCAGGAAAATTTTAGCTCTTTCCCTGGTTGACTCAGAAGTGCCGTGCTTGACCGACGCAGAGGACGCCTGGAAAGTGGCTTGCCCGGATACGGATCGGCCCGAAAACCCATTTTCCCAGAGACAGTGGGATGAGCCGCTCTGCAGGTTGGTACGGAATAACCTTATTAATACGTCTTCCAATACTGCTGAGCGTGCCCGCCTGCTGGCTGTGGGTGAGTGGGAGTCGGGCCTCTGGCTTCAGGCACTTCCATCACCTAACATAGGCACTATGCTAGGTGACACAACCTTCCGACTCGCTACATGTCTGCGATTGGGCGCTCCTTGTGGGGCTCCACATCGCTGCCAATGCGGTGAAGCAGTCGACTGCCTCGGACATCATGGCCTTTCCTGTAGTAAGAGTGCAGGTCGGATTGCGCGGCACGCTAGCATTAATGATCTCATCCGTCGTGCTCTTGCCACCGCCGGGGTGCCAGCTATCTTAGAACCCAATGGCCTGGCACGTGTCGATGGGAAGAGACCAGATGGTATGACCATAATGCCATGGAAGTTGGGTAGGTCTTTGGTGTGGGATGCAACTTGCGTCGACACCCTTGCACCATCCCATCTTCCTAGCACGGTGGGCTGCGCTGGGGCGGCTGCTGCAGGTGCTGAAAACCTCAAACGGCGCAAATACAACAACTTAATTGGTAATTATGTTTTTGAGCCGTTTGGGGTTGAAACACTAGGGCCATGGGGTCCGAGTGCACACCTATTATTTCGGGATATCGCCAAGCGGTTGGTCGACTCTTCACGTGACCAGAGGGCTGGCGTTTTTTTTGGCCAAAGAATCAGCATTGCCATCCAACGTGGCAATGCTGCCAGCCTTCTGGGCACTTTTCCTGTAGACAGCGATGTGGACGAATTTTTTGACGCCCCGTAATTGTACATATTAGTTTTTCTTATTTTAGTTCTAATATTAGTTTGTAAATAATGTACATTAGATATAATTATTAATTAATTTCAAATAAAAATGATGGTTTCTATGATCCAAGGACAATTTTAAATACACCGAGACAAGTCCACATAAAGTCTATTGAGCAAGATGAATACTGGCACAATGGCGTCATTGAGACACTTAAAAAATATTGATTAACACAAACATTTTGCCAGAAAACATATCACTGAATATAAACATGGAAGGTCATCCAATTTTAAATAGTCCTTTAGAAAGAATTTTGGCCAATTTTAATAGAAAAAGAAATGATTATTTTATTAGCAGAAGGTATTACAGTACAAGAAAATAAAATTTACGTTGTGATAAGATATTTTATTTGCGACTCTTAATTCTCCAACATGCACATAAATTTCTTCAAGTTTTTTCATGATTTTGTCTTGACTCTCCATAATATGTTGTGGTTTCGCGTATATATTCTTGATTCCTTCTAGAGTCTGTACGTCTGGTGTCCATCAGTGCCAAGTGACAGCTGCACGGCTACGTTTTCAATTTGCCTTGAGGTTCAGTTCAGTTTTAAATTTGACAGTTTCGGGTGGCTTGATGTACTGGCGTTTGTACATAAAACAAATAACAAAACACGGATTAAACAAGGGCCCAGTCCACACCACACACGCGAAATCTATAGCAGATTTCGTGTGTGTGGTGTGCACCACATTTTTAATCATAAATGAGATTTTCTCGAAAAAAAATGCAAGCAAAGACGCTATAATTTTAAATGTAATGAATTCAGTGAAAGCCGGGCGTGAAATTCCACAATAGAAAAGGTTTTTGTTAAATTGATTAGAGAACCCTAAAAATCTGAATAATTTAGAAATGTGATCAACTATATAATTGATATTCAGAAGTTAGTGTACTGAGACTACTTTTTTCAAGTTATAGCTTAGTAACAAGGCATGTGTGCACTTTTATTCAGCATTATACACCAAAACAATCGATCGCCATTAAAAATCTTTGTAATATAAACTTTCACGGAATTTACGAGATACCAAAATGCTTAATCTTACAACTACAACATTTTCAACTCGATTCAAGTTATATAGTTGGATTAAAATTGCTAGTATTAGCTATTTCGTCACAAGTACTTTTGTCAGACCTATTATGTATGTATGAAAATACTATTTACTATCTATTATCTTGATTATTAACGCGGCGCGTAATAAATAATGAAAAAAAAACATACTATTCACGACAAAATTACTTGCGCACTAACAATTAACATATAGCAGACCTCTAATTTGTAAATTAAAATTTACTTACCGATTTTATAAGTTCACCATGTCAAATCACATTTAAATTCGACATCGACATTAAAATATTTAATCCAATTGAATTATTTTCACAATTTGTATGAATATTGTTTGTAAAAGTGTGAACAATAATTTAAATGCTTAATAAATTCTGAATACAATAATCAATTCGATTAAGCTGAGTAACTCAGTTGTAAGAGCTTAATAAAAGCAATGTGAGCTGTTATTCAAAGGTTATTAAGCTAATTGAAACGTTATTAAGCTCCTACTCAGGTCTTGCTCAGATGTTATTCAGCGTTAAGCATTCAAAATTGGGGCCCTTTTTGCTTGAATAACAGCTGAATAGACAGGTACTCAGACGTTATTCAGCTTACTATTCAGCTTATGCTCTTGATGATTGCTCTTACTCAATCTTTATTCAGCACGTTTGTGTTACTTGGGAGCTGAGTGAGTGCAGATCTGAGTTACTACAGTTGAGAAATGATTCGTTACCAACTGTGTCTTCACAGAACGTGAATATAAGACGCGGAGCATGGCAGCTGTATGATAGTGGGCCAGTTGGTCTCTCAAATGATATAAACGAGTCAACTGTAAACAACTCCACGTTAATTGACCTTGTAGACAACCAGAACAGTTCTGGGAATAATATACCAGAATACCGAGAAATGTTGAGGGTAAACCTAAAACAAAATGCGCTTAAATCAGCTGTGCCGAGACAACGGTCGCCGGTATTCAAAGAAGGCAAAAATACAATGGCGAGCGTTGTGGAGCGGCGAGCCGATGTGACTTCACCGCTACCTGCGGCGTCGGCCGGCCAGTGCGCCGTTAATTGCATAATAACAACTGAGAAAAGAGTCGATCGCCACAGTGCAATAAACACAGTAGGTGAATCTGAACCGAACGAGAATGATAATAAAGGCTGGAAGACCGTATCGAGACGCAAAAAACATAATTACCGTTATCATGGGCAAACCGGCATTTCGAGAGATATGGAAGGGGGCTTCAAAGCCGCCGACAAAAAAGTTCCGATATTTATAACAAAGATTCACATGGGTACAACAGATAAAGACATAATTAACCATGTATACAGAAAGACAAAGGAGATGATAACTTTGGAAGAAATTACAATAAAACGAGAGAAGGATCATAAAGCTTTTAAGTTTTTTGTACCGGAGCAAAAGATATCTATGTTCTTGGATAATAATTTATGGCCAGAAGGAGTCATATTTAGACGTTTTATAAACTTTCGACTGAGGAGTATGAACGATAATTACTCTGTGTCACCGATCAAAAAAACAAAATAAATATGGCAAATAAGGAACTATACAACTTTATAAGTTTCAATTGTAAGAATGTGAAGCGCTCAGTAGATGATATACGGCAGTTATGTCGAACGTCCCACATAATTGCCTTGCAAGAACATTGGTTACTGCCGCACGATATTCATTTCCTGAGCTGTATAGATGATGACTTCGCTTATACGGGTGTATCACCCATGGACACGACAAAGGAGATGATTTCAGGACGACCGTGGGGTGGCGTTGCATTGTTGTGGAATAAGAAAATCTTCAATAATGTTACTGTAGTGCGATGTGATAATACTCGAGTGTGCGGTATTAAAGTGACGATGGGGCAAAGTTCATTCTTAGTGTTCAGTGTGTACATGCCGACTGATAACACGGTGAATCTAGTCGAGTTTACGGATTGTTTGGGGACGCTGAGCGCAATAGTGGGCAATGAGGGTATTGAGTGTGTTTACATGCTCGGTGACTTCAACGCATCTCCGGGTAAGCAATTCTATTATGAACTTTCGAATTTTTGTAACGATTTGGATTGGAAATGTGCCGATATAATTAAGTTAGGTTTATTGTCTGACACGTTTAGTTTTATAAGTGACGCTAATGGGGCGCTAAGTTGGTTAGACCACTGTGTTGTAACTGAGTCGGCTTTTCAAACTGTAGTCGATACATACATCAAGTATGATCCGGTGTGGTCTGACCACTTGCCGCTCATTATTAAATGTAATTTAAATAATGTAAAACCTAAAATTCTGCAAGAAAATTTTAAGTGTAATAAAATAAAATGGGGGGAGAGAAACCCCGAACAAATAGAATTGTATAGTAAATTAAGTAATGACAGTTTAAAAGAAATTGATTTTCCGCCTGAATTCAGTAACTGTGGTGATAAACGTTGTGGCAATCGAGACCACATGCGAATAATTGACAGTTTGTATCATAGGATTGTTAATGCTTTGTGTATAGCCGCCTCTGAGAGTCATACTATTGTTAAGCCGAGAAGAAAACAACCGGTGATCGGATGGAACAAGCATGTGCGTGGCGCTCACGGGGTAGCTCGGTGTAAATTTAAGGAATGGGTGCTCTGGGGTAAGCCGAGTGAAGGGAGTGTTTGGAAGGAGATGCGAGAGAGTCGTAGAATCTTTAAATCACGCCTAAAGTGGTGCCAAAATAATAGGGAGCAGATAAAGATGGATATCCTCGCTTCTCACCATTCGAAGCATGACTTTCGTAACTTCTGGAAAACTACTAGTAGGCTGAATAATAAGCCGGGCTTACCCGTGAGTGTCAACGGTGTGAGTGAACCAAAATGTATTGCGGACATATTTAAGGATCACTTTATGGTGAAATCGCCATTGGGACCATCACGGTCATTCGGTGTGGAGGGGTCGTATGGGCAGGAGGTAAATACCAGATTCACAGCGAAGAATGTTCGGGGAGTTATAAAGTCAATGTCGCGTGGAAAGTCGCCTGGCCATGACAGCCTGAGCATTGAGCATCTAAAACATGCCGGCGTCCACCTACCCAGAGTTCTTGCCATGTTATATACATTTTGTATAGGACATGCTTACGTACCAGCAGAAATGATGAGGACCGTGGTGGTACCAATTGCGAAGAGTAAAACCGGTGACCTAAGCGACACGAGCAACTACAGGCCAATCTCACTAGCCACAGTGCTTGCTAAGGTTTTTGACAGTTTGCTTGATACACAGCTTGACCGGTACGTAAACACTCACGACAATCAATTTGGTTTTAAACCAGGACTGTCTACTGAGTCAGCTATCTTATGTTTGAAGCAAACTGTCAAGTACTACTCTGATAGGAGCACATCTATTTATGCCTGTTTTCTCGACCTCTCGAGGGCTTTCGACCTGGTTAGCTATGACATCTTATGGCAAAAATTAAAGAACACCACAATGCCTATCGAACTGATAGACATTTTCAAGTACTGGTATCTTAACCAGGTCAATGTCGTTCGATGGTCGAGTGCTCTGTCGGAGCCGTACAGGTTGGAGTGCGGGGTAAGGCAGGGAGGGCTGACCTCGCCGAAGCTCTTCAACCTGTACGTGAATGCACTGATAGAGGAGCTCAGCAGCACCCGTGTCGGCTGCCATATAGATGGTGTTTGTGTAAACAATATTAGTTACGCGGACGACATGGTGCTGCTGAGCGCCTCGGTGTGTGGTCTGTCCAGAATGCTGGGCATATGCGAGCGTTACGCGCTGGATCACGGTTTGCTCTATAACGCGAAGAAGAGTGAATGCATGGTCTTTCGGGCCAGGGGTCGGAGCTGCCCGGATTCTGTTCCACCTATTAGACTGAACGGTGTTAAGTTAAAAAGAGTTCAACAGTTCAAATATCTCGGGCATATCGTGGCCTCTGACCTGAGCGACGATGCGGACATTGATAGGGAGCGGAGGGCGTTGTCTGTGAGGGCCAATATGATCGCCCGCAGGTTTTTTCGTTGCTCGGGGGCCGTCAAAGTAACTCTTTTCAGAGCATTTTGTACGTCTCTGTACACGGCCAGCCTGTGGGTTTCATTTACCCAGAAGCAGTACAACGCTCTCCGTGTTCAGTATAATAATGCGTTCAGGGTGCTGTTGGGGCTGCCCCGGCACTGCAGCGCGTCGGGGATGTTCGCCGACGCCCGTGTTGACTGTTTCTACACGACGATGCGAAAGCGGTGCACATCTCTGGGGCGCAGGCTCCGGACCACCACCAACACCATCCTGAGCGTATTTGCAAATAGGTTTGATTGTCAGTACATTAACCATTGTTATATGATTAATGTAATGACAAACAAACAAATTACTCAGAGGCAGGCGTATTATTAAAAAATGTTTATTTCTATTTCTATTTTATTATTTTAATTTGATTTTATAATTTAAATTTAATTTAAGAAAATGATTTAATTTTGTATATATTATTTAATTAATTATTTTTATATGGATATATTTATTGTGATTTAATTTTATGTTTTAATTTCAAATGTACAACATATTATATGATCTGATTGGATTGAAATAAATGAAATTTGAATTTGAATTTGAATTTGAATTTCGGGCTCTCTGTCCTTATTCCTATTTCGTATGATGTTTGTACGGTCAGCAAGAGTAAAGTCATTGATAAGGTCGTATACAGTTTTCATCTGGTCTCGGTGTGTCAAAATATATTGTTGCATTAGGTGTTCAGTCATGTTAATGTCAAGGGGGTCTCTTGGGTCAAAGTGTCCTCTAACTATGTCATGTGGCCTACACTTGGTGAAGCTGTGAACTGAACTATTATAGGCTAATAAGGCATAAGGCATGAGGTTGATTACGGGTTCGTCCTTTTGACGTAATCGTAAAATACGTAGGTGTTCTAGTAACGTAGAGTGAAATCGTTCAATGATTCCGTTATCGTTAGGAGAGTGTGCTAATGTTCTATGGTGGTTGATTTTATGTAATCTTGTAAATTCGGAAAATAGTTGGTTTGTGAATTCTGTGCCGTTATCGGTCACTATTGTTAACGGTAACCCATGATGTGTACAATAACTTAAAACTGCTTGAAGTATGCTAATTGCTGTACCATCTCTCAAATGGTACGCTTGTCCATATTTTGAGAAAACATCTACCACTGTCAAGTACTTTTCGTTTTGAGCTGTGAATAGATCCATGTGTATTAATTCGAAGGGTTTAGTTGCTGGGGGTACTACATTAAATTGAGGTCTAATCGGGTTCCTGTCATATTTCGTTTGTCCGCAGATAGTACACTCATTAATGTATTTAGCTATTTCTTCCCTCATTTTAGGCCAATAATATTTTCGGGATAGGGCGAGATGACACTCATTTATTCCTCTATGATTAGTTTTCCCTTCATGATAGTGTTTTATGATTTCTTGCTGTCTTAGGTACTCTTTAACGTCTTCTAGTTCGGTTTTGGCTAATACTAAATTAATTGCTGAGCTTTTAAAACTATTCTGGATTATGGGTATAATTGAATACATCCCTAAGGGTGGAGTAATTTTTATAGCGGTTTTAACTTTAGGGTTGACGTATTCTTTTATAGCATTTACTACGTCTTGTTCTAAGTTCGATTCTGAAACCTGAATAAATGTCCGGGTGTGCGTGTCAAAAGGTTTAGTAGCGGTTGTACGTCGTTTAATGTCACCTACTATGGTAATGCATAATTGTCGGTGAAATTTGTTCAAAGGTTCGTCAGTGATTGGTACTTCTAGAATAGGGTTTTCAGAGCTGGTATGTGCAGTGGCTGTGGTGGAACCTGTTCGAGAAGGTGGTCGCTCTGAAGGGTTGGCTAACATTGACTCTGTCTCCTCGTTATTAATTTCTACTCGGGATAATGCGTCTGCGTTAGTGTTATGCTTTCCCTTTTTGTAGACTATAGTGTAATCGTACTCACTTAATTTAAGTCTCCACCTAGTCAGTCTTGAGTTGGGCTCCTTAAGGCTCATTATCCATTGTAGTGGCTTGTGGTCGGTGAGTATTTTAAATTTACGACCAAATAAATAAGGCCTGAAGTACTTTGTAGCCCATACTATAGCTAAAAGCTCCTTCTCGATAGTACTATAATTGGTTTCACTATCGTTCAAAGTTCTTGAGGCGTAACAGATGGGTTTATCTGACCCGATGGTACCTTGCGAAAGTACTGCGCCTATAGCTATATTTGAAGCGTCTGTTGTTAATATAAACTCCCTAGTGAAGTCGGGGTACTGTAAGATGGGGTCATTTGTCAGTAAGCTCTTACATTTGTTAAAACAGTTAATGTATTCAGAGTCGAAAGTTATTTTATTAGTCTTTTTAAGGCATTTAGTCATAGGCTTAGTGACGTGGGCAAAGTCCGGGATAAATTTCCTGTAATAACCTAATAATCCGAGAAACTGTTTTATTTCTTTCGTGGTTTTAGGTAATGGGTATTTTTCTATAGCCGCTATTTTATCAGGATTAGGTTTAACACCTTCGCCACTGATTATGTGTCCTAAAAACGCGGTTTCTAATTTTAAAAACTCGGACTTGTCCATCTGGATTTTGAAGTTAGATTCCTGCAATCTTTTAAATACTTTCTCTAGATTAATCATGTGTTCTTGCAATGATGTGCTAAATATTATTACGTCATCAAGGTATACCAGACAGATCTCATTTTGTAAGCCTCTGAGCACATTGTCCATTACTCTTTGAAAAGTAGATGGGGAATTTTTCAAACCCATGGGCATACGCAAGAATTCGAAGTGCCCATGCTCTACATTGAAAGCTGTCTTCGGAATATCGTCTGGATCCATTTGGCATTGATAAAATCCTGATGCAAGGTCTAACGTGCTAAAATACTGGCATTTACCAAGCTTGTCAAGTATATCGTTGATGTTTGGAATCGGGTATTTGTCGTCTATAGTCTTGTCATTTAGTTTGCGAAAGTCTACTACTATGCGCCACTTTTGTTTGCCTGATGCATCTGCTTTCTTAGGAACTACCCAGATAGGCGAGCTCCAGGCTGATTCAGAAGGTCGTATAATACCTTGGTCCAGCATCTTAGTAATTTGGTCTCTAACTTCTTGTCGGTGAACAAATGGATAGCGGTAACTTTTCGTATAAACTGGAAGTTCGTCGGTCGTCCTGATATGGTGCTTTATTTTATTTGTAAAAGTCAAAGGTTCTCCCTCTACATAGAATACGTCAGCAAAACGACTGCATAAAGTCTCTAAGTTAGTTTTTTCTTCAATATTTAAATGATCTGTACGCAATCGAGATAAAACTTCTTTAACGCGCTTAGGATCTTGTTTAGTGCTAGTGCACTCATTATTAAATATCACTGCTTGTAAAGGGCGTTCAAATGTAACGACTGAATCATAATCGGTCGGGTTTTCAATTTCAACGATGCCCGTACAGTCGGTAACGCGAGTAATGCATTCATGTATAATGCAATTACTGTGTATTTGCTGAGCTATGGAAACGTCACCGTCTGGGCTATAGATAGGAATATTTAATAGTTTTGACGAGTTCGCGGGAATGGTTTCCTGATAACTGGACTTTTTACATTGATAAAACCGAATAGGTATAGTTGTAAAATCTGTAATTAAATAGTTATTTTTAAGATCAATCTGTGCTCCGTCAAGTAAATCTAGGCCTATTAGTCCGTCAAAATAATTATGAAACTTATAAATAAAAAACTTAACATTCGTAGGGTTATTAAATTCAGGAAAATTCGGAACAGTAATTGAATGATTGTGTGTACTAGTTACACGGGCATTTGTTACTTCAAAGGGGTCAAAATTCAAAGGTATGTGTGAAAAGTATTGCTCGACTGCCTCAGGACTAATAAAAGACTGGTTAGCCCCGGTATCTACCAATAACTTAAGTGGTGGGTCCGATATCTGAATGTAACGTAACTCCCTTTTAGATTGTATATTTAACTCTATTTTAACCCTTTTTGATCCATTTCCTTGAGAAAATCCGGATTAGCACTAGAGGTAGGCTTTGGTGCTTCTAAGCAATTCGCGTTGTTAGTACTCTGCGGCTGTGTGTCATCTTGTACATACAAAATACTATCGGGCTCGGTTTGATTGTAGTAATAAAAGTCGGGATAGTCATAGTAACAGGAATAGTCAGGCTGTTCATAGTAATAGTCGGGGTAATAATAAGCGTTTTCAGGGTCTGTCATCTCGTTAAAATTCATTTCTCGTGTCTTGAAGTAATTACTAGGTGGTGGGTTCCCTGATCTTTGCCAATTATTTCCTGGTAACCCTATTGGTTTTTGTACGAAGTGACTAACGCCGCTCATCGGTTTCGGACCTGTATATTGCGCTGACGGGTTTGCGTTCGGTAATCTAAATATGTTACTCTGGGGATGGTAGTTTGGCGGGGGTGCACGAAACATTTGCTGGGTTCGACTAACCATGTTAGGGGCACGATGAGGTACCTGATTATGCTGGAAGGGTGGCCTCCATTGCTGCTGCTGCTGCGGCGGCGCGGGCATAGACTTATGCCAGCTCGTGCCTGCATTCGCAAAGCTAAAAGGTTTGGGCGTGGTCATAAGGACCGCTGGAGGCATTCTATGGGTTAAATGCGCTTGCTGTGTCGGGTTACGTCGCTCAGGAATACTTTCGTTGCGTTGCTGTAGGTACATGACATTTAATTCCTGCTGTACAAATTCCAGAGCCTTTTCTATAGTTTCGGGTCTCATACATCGGATACGGGACCCTAAAGGTTCTTTAAGACCTCTGACATAAGATTGTAACGTCAGTTTCCTATAAAGGTTGCGTTTTGCTTCGATGGTAGTAGCTATATTTTCATGCAAGGTGACGTAAGTCATTATAGTACTAAAAAGGGTCTGGCATTTGTCATAATATTCCTGTGGAGTGCTGTTTCCTTGGGCTAGTAAGGACATGTCATTATAAAGGGCGGTCTCGTCCCTTTGATCGGAAAAGTTGTTAATTAAAGCGTCGCGGATCCCTTGCCAATTTTCAGGTATACCATTAGAATTTATGGTTGTAGCTGCAGATCCCGTGATTTTATTTAAGATACCGTTTATTATACATAGGTTAGTGAACTCGTAGTTCGGGTCATTTCTGACGTATTGTATTACGAGTTGATCACAAATTTTAATGAAACGTGTTAGAACATTCGGATTTCCATCAAACTCTGGCACTGGGCGTAAGGCCTTAAAGATAGTATCGGGGTTCAATTCCATTTCGTCACTACTAAATAATGTATCTAAACCTAAACTATTTGAATCTATAAATCTATTTAAATCTACTTCCCTAGTCCTATTTATCTGTCTGGAAGAGACAGACTTTGCCCTAGCTTCCCTTGGATGAAAAATTTTGAATTAATATTATATAAGGGGTTAAAAGGAAGGAGTCGGGAGCAACACTCAAAGAAAGTTTCAAGCACTTACATATACATGGTTCTCCTTGGTGTATCGATGGCTGGATACGTCCTCAGCTGCGTCTTCTTAAGTTCGGATATTCGACGAGGTATTTGGAAATACCGACAGCGACTATCGGAGTCAGCAGATAAACGATTTTTGGAAATCTATACCGCGCCGCGCACTGCCTCGAATATCCTACCGACTGCGCCAATTATGAAGGTGGCAGCCGGAGGACTTAAAAAAAACCAAAATTATTTATAAAGGTTTTAATTAAGATAAAAATTACAGTTTAACTTATACTAGTATTTAAGTCTAATTTCGGACGATGCTAGTACCGAAGTGCGTTGCCAAATATATTCTATTTTATTACGATACAATAAGTCATGCTAAACGTGGATGCGGTGTCAGCAGATTTGGAAGTAGGTGGCCGCTCGGCGGCACGAGGCGTCCGTTCGCTGAGTCAGCAGGTGGCGTGTTGGAATTTTATGTAGAAACATCCGTTTGACGTAATTTCTATATCATGTCGCTATTCAGCTGATTTGGTGTAGGCAGGGCACGTAACACCCATGTAAATAATAAGAACAAAATATTATTTTTTGTCTTTGTCACCATGGCCGGTTTTTGTTGTTTGTCAAACTCTAATGGTATTGCAGGTTTGACAAACAAACTCGGTCGTATTTGATTTTCTGTTATTTCGTGGTATTATGTGTTTATTGTGACATGGAATTGGGTTATTTATAGATAATAAGTGTCAGTGCGATGGTGGGTTGTAATGTTCTTGTTCTTGTTGTAACACCAGAAATAACTATTGTTGTCTCATGTGCGGCCACGCCATGGCTAAATCTAAGCAACTGGCAAAAGTTAGTGTTGACAGATAATAATTCTAAAAACAGACATATGTTTCGATTGCCAAACTTAAAAATTTAAAAAGATATACCGATTGTAAAGAACAATGGTGAAATCTTAGCTGAATTAAATTTCAGCGTCTGAAAGTGAGTTATTTACGAAAGACCTTCTATTAATTGTCTACGTTTTTTAAAGTATATTTGGGCTGGTTCAAAATGGATAAAAAAAAAACATAATATATTAAAAGTTATTAGATTTTTTAGTTAATTTCTTTAGCTTAGTGTTGCCATTATATATTTTATCTGCTAAGTGACAAGTAGTAACTATATTAAGTAATAATATCATTATTATATGTATTGCAGTAAATGAGTTAACCTTAGATAAAGTACCTATAGATTTCGCCATGGCGTGGCCGCACATGAGACAGCAATAGTTAGTTCTGGTGTTACAACAAGAACACTACAACCCACCATCGCACTGACACTTATTATCTATAAATAACCCAATTCCAAGTCACAATTAACACATAATACCACGAAATCACAGAAAATCAAACAAAACCGAGTTTGTTTGTCAAACCTGCCATAACATTAGAGTTTGACAAACAGCAGAAACCGGCCATGGTGGCAAAGACAAAAAATAATCTTTTGTCCTTATTATTTACAAGGAGCAGCCAACTAGCGATCTCGCTCTATCAATCGAGCTCATTTTATGGCGAAATCTATAGGTACTTTATCTAAGGAGTTAACAATACAGTTTATGTCTAAGTGTAGTACAGTTTATGAATATTGTAGTGTAGTAGAAATAAATGAATTACTTTCAATTAATGATTGGCAAAAAGACAAGTCCCCAAGTCTAAAAAAAATATAGCTTGGTTGTTGAAGACAACCTTAGATAAAGTACCTATAGATTAAGCCTTAAAATGACCTTGATTGATAGAGCGAGATGGCTAATTGGCAGCTACATGTAAATGATAAGGACAAAAGATTATTTTTTGTCTTTGTCACCGTGGCCGGTTTCTGTTGTTTGTCAAACTCTAATAGTATGGCAGGTTTGACAAACGCCATTAGCAGGGGGCGAAAGGGTGAGGTTAACAGGAGCGGGCGCAAATGACTCGAGGTTCACGGGAGGTTGTCTGATGCATTACTGAAAAGTGTGGGCCAATTCGGGCCACCCAAAATGATTCTCAAATTAATTTCTGCAGCTCGCATTCCATTCACTCAGACACCTCCGCTTGTTTTTCCGACGTTGGAGGTCATGGAGAAATTTCAAACTCCACGCTCGGCAGCGATGTCGTTGGAAATCCAAGCCATGATACAAAGTCGGATCCTCGAGCCCGCACCTTTAACGCCGTCCTTCATATCCCCACTTTTCATTTTAACGAAAAGCAGTGGAAAACATTGGGTTATTTTCTACCTCAAAGCAATGAAACGATTTTTGCAACCAAAAAGTTTTCACTTTTCTATCATCAGCAAATGCCCAATTTTTTACAAGCGGGCGACTGGATGGTCAAGCTCGATCTAACCCAAGCCTATTATCATTTGCGAATATCTCAAAAACACCGTTGTTTTCTTCGCTTGAGCTACGAAGGTCGACTGCTACAAATGACATGTCCACCTTTTGGCCTGGCCGCGGCGCCAAAAATGTTTGCATCAGTCACGAATTGGACTGCCGAAGTCTTACGCAGCAAAGGTCTTCGCTTGGTCCTTTATTTAGACGATTATTTGATAGTCCACCAAAGCAGAGAGACTTTAATAGATCATGTCCAGTTAGCATTAGAATTCCTCACGACCCTAGGTTGGAATATCAATATGGAAAAGTCTATACTGATCCCGACAAGAGGATAGAATTCCTGGGAATTGTCTGGGATACACAATCCAACTCCAAGAGTTTGCCGCCAAACAAAGTTTCCAAAATCCGTCGGTGCCTATTGACTCGCTTAGCAACCGGCAGTTGGACCCTCAAGCAGGCGCAACGCCTCTTAGGGTATCTCAACTTTGCGACCTTCATCACCGGGGGGGGAAGGTTGCATTGCCGTACGTTGCAGCGCCAGAGCAATCGTCTTCAACAAAGTTCAAGATATTCGGCTCTGTTCACAGACGAGGTGCGACTGGAACTACATTGGTGGGTAGAAAATGTCAGCCGGAAATCTTGCATTCATCCCAAAAGCTCACATGTGAATTACCTGGTCACAGACGCCTCAGATATTCAATGGGGGCCGTAATGAACAGCAAGACGCTAAAAGGGCCTTGGAATCACCATTAAATGAAGTGGCACTACAACTTAAAGGAGATGTATGCAGTGATAGCCGCAATATCTTTAGAGGCAAACGCTCTAAAAAATTCTACTGTGATTCTACAAAGCGACAACAGAACCGTTGTGTCGTACATAAAAAACCGGGGCGGAACGTAGTCACAAAACCTCTTAAATCTGACGAAACAGTTGCTGGCACTGACGGACGGCCTCAATGTTGTACTAGTCCCTCACCACCTTCCGGGACAGTACAACGTGGAAGCCGATCGTCTGTCTCGAAATCGAACTGGCTCCGAATGGCATCTGCTAAGCTAGGCGACCATCAAAATATTCGCCAAATGGGGAACGCCAACCAGACCTGTTTGCCTCACAAGGCGCTCGAGTAGTGAGCAATTATGTTACTCTAGACTTGTCAGACTCGAGCGCTTGCTTTCACGACGCTTTCAGCAGATACTGGAGTTACGACCTTGCATGGATATTCCCTCCACCAGCCCTGCTTCCACGGGTGTTACGCCACCTCAACTCTGCAAAAGGAAGGTATATAATAGTAGCACCCAGGTGGAAGAAACCCTTTTGGCGTCCAGATCTGAAGCAAATGGGTAATGTGGTTTAATCAAAATAACCTAAATTGTCGCTGTCCAAAACCTACCGATGTAGCTCGATATTTAGCAAAACTTTTTCAGGAGGATCGAATAGCTTACCGTACTATTCTTGTTCACAAATCAGCTATAGTATCAGTTTGAGAAACGCTCTTTGATATTAAGATTTCGTCAAATCATTTGGTTAAACATATTTTAAAAGCTGTTTCTTTAGCTAGACCAATGCCACTAAAATTGCCAATATGGGACGCAAGGATAGTATTCAATATTTAAAAAAATATACAACACTTATATGTTTAAATGTACCTAATTCAAAAAAAAATAACTAAAAGTTGTAAATAAAAAAAGTTAATTAAAAAAATTAAAAAACCCGACTGCTTAGAAAGCAAACTAAAAAGACGTAAACAAGAAGAAAATCATGATGTGCAGTCGGAGGATACATCTGGTTTTGGTCCGCCAGCTCGTGAATATGTTAGTGTTGTATATTTTTTAAATAATATGAAGCGTCCAATAAATAACTTACCCTAAGGATAATACATATTAATTACATAATAAATAAAAATCATAATCATGATAGATAATTATATTATTATCCTTTTTAATGTTCCCACTGCTGGGACACAACTAAACTACATACATACATATATATATACATACATACATACATAGGCTGATAAACACATTACCCTCCTTCGGCAGTCGGGTAAAAACACTAACGTAAATTTGCAAAGTTTATTTGATGATTCTAGGCAAGTTGCCACTTTATTGTTGTTGACCTCGGGTCGTAGAGTTAACGATTTGACTCTCTTACATTTGGATTCAAAACATTTTAAGGATAATGGGGATTCAATAACCTTGCATCCGGTATTTGGGTCAAAAACTGATTCGGCGACATACCAACAGTCAAACTGGACGTTCTTAGCTTCACCGGACAAAAATACAAATGCTCTATTTTGGGTACGAACATTAATAGATATTTCGAAAAATGTCAGAGGTTCTCTGATAAAGAATAATGGCGAAATTTTAGCTGACTTAAATTTGAGCGTCTGAGAGTGAGTTATATACGAAAGACATTCTATTAATTGTCTATGTTTTTTAAAGTATTATTAGGCCTGGTCCAAAATAGATAAAAAAAACATAATAAATAAAAAGTTATTTGATTTTTTAGTTCATTTCTTTAGCATAGTGTTGCCATTATATATTTTATCTGATAAGTGACAAGTATTAACTATATGTAATAATATCATTATTGTATTTGTTGCACTAAATGAGTTAACAATACAGTTTATGTCTAAGTGTAGATATAAGTTTTTAAGCTGACATGGTCACAATCATTAGAATTAATATTTGTTTCGGGATATTTACCATGTATATTTTGATTTTGATTGAGAGCTCGATATTTCGGCACCGTTGCGCCATGATCACGAGAACTAAAGTCTTTGCGGGTGGGTGATATTTACGAGCTGACATATCTGTCTACTCTCTTCCTCACTCGTTTTTCACGCACGATGCCGCTACTACCAGAACTTTTCTCACTAGTTACTCGACACTGTTCACGACAGACGATGCTCACTGTATCAACTTTTGACACTCGTTCAGTAGTTTTACGACCTTTACATAGTTGAACCTATCTCATCAAATCTCAATCAAAATCAAAATATACATGGTAAATATCCCGAAACAAATATTAATTCTAAGTGTAGATGTTCCTTGCAGGTAGGTAATAATATTGTAGTGTAGTAGAAATAAATGAATTACTTTCAATTAATGATTAGCAAAAAGACTAGTACCCAAGTTTAAAAATAATATAGCTTGGTTGTTGACGACAACCTTTTGATACAAGTCAAAGTCACTTAGTTTTAATAAATATACTCTTTCCAAAGAGTATATTACATTTCATGCTAAAATAACTAGGTAAGGGAAATACTAATGCAATATTCCCCTTTTACTTGCACGAAATTGAATAATATTACCTATTAAACACATTATTAAAAGTTACTCAGACATATACTACAAAAGTTTATGACTGAATATCTATTATTCTCTACATTCTCGAACAAAAATTCTTGCACAAACTAATTCAGAACATCACCCTGAGTTAAACCAGATATTTTTCATTTAAAGACTTTCGAATTTAATCTCAGCTAAAACAATGTTTGGGCACCTGTCATTGTTCTTTATTTATCATCACAAGGGAGCCTCGTACGTAAACCAGCTAGTGCCGTAATTATCAGTGGATGGATAAAACGTGTTCTTTTGGAAGCCGGAATAGACGCTTCTCCTGGTAGTTGTAGATCAGCTGTTTCATCTCTTAACAGCTTAGAAAAGTACCCAATTAATGATATTCTAGCTAAAGCTAACTGGCGCCATGAACATACTTATAGAAAATATTACTTCAGAGAGGTAATAAATACCGGTCTCAGTAACAGAACTGGATCAGATAAGTCCCTTTCTCAGTTCTTTACAGTTACAAATTGATATTATAAATTTTACAGACAGTAGACTTTTAGTAATTAATCAAACAATGTTGATTGTTTATTGGCATCTAACTTACTTATTGTGATTTTGTTTCTATGATACTATCTTACACAATTGTAAAAATAATTGATCACATTGTTGCGTTTTTTTTAAGCAAGCCACCAGAAGATAACAAACAGATCTCTCATAAATGGACTTCGGACGTCTTAGGAAACATAATACAAATTTTATTTTAAGGTAAAATTTTTATATTATTCTCTACATTCTCGAACAAAAATTCTTGCACAAACTAATTCAGAACATCACCCTGAGTTAAACCAGATATTTTTCATTTAATAATGTAGGAATTTAATCTCAGCTTAAACAATGTATGGGCACCTGCCATTACCTCTTTTAGGCAAACACAGGACGCGAGGCAAAATCAGGGCAGTTGACGGTACTTCCTCTCTGCCCAGCATTCTAAACTAAACATACTGAGGTTGGGGGAGCTTGTTTCACAAACCGTGTAGCCGGCATCGCCCCACGCTCTTCCAACCAAGGTGACCTTGGTTTTTGTCTCGGTTGGCAACCGTGTATATGTCGCAGGGATATGATGAAAACAGGGAATTGATCAAATCTCTAAGCAAAATTGGTTCAGTGAAATGACAAAAATAACTTTTCTGTAGTAATTTAAAGGTTTATTTTGTACGTTGAATTAGCATTTGTGTGGCAGAGCCGACGGAGCCCCGCTGCGCGGGGCTCCTATTTCTGTATGCAGGGTCTAAAGTAACCTAACACGAAGGAGATGACGGGAGCTGAGTTCGCTCGCTTTGCTCGCTCACTTCAGCTCCCGTCATCCCCTTCGAACCTAACCTGTCCGTGTCGGGGTGCCCTAAGCTCCCGAGCTCGCTACGCTCGCTCTTAGAGAGATTTGATCAATTCCCTGTTTTCATCATATCCCTGCGATATATACATCTTTTTAGTAAAAACGGCGACAGACATAATTATGTTACTAGAAATAGGGACCAACTAATTCAACCAGGTTTCAGGCTGGCTAAAGTAGCATCATCTTTTATGGGGTACTGTATAAAATGTTACAATAAAATTCCTCCCCACATTCTACAACTAAATGAGACGAAATTTAAGACTTGTATAAAACGCACACTATGTAGGCAAGCATATTATAAGTTGGGGGATTACATCGATGATAAAAATGCTTGGCTCAATGCTGGTCCTGCTCCGCAGCCACTAGGGCGCAAGAACAATTAGTGATGGGCAGAAAAGGTATCGAAGTATTGTTGGACCTGCTGAAGATTGTATGAAAATTGTATTGTATAAACTCATTTTTTTTAGTATTATATAATTGCACAGCACATGTGTGAGTACTATGTTCCGACTGTAGATAAATCTACCATTCACTGTACCTATGTGTCGTTCGTTGACGTCTGTGTGCCCTGACAGTTGAGTGTGTCATGCTCTCTCTAATTTCTCTCTGATGGTGGCACATGTGTTGGATCATTCGGTTCCCTTCATGATGGTTGAGCTGAGTGGTGCCGATCCACAGTGTGTTATTTTGTCTCAGTTGCGGACATGCCCGTTTTATTTTTTAACTTCATAGATTTAATCCTAATAAAGCATTTAAAAAAAATCTGGTTTTGATATTTCACTTAATTTAGGAGATAAAAATAAATTTGTGAAAGGTCATTGATCTGCCCGAAAAAGATTTTCGTCTGTATTTCTTGAATAAATTAAATCTCAACCTTTTGTATAAATACAGGTTAATTGTTGGTTTTAAATATATCAGGCCTGAAAATTTCAAGTCCCTAACATCACAGGAATAAGAGTAAATAATTATTTTATAAATAAACAAAAAAAAAAATATAAAATTAACTATTTACTGGTCGCGTTTTTTTTTGTTAGCATCATATACTTATTTATAGTACCTTCAACTTGAGAAAATTCTAAATATGTAACTAGCGAGATCTCGGAGATATTGCGTTTCTAAGTTTTTTTTTAAATTTCTATGGAAATAGGGTTTTCACAAACTAGTAAACATTTCAGTTGATTAATTCAATCGATTTGAACTCGTTTTTGACGGATTGGCCGGCGAAGGCTATAGGGGAGGCCTTTGCCCAGCAGTGGGATAATATAGGCTAATTAAAAAAAAATCTTTTAAACTAAAGGGTCTTTCAACAAGGACGGGTCGATGTTAAAATTGAATAAAACAAGATGTGTGTGAGATATTAACGAAATTTATTTTTTATATAAAAGGCCCATTTATGCCAATTATGGATGGAATATGACATCTTTCAAATGTCCGCCGCGGCTTCGAATGGTGGCACGAATCCGAGAGGTCCAATTTTTAATGATTCTGCTGCATAGATCGAGCGAGCGCTACAGATCAATGATAAACAATTTCTTTTGGCTTGAATTGAACAATATGGACGTGAACGACATGTGGTTCCAGCAAGATGGCGCTACTTGCCACACAGCGAACGACACAATCGACATTCTGCATGAACGGTTTAAGGGTAGAGTTAGAGTTCCGCTAGAATTTTTCTTGTGGGGTTTTCTGAAGTCGCAGGGCTATGCCAATTAACCACATTCGACCATTGCCCTGAAAGCCAACATAACGCAGGCCATCGCTCGGATTCAGTCGGATCTATGCAACAGAGTCATTAAAAATTGGACCTCTCGGATTCGTGTTACCATACGAAGCCGCGGCGGACATTTGAACGATGTCATATTCCATCCATAATTGGCATAAATGGGCCTTTTAAATAAAAAATAAATTTCGTTAATATCTCACACACATCTTGTTTTATTCAATTTTAACATCGACTCGTCCTTGTTGAAAGACCCTTTAGTTATCCTCTGAACGGTTATGACATAACCTCACTATCAGATTCAATTACCATTTCATCAGTCGTCAGCATGTTATCATTTGCATCAAACTCGCACTCGCATTTGCTTTTTCGCACTTACAGATAAATTTGGAAATACTCTCTTTAAGATTTTTGTTTTGTACATCAACATTGTTAGGAATACCCGTTGGATATAATGCATTTAAAATAATCATGGATCGTTCGTTCATTTCAAGGTCTATGTTTTGACCCATATAGTCAGGCCTTTTCTACCAAAACATTATAAATATCCAGTTTCGTAAGCTTGTTCGGATCCGTATTCAGGCTTTGGTCGTCGGTAATAATTGCCACTCGCTGACCAGTATGAAGGTTGGCGCCCTCATGCCCCCCTTGCATTAAGTCCTCTGGTCGGGGCCCAGACGGACATCCCCCAGCAGGACGGGTCAGAAACGGGACGGGTCTGGTGAGGCAAAGCAGTGCCATGGCTCTTTGACGGCCCCATGACATCTCAACCCCGGTTCTCCAGATATTATGTATAGCAATTAGTTTTTAGCATTTGCCTGATGAGAGCGGATCCCTTCCCAATTCCGCATAAAATCCTTCATCGAAGATAGAAAATCTATGGACGGTACTAGGTAAACAAAAGTGGTCAAAATTCAATTATTATTAATTTTAATTTTTAGTTTTTCTCAACTATTTTTTCATAATTATAAACTTAAACTATGTAAACTAGGCACGTAACAATTTGAACCGGTAATTGCTAATACCTGAGTCCAAAAATAATATTTTTATAAAGTAATTGTATGTTGCTCACATGTTTATTGACAACCCTAGCCCACAATAAAAAAAAATATATTTCCGAAATCCTGGGTTTGTTGCGTCTGTTTTTTTTTTTGTGGCGATAGTTATTATAGTAATCAACATATATACATTTAAAAAAAACGCGACCATGAAGAGACCCGCCAGAAAAATAATAATTTCAGAATCATATAAAAAAAATATTTACGCCTGGGTGAACAAGATTATTAAACTTTTCGAGAAAAAAATTGTTCCTATAGTAAATTCCTATCATACCTTAAAACATTTAGTGTAAAAATTTAATCCAAAAACGAGATATTGCGTTTCTATGGTTTTTAAGGCTTTTTCTCAATTTTCTTAATTTCTCTTAAAGTATAGTAGTTAGAGCCGGCGGAGTTTTAATGTGGTGTATGATTAATTGTTAGTTTTCCAAAAAAAAAAAAACGAGCATGTCCGCAACTAAGGCAAAATAACACACTGTGCGATCCATGCGTCATGTTCGTGAACGGGCGCCATCAGTTGGGATTAGTCATGACTTACCTGTCTCGGCCTGTTAAAGTGCTTTTTTTTTTAAATTATTTGTTACTCTGTACGCTTTTACGTACACGTCTTTTTACATCGTTCTCACATATATGTATTTTTTCAACAAGAATGATGTAACCAAAAACTTGTAATTAAAACTGATGGAAAAGAGTGTCCGGGGAGTTTCTTGCAAATTCTTCTCCATTGAGACCTACAGACGCTTGCGAATTTGCAACTAGAGTTATCTTTTTATTAATTTTTTGTTTGACAAATCAAAAGTACTTCTAAAGTTTACTTGAAATAAATATTTTGATTTTGATTTTGTAGCACAGGCTTTAAGACGACGACTAACGCCAACGAGTAACGACCTTGAGGAAACAAAACGCGCTCTCGTTTCACACCGCGCGACCCAAAATTTAGTAGTTTTTTGTACTTTCCTTATTATTCTATGCTTCGATAAAATACCTATAGATTAAGCCCTGGCGTGGCCGCACATGAGACAGCAATAGTTAATTCTGGTGTTACAACAAGAACAAGAACACTACAACCCACCATCGCACTGACACTTATTATCTATAAATAACCCAAATTCCTTGTCTCAATTAACACGAAATAACAGAAAATCAAACAAAACCGAGTTTGTTTGTCAAACCTGCCATTATAATATAGTTTTCCATGAAGGACCTGTGCGAGGCCAACGCTAGGGCTGTCGACGTGGCCGAGTTCTGGTCGAAGCACAACATTTAAATTTAAATCTTAAAATTGAATCATCGACACGATTAAGAAGAAGAATATAGTTTGATAAACAACAGAAACCGGCCATGGTGACAAAGACAAAAAATAATCTTCCTTATTATTAGAATGGAGCTGCCAATTGGCCATCTCGCTCTATCAATCAAGCTCATTTTAAGGCTTAATCTATAGGTACTTTATCTAAGATTCTATGACATAAAAAAAGCCTCAGATAAAAAAATTAAATTGTCTTTGATTGAGGTGGTGTTGATTTCATTAAAATCACAGATTACTGATATGTAGCTAGATTAAAATACGTCCTGCGGTTTTGGTGCGATTGTCGTGTTTTTGTCCGTTTGAGACATAATTTTACAAATTAATTACACTATGTCATACGAATAAAACTCAAAATTTGCTTATATCAAATTATTAAGAAAATGGTCTAATATAACATATATTTTGGTTAAAATTTCGATTATGGGTTTGGGTATGGTTTGGCTACCCCCCAGTACCATCCCCACTAGTCGGAGCCCCATGGTTATGGAGATATCCATGGTTAAAGTTTTCAGGTTAGAGTAAAATTTCCATAAATGTCCAACGATTTAAGGGGCGCGGAGGGGGGGAGGGAAAGGGGGGTAGAGGCGCTACCTCACTGTACCATCCCCACCCCACGGAACCCCATGGTTATGCAGATATCCATGGTTAAAATTTAAGATTACAATTTAAGCAATAAAGTCGACAGAGCCTATTTCTGTGTGCAGGGTCTAAAGTAACCTAACATGAAGGAGATGACGGGAGCTGAGTTCGCTCGCTTTGCTCGCTCAATTCAGCTTCCGTCATCTCCTTCGAACCTAACCTATCCATGTCCGGCTGCCCTAAGCTCCCGAGCTCGCTTCGCTCGTTCTTGGACTAATTCTCATTTTTTTACCTTACGAAAACATACAAAAAACATAAAATTGCCGAGTCTTGAAAGAACAATGGTGAAATTTTAGCTGACTTAAATTTGAGCGTCTGAAAGTGAGTTATATACGAAAGACATTCTATTAATTGTTTATGTTTTTTAAAGTATAATTAGGCCTGGTCCAAAATAGATTAAAAAAAAACATAATAAATAAATAGTTATTTGATTTTTTAGTTCATTTCTTTAGCATAGTGTTGCCATTATATATTTTATCTGCTAAGTGACAAGTAGTAACTATATTAAGTAATAATATCATTATTGTATTTATTGCAGTAAATGAGTTAACAATACAGTTTATGTCTAAGTGTAGATGTTCCTTGCAGGTAGGTAATAATATTGTAGTGTAGTAGAAATAAATGAATTACTTTCAATTAATAATTGGCAAAAAGACTAGTACCCAAGTCTAAAAAAAATATAGCTTTGTTATTGACGACAACCTTTTGATACGAGTCAAAGTCACTTAGTTTAAATAAATATACTCTTTCCAAAGAGTATACTACACATTTCATGCTAAAATAACTAGGTAAGGGAAATACTAATGCGATATTCCTCTTTTACTTCCACGGAATTGAATAATATTACCTATTAAACACATTATTAAAAGTAACCCAGACATAACCTACAAAAGTGTATGACTGAATATCTATTATTCTCTACATTCTCGAACAAAAATTCTTGCACAAACTAATTCAGAACATCACCCTGAGTTAAACCAGATATTTTTCATTTAAAGACTATTGAATTTAATCTCAGCTAAAACAATGTATGGGCACCTGCCATTGTTCTTTGTGAAAAGCTTTCTATTTATGAGTACTACCTACAAAAAAAAAATGAACTTCCAAATCAACGGCCCATAATGGAAATTTTAGCCTCGGCGCCTTAAAAAGATTAATCGAGTATTCGAGCTTACAAAAAACTTTTCTAATAAAAACATACTCAGTATCTCTATGTAGTCTGTGATATAGGGATGTCGGAAGTGCAAAAATATATCGATATATCGATGTATCGATATTTATAAAAATATCAATATCGACTTCGATATATCGAGGAAAAAATATCGATATATCGATCCAATTTTTAAGATTTTCGGTTTTAAAATAATAATGTATCTAGTTCAGTCTGGCTCAATAATAGGTAGTACTATTTTTTAACCGACTTACCAAAAAAGGAGGAGGTTCTATGTTCGACATTATGTTTGTTTTTTTTTTATGTATTTTCACCGATATCTCCGTCAATTGTAAACCGATTTTGAAAATTCTTTTTTTGTTTGAAAGAGTATATTCCGAAATTGGTCCCATTTTAATTTGGTGAAGATCTGATTAAGGACTTCGAAGATATACAACATAACTCTTCAATAAATAACGGCAAATCTCTCAGGATTGCTGCAATCGCATGGCTGTTTATTGTTCATACCATTTCATAACATAACATCACGCCAGTACGCTCTTAAGGGGTATGCAGATCTCTCATTTAACCGGTTATATTAAAGTTTCATTATATTCGGGTAATCTATTCTGTCGTTATAGGTACTTACTTAACTACTTCCCTATTAGGTAGGTACAACTAAAAAGTGAAAAATAAAAAACTTTTTTACAAAAATATACTACCGACTTCCGAATAAGAAAACTAGAAAGTGAAAAATTACTTTATTTTTGGAAGTCGGTGTCTTTGTTAAGTACCAAATTTTTAAGTTATGGACACCGACTTCCAAAAATAAAGTTCTTTTTCACTTTCTAGTTTTCTTATTCGGAAGTCGGTAGTATTTTTTTGTAAAAAAGTTTTTTATTATACTATATGTACATTATTTAAGTCTTAATAAAAACGAAGGTATTTTAATCGTTAATCCTTTATAATAAGCAAAATTTAAAAATTTCAATTTTGCCAATTATTCTATGTTGACACGACCACACACACAACGCAAAAGAACTCACATTTGAAAGTAAGTGAACAGTGACGGATTTTGGCCACCGCGGCCTGCGGCGGCCGCTATACAAACAAAACATGCAAGTCATAGACAATACAGTAATTTGCCGTTCGTTCCTATCTTTTGCGGCTTTGAATTCTGCTAATAAATTAAATTTGAAAAAAAAATATCGTTTTTGATACGTTTTTCGATATTGAATATTTTGTATCGATATATCGATGTATCGGATGAAAATATATCGGCTAAAAATATCGATATATCGTAGCAGAAATATCGATATATCGATGTATCGATATTTTTTCGACAAGCCTACTGTGATAACAACCATATAACCTTCCTATCTAATCTGTGGCATAACCTAAAAATTCGTCACTGTCAAACGGATGGTAATGGTATAAATTCCAACAAATGTTTTAGTTATCACATTACATTTATTAAATTCGTTGATTTAACTGCACTTACATTAACGAAGAATACTAGTTAGACATAAATAGTATTATACTTAAAACAATGGCTCAAAAACCAGCTGCCAAGAATCCTAAAGCGAAATCTAGTGAGGAGATTTTTTCCGGCTTTCAAAATCTTCGTGCTGAACAGCGACAACTTGCAAATAAAATTTCAGAGTTGGAAATGGATCTCAACGAGCACAAGTATGTTCCCTTTGCTATCATGCTACACTTGTTAGTGACTGCTACAACTTTGGTGCGCTGCTGTAACTGCTTGTTTATGTTCCAGAATAGTAATCGAAACTCTCCGAGGAGTGGATAAAACTCGTAAATGTTTTCGTAACGTGGGTGGTGTGTTAGTTGAACGCACGGTGGCAGAAGTTTTGCCAGAGTTAGAGAACAATTGTGAACAATTGCCCAAAGCTCTCAAAGCACTGGAAGAACAACTTTCTAAAAAAGGGCGAGAGATCAATGACTACATAGAGTGTCATGACATCCGCCTGCAGCGCGTGGACCGCCCCCCTGCTGAGGCGGCTCCGGAGCAGCCCGCCAAGTCTAATGTCCTGGTGGCTAGTGGTTAATTTAGGATAGATACTGAACTGTTTAGCATTATTTAACCCATGCTTTTAAGCTTATCTACATTGTAAAAGCAGTGTGTGTAAATATGTTAACTTTATGATGACATGTTAAATTTAAAACCCAAGCATAACATGTCATTTGATCCCGGCAGTGCCCATCTCTGTTGATTAATGATGTTGACTCATCTACACAGTATTGCTCTTAACATTACATTATTAACCAACTTTCCATTTCTTTTTTTTTTTTTTAGCCTCAACATAGTTTGACATCAAAATGGTTATTATTTTATAATTAGCATAAACCACTGAATAAGAATTCAAAATCTTATGCCTGTGGGTGTGTGCCTGCCTGCCTTTCCTTAGCATTCAATATTAGGCAGAAAATAAGGAAATTCTCAAGAGAGAAATTTTAGAAATTCCCAAAATAACAATTTTGGGAATTTCTAAAATTTCTAACCTGCCGTTGAATAAACTATTTGAAAATAAATAAAGTGTCATTTAATTTGTAAAATTCAACTTAATAATAATTTTTGCTTGTGGAAAGGCATTGGGAAATGTAGAATAAAAACTGTATTGTTGGTATGTATTGGTTGTATTCAAAGCAATACTCATGTTTAATTATTAAAACTACACTTTGCATTGTATACCATATATTAATATAAAAATATAAACAATTTCATAATATGTAACATGGCAATATAATAAAATTAATAGCTACAACAATATGATTTGCACCTTGATTACAAAAGTATTCTTATGAAAAGTTAAACTGTTCATTACTTTACTTTTTTGTCTCAATAAAACTAGACTGTTTTTTCCATAAATTGGCAGCAACTAACAAACTTTTCAAATAACAAAGTTTTAAAACTTTGTCATGAGTTATCACAAATTAAATAAGTACAAAATTACTTGTCCTTCTCGAAGCTTTTGTTTGGTTCATAGTTGCATGCGAAATACTTGTATGACTAGTCACCTGATCCAACGCTTAGGTGTGTTAAAGTAGGGGTTCAGTAAGTGCAACAGAATGCTGCCAAACTGTCATTTGAGTAGGCACTCCTTTGATTGTATGATCCATGGCGTGTGGCTGACTCTGGCTTGGCTACCATCAGGGATTTTAATTTTGATAACACAAATATTTAGTCGGTAATTAGTCGAAATTAGTCGACAAATATTAGATTTAGTCGATCTCTGGTTCAAAAGTTAGAAGGGTTGTTAGGTGGCCGATCTGGAGAGACTCTCCCCAGCTTGGCCAAATTTATATCTCAAAAACTAGGGCACCTAGCGAAGATCTGTTTTCTCCCAGATTTAATCGGTAATTAGTCGAAATTAGTCGCCAAATATCAGAATTAATCGATCACTGGTTTAAAAGTTAAAAGGTTTTATAAGTGGCCGATCTGGAGAGACTGACCCCAGCTTGGCCACATTTATATCTCAAAAACTAGGGCACCTAGCGAAGATCTGTTTTCTCCCAGATTTAGTCGCTAATTAGTCGAAATTAGTCGCCAAGTCACAGATTTAGTCGGTGTGTAATTAAAAAGATATTAAAGTAATAAATTTCTCCATACATTGGTACAAGCAAGTACAAAATACTGTAGTTTCTAGACAATACATGATGTCTTAAGGTGGAATGTTTGTTTCAAAATATAAACCTAAATATAAAGTCATTCTATGTTATTTTATACCAAAAAAGGAAAGCAGTATGTATTACCTAGAAACAGATCTACAATAAATATAATGTAATTATTTATCGAACATAATGTGGCAGTCGCTGGCAAATAGATCACTGCGCTCCAGCGATTAAAATTAATACTGTAATTAAAATGTCTACTGTTATTAAAATTTGATTTTTTAGGTACCTAGTACCTATATGTTTGATTAAGTCCTCGTTTCTGGATAAGCGGCGCGTCGGGCGTGGCGGCTCGCACCAAAATTCAAACATAGAATATTCTTTGGCGTTGTATGAGAATTTTACAAATTTTTGCTTGAGATGCAGGCCTCCCGGCAGCGGACGCTGCGGACGAGCTTTAGGTATTTTTATCTATTTACAACAGTATTATTATACAGTGGTACAGTGTTTTTTTCAGTGGTATTTTTTAGTGGTGTTTTTTTCAGTGTTTTAATTATATATTTCGACAACAGAATTTTTATTATTCTTACCATAATTAGAGCTTAAGGTGTCATATTAGGTACCTATATAAGTAGGTATATACATCTTTGATTTAAGATTATTAGTTATGTATTTTTAACCGACTTCAAAAAAAGGAGGAGGTTCTCAATTCATCGTAAACTTCTTTTTTATGTATGTTACCCGATTTCTCAAAGACGCCTGGAACGATTTGGAAAATTCTTTTTTTTTTTGAAAGAGTATCAGTTAAATAATCTGTTCAAATAATCTTTGAAATGTGGATTATGAGCAAAATAATATACATAATTTTGTGCCGAGGAGAGTTGGTTGAACAAGAACATAAAATATTTATGTACAATTCCAGAGAATGTTAATTTGACACACAATTCAATAACAAATCGGTGCATATCTCGCCATCTAGTAATATTTATTTGAACCAAATTTTCTTTCTTAGCGCTGGGTCCCTGTGCAAGCATAGTATTAAGTAGATACATCATATATTCTTATTGGGCAACAGTTGTATGCGACTGTACATCTTGACACCAAATAGACCAAGAGCAAGGTTTAATGTTTTCAAAGAAGATTAAGCTACTCCAACCTATAATAGTATAATAATAATAATAAGAGTATAATAACCTATAATAGTTTTTTTGAGATATAAATTTGGCCAAGCTGGGGAGAGTCTCTCCAGATCGGCCACCTAACAACCCTTCTAACTTTTGAACCAGTGATCGACTAAATCTAATATTTGACGACTAATTTCGACTAATTACCGACTAAATATTTGTGTTATCAAAATTAAAATTCCAGATGGTGGCCAAGCCAGAGTCAGCCACACTGCATGGCATAGCTACTGACAAATTATCTGATGTCATCTGCCATTGATGTTACATTGATCTGCCACATTTTCCTGGCAACCTGAACCAGTGGATCTGGATACATCCAAGCCCTTGATAAGCCACGGTAAAGTTGTCTTACTTAGTCACTACACTGTAGTGTTTACAGTTCGACTATAATCAAAAGTTATGGCATTACTATTTAGGTTTATATTTTGTATAGGAATTCATTTATTTGATCAGCAAATGACTGTTTGTACTTCATAGCATACATTAGGTCCGCCATACGTTCATTAGCACGACTCAGCTGTGACAATAGCACCTTATTATATAGATTGTACGAAACTACACTCCTTAATAATATAATCTAATAATCAACAGCCTAAAACTCTGATGAAAAATTATTCATATGTCTAGCGTTTATTTAGGATAAACAATTAATACATAGCAAAATATTTATTGTTTTATTTTTTACATCTAATAAGGCAAAATATATGGCTGCAGAGACATAACAGTGCTGTATGATAGCACTATTGTGTCTTTGTAACATAACTACCTGTGTACCCATACCCATAAGCTACACGTATACGAGATTCACTAAAGCCTGTGCCACACGGTTGCCGACCGCAACAAAAACCAAGGTCACCTTGGTTGGAAGCGCGTAGGGCGATGCCCGATGCCGGCTACACAGTTCGGTTCGGCAACAAGCTCCCGACCTCCCTCAGTATGTTTAGAACGCTACGCAGAGAGGACGTATTTACGCTCGTACCGTACGTTCATTACAACGACTTCATGGCGCCTTGCCAAAACTTCAAAAAGAATATATACTATAATAAACTTTAAAAACTAAACTCTAATCTTACTATCTTCTTATTAATATTATAAATGCGAAAGTTTGGATTTGGATGTATGTATGTTTGTTGCTCAATCAAGCTAAAATTGTATAATCTGGAATAGCACGTATGCATCTTTCATCCCGGTATAATGTTTCTTTGGGATAAGAAAATACTTTTCACGCGGGCGAGGCCGCTGGCAGAAGCTAGTATATTTAATATAGGTACATTTAAAGTAAAATAATAAACTTAAAAAAAAAATCCCATGCATTTTTTCTCAGTTGCGTCTATACATGACTCTGATGTCAAATCCCAACGACAGGACAAGTCTCTGTATACATCGATAAGTTCTGTTATTATTGTACTTTGCGTTTGCTCTGTTGAGCCATATTCTACGCGTGCGTCTGCGCTCACCGCCTGCAGAAGTGCGACTGATATACTCGTGGTTGTCAACAAGCGTGTACACGGCATCAAACAAGTAGTCAACCAAACGGTTGGCAACGCACGCACGCCGATCAATGGCGTTGGAAGGTCATGCTAAATTTGGTTGGCAACCACTGTCTACACGGTCGTAAACGGCCACTTCCGACCAAGGTGACCTTGGTTTTTGGCTTGGTTGGCGACCGTGTAGCACAGGCTTAACATTACAGCCGCCAGGAGGCTGTTCATCACATATGACTCGCTCTTAAACTAAAATAAGACAACTATGTTGGCACATAAGTTGTGCGTTACGTTTTAGTGAAACCCATACCCTGTGTATTTATATGTTGACGACGACGTTACAGTATTCATTGAAGGAATGTTACTTGTTCCTTAATAATATCTAAGCAAATACAAACTTAAGATACAGCCTAGAGCCGGAGCAGCTCGTCATAGTGGCCTACAGTCATAGTGGTAGGTACTCCAGAAGATCTACAGCGACCAGGTCGGCCCGCGGCTCGCTAGAAGTGACTGACGTTAGTGGGCGCGTAGGTCTCGCCCTCGCCCAGCGGCGACTGGTCGGGCGCGCGCAGCGGCGGCGGCGGCGGTGCGGGGTCGCTGCGGCCGCCCGACTTGTGCAGCACGCGCAGCTCCGTGATGCGCATGCCGCGGTCCACCGACTTGCACATGTCGTAGAGCGCCAGCGCCGCCACCGCGCAGCCCGTCAGCGCCTCCATCTCCACGCCCGTGCGGCCCGTGGCGCGCGCCTCGCACGTCACGGTCAGCGCGCCGCGCTCGGCGCCGGGCGGCGGCAGCGTCACGCGCACGCGCACCACGTCCAGCGCCAGCGGGTGGCACAGCGGGATGAGCTCGGCCGTGCGCTTGGCGCCCATGGCGCCCGCCACCTGCGCCACGGTCAGCGCGTCGCCCTTGGGCAGGGGCGCGTCCCGCAGCAGCCGCAGCAGACGCGCACTCACCAGCAGCGAGCACTCGGCCGCGGCGGCGCGCGCCGTGACGGGCTTGGCGCCCACGTCCACCATGCGCGCGCGGCCCTGCGCGTCCAGGTGCGAGAAGGGCGAGCCCTCGCCGTCGTCGTCGTCGGGCGCACGCGAGCTGTAGGCGCGCGCGGCGGCGCGGCTGGCCGGCGGCGCCCACAGAGGCGTCCACAGCGGCCGGCGCCTAGTCGCCGAGCTCCGCGCTGTGAACGTGTCCACATCAGAGGGCGCAGGGCGCTAGCCGCCGATGAGGATCATCGGTCGGTTCTCCATGTGCGCCAGATTCTCCATGCCTAAAAATACATGTCGAACGGGGAGCTCGCCGAGCTGGATCCCGGCGCCTAGCGCGTATGGACTCCGATAGGTAATACCTTCGCTTTCGTACTGCGGCTCCACAAGGTGGTACATAGCATACAGGCTTCTCCTAAACTAAAACCTCGAACAGTTGTCTGCATCTTACTATTAATGGGACAGATGTGCTTTGGGCCTTTACCTCGTGTTAGTCTATCGGAATTGATTCAGTACTTTGCCACCTGTGTAGGTAATTAGTGTATGAATAAACTAGCATCAAACCAAGAAAAACACAGTATCGTAGTGACAATCAACGAAATATGCTTTAATTAAGTTTTATTTAGTACTTATAGTTCGACCTTTAATTCGTTTCAGTATCTAACTTACCTATATCTTCCCCAATGTTAACGCGGTCCTGACCGTGCGCCCGCTCGGTGCCAGAATATCATTATTGGACCTCCGTTAGGATAGTTTTGCAAAATAAATTTTGATTAACATAATATCCTATGTAGGTTAAGAAGAAATTCTAATGATACATTTATCTGTGTAAAAATATTTTTAACATTCTCATCTCTGCCACACGCAATCTCTTTCGCAATCCAACATTCTGATCCATAGGGACAGTACGACAGGTCTAATTACGGACTTGGTAAATTTTCCCTTTAACAATTGAGGCATCCGTGGGTCGCAATCGCAAGTTGTTCCAGTGGCCATTTCAACCTTATCATAAAACAAAACATTAGTTATAAAAAAAGAAAATAGATTATTCGGTTAAGACAAATTCTGGTTTGAGCAGATTCTTGTTGCGGCAGATTCTTTTTAGGGTTCCGTACCCAAAGGGTAAAAACGGGACCCTATTACTAAGACTCCGCGGTCCGTCTGTCTGTCTGTCACCAGGCTGTATCTCATGAACCGTGATGCCTAGACAGTTGAAATTTTCACAGATTAAGTATTTCTGTTGCCGCTATAACAACAAATACTAAAAACAGAATAAAATAAATATTTAAGTGGGGCTCCCATACAACAAACGTGATATTTGTGCCGTTTTTTGTGGTAATGGTACGGAACCCTTAATGCGCGAGCCCGACTCGCACTTGGCCGGTTTTTTTTGATAAGACAGATATTTTACAATCATCTACAGAAGTAGCCGAATATACACAAGTGTGCATTGATTGGCAAACTATTCGTTGCGGGTCCTGCGCACGACCTGGTTGCTTATTACGTATCTATTGCATGAGCAAAACGATAGCGATCAAACTCTAAAAAAGTCATAAATTTCATAAAAGTCGGTATTACCTGCAGTGTAGGTATGGTAGGTCCTACACAATCGTTTGTTTATCAATACTCAATACTCAATACATTTATTGCTTCCACATGTGAACTTAGATGGTAGGTTACAAATTTAGACCATTGTGGACCCTGTCGGGCACTGCAAAAGTAGGAGAGAGGAAGAGGGCTTTTATATGACTAGGTATTTATTTATTTATTAGATTGCAATTAGTTTAATTTAAAATTTGTCATTTAAGTATTCATTTACATTGTAATAGCATTTAGTTAATAGAAATTGTTTTAATTTATTAATGAATGGATTCAATTTTTGTTGTTCCTTAATTATTTCTGGTAATTTATTATATATTTTCATTGACATTACTAATGTACTTGTTGAGTGCATTTTTAGCTTAGAGCTTGGTAGGTTTAACCTGTTTTTATGGCGTAATGTGTATCTTGATTGTATATTTTCTCTTGTCGTGTATAAGTGTTGGTTATTTCGAACGAATTTGCACATTTCTAGAATGTATAGGCAGGGGAGGGTAAGTAATTTTTGTTCTTGGAAATGAGGTTTGCAGCTATCGGTATCTTCTATATTTACTAGGATTCTTATGAGTCTTTTTTGCATTGTGAAAAGTGTTGGTGCATCTGTGCTGTTTCCCCATAATATCACGCCGTAACTGAGCCACGCATATGCATAGGCATAGTAGGTAACAAGTGCAGTTTTAAGGTTAGTGGTTTTTTTGATTTCACGAAGGGCATATGCAAATTTGGATAGTTTTGATTTTATCTTATCAATATGTGATTTCCAATTAATGTTTGTATCTATAGACAGGCCAAGTAGTGTATATTCATGAACGACTTCTATTGTTTTGCCGTTGTAAGTGAAATTTATATCTAATGAGGTTTTTTGACGGGGGTGGAAGGGTATTATTTTAGTTTTAGAGAAATTTATTTCGAGGTTATGGTCATTCATCCAAGTTATTGTTTTATTAAGTTTAGTTGTTAGGTCCTCGCTTAAACCATCATTGCTTCGGCATGAAGTAAGGATCGAAATATCGTCGGCAAACAAAACGCATGGCCCCTCAATAGTTTTTGGAAGGTCGTTTATATAAATAAGGAATAAGAGACATCCTATTACAGTCCCTTGGGGAATAGAGGCATTAATTATTTTGCTATTAGACCGAATATGTTGTATTTCTTTGGTATTTTCATTGTAAAATTCTATTTCGACCTGGTGTTCTCTTTTTGATAAATAAGATTTAAACCATTCGTGAGCTTTACCGCGGATCCCTATGCCTTGTAATTTATTTAATAGAATGTCATATTGCACTTTATCGTAAGCTTTGGTCATATCTAACAGTAAACCTATGGCGTATTTTTTGTCATTTATTATATTTAAAGCTTCCTGTATGTATTTGTAAATTGCTAGGACGGTAGATCGGTTTCTGCGAAAGCCGTTTTGGCATTCGTTAAATATTTTATATTTATCGTTCGCTGTTTGACAAATGCACTTATCTATAAAAATAAATAAAATTGAAGTGTCTGTATGTAATATCAAAATAACAACGTTTTATTTAATGCACGTGAAAGTATATACGGTACTAACAACAAATAAGCAATTTTTAAGATTTTTGTCTGTCTGTCTGTTTGTTCCGGGTAATCCCCGAAACGGCTGGACCGATTTTGACTTTCACTGGTAGATAGCTGATGTAATAACGAGTAACATAGGCTACGTTTGATCACGAGAAAATTCATAGTTCCGGCGGGAAAATAAAAAAATAAAAATATATTTTTTACGAGTTTGACGCGGACGAAGTCGCGGGCAACAGCTAGTTTTAAATAAAAACCGATTGAAGAGCAATTATTGTGCAAAAATCGCTATCGTTTTGCTCTTGCAAAAGATACGTAATAAGCCTGCTGATCTGATGCCTGATCTGGTCAGATCAGGAACGATACCACGTGGTCTCTATAGTCTTAAATCATGTGATAAATCCACGTCAGGTATACCTCATTTGTCAAATTATGAACAGTCATTTAAAAATTATGAGAGAACGGATACATACCGGTCAAAATCATAACCCTCCATTTAGCTTCATATTTAAAAAATATTTTTCTTGCTAAGGTACTGAACCCTCGGTGGGTACTGTGGGTAGGTCCAACACGCTCTCTGACAGATTTTTATAAGGACTGCCTATCTGAACCCCACCACAGTAAAAATATACAAACAGTATGGAAACTACCTACAAACGCTCGAAACGGCACACTAACACAAACTTACAGCTTGGCCAGAAAGAGTAGAAAAAAATTGAGGTCGCCACTATCGTTTATATGGCATCATTTATACTATAACATAAATGAATTTGATACTTGAAGTATTTTTAAAGATAAATCAGAATGGGGAAAATCGTTAAATCAGATGCTAATTTTTTTTATTTTTCTGACTGTTAAATAAAAAGCCTATGAGAGTAAAAACATATTTATTATAGTAACAATATATTTTCTAATCACTATCTAAATATTCTACACCCGACTCTATGCTTGGCTGTTGTTGCAAATTTGCCTTCGTTTTTATTGCCTTCGTTTATTTTGCGTTGAACAGTGCTTTCTGAGTTTCCTGTAATCAAAATAAAACATTAATGTAGAATGATGTGCGTGACTATCAAAAATTGCAGTCGCTCTATACCTAGTCACTGTGTCAAAGTACTTTCCCTATGTAAACATAACCTCTAAAATTAAATTAAATCCAAAAAAACTTCGATGATGTGGTGTATTTTAAAGACCAAACCGGCTTTAACTGTAACTTAGATCATGAACTATGTATATTATATAAAATAAAATTGAATAAATACCTGACATATCAGCAACTCGTTTGTAAAGGTCATCCAATTCTCTTAGAAGTTTTCCGGCATGATATTCCTCCAAACACCTCTTAAAAACATTGTTAATAACTTCTCTGGCACCACTTTTTATCGTCTTTCCCATTTTCAATAACAATTCACCGACTAATACGTTTAATATCTACCAAAAATCACATTAATTCACAATACACTTTTATTGTTTTGGTAGTTTGACTGATGTTTGACATTTCTTTCATGTTGCCATGTGTAGAAAAAATTAGTTCACATTTATTTAATTTCTACTCTTTCTGGCCAAGCTGTACGTGACCACTCGTCGCGTCGCGGTGCTCAGTACAGTACTGACAGCACCGCAGAGTGCAGCACTCGTCGGTGCTTATGTTTGTGTGAGTGTGCCGTGTCGAACGTTTGTAGGTAGATTATATACTGTTTGTATACAAGGGCGTCGCCAAGGGGGGGCAGGGGGGGGCAGCTGCCCCCCCCTAGAGATTCTAAAAAAGTTGTCAAATGTAAAGCAACCACAGTCTTTGACTTGACTTGCTTGATTGATCATTCCCGTACTTCGCGAATTTATATATGTCGCAGGGATATGATGAAAACAGGGAATTGATCAAATCTCTAAGCAAAATTGGTTCAGTGAAATGACAAAAATAACTTTTCTGTAGTAATTTAAAGGTTTATTTTGTACGTTGAATTAGTATTTGTGTGGCAGAGCCGACGGAGCCCCGCTGCGCGGGGCTCCTATTTCTGTATGCAGGGTCTAAAGTAACCTAACACGAAGGAGATGACGGGAGCTGAGTTCGCTCGCTTTGCTCGCTCACTTCAGCTCCCGTCATCCCCTTCGAACCTAACCTGTCCGTGTCGGGGTGCCCTAAGCTCCCG
The DNA here is from genome assembly GCA_945859665.1 of Anorthoa munda. Lineage (NCBI taxonomy): Eukaryota > Metazoa > Arthropoda > Insecta > Lepidoptera > Noctuidae > Anorthoa > Anorthoa munda. Next base: position 771,236 of record OX243911.1, on the reverse strand, counting down.
AGCTCGCTACGCTCGCTCTTAGAGAGATTTGATCAATTCCCTGTTTTCATCATATCCCTGCGATATATATATGTCGCAGGGACATGATAAAAACAGGGATTTGGTCAATTCCCTAAGAGGGTCTAAAGTAACCTAACACGAAGGAGATGACGGGAGCTGAGTTCGCTCGCTTTGCTCGCTCACTTCAGCTCCCGTCATCCCCTTCGAACCTAACCTGTCCGTGTCGGGGTGCCCTAAGCTCCCGAGCTCGCTACGCTCGCTCTTGGACTTATCCATTTATTTTAACATCCTCCGTGATTTGATCAAATCGCTTAGAGATTTGATCAATTCCCTGTTTTCATCATATCCCTGCGACATATATAAACCAAACCCAACAGATCGAACCGTTGTTCATATCCTAAAATAGGCAAAAAGCGTTGAAAATTTTGATCGCTCTTCCGTGCACAACGTGTACGGTAGAGTTGCGTAGCTTTACATGTTGGACTCTGAATAGTGCTCGCCAAACTTCTGGGCCGCCCTGAAGTTGGCTTTCCGATGCGCAAGGCATGGATCGGTACTGTTTTTGTATGATTTACTACGGCGCAGACATTGCAGCCAACTTCGGGACGGCCAAGAAGTTTGGCGAGAACTATACCGATATTATTACAATCGCTGTAGATGTAAGGCTCGTACTACAAGTGAAAAGCTTCATGTGCTCTCGACTTTACCTACAATTCATACTTTTCTCATTCTCCATATCAACTTGCCCCCCCCTTGGCCATCGGCTGGCGACGCCCTTGTTTGTATATTTTTACTGTGTAACCACTCATATTACTGGAGGACCTCGGTTAGACTGTTGGTAGACTTTTGGCCTTCTGACTACCAACGACTGTCAATGTCAAAAGTCACGAATGAAAGCTGGGATTTATCTTCGAACCGTCAAGTAATAATGAATCGAATTAAAAGTTTAACTTTATAAATTGATTTTAAAGTTAAGTTTATAGTCGAGCAGCAAGTAGAATAGCTACTACTTGGTCCAAATAATTGAGCAGTCGGTGCTGTCACGTCCCTGTGAGTGTGGGGGCTGTGTGTGTACCTGCATGCCGGGCCTTCTTGTTGGCGAGTGCGGCGCGCACCAGGCGCGTGTACCAGGGAGGGAGAGGGAGGTGTGTGTACCTGCATGCCGGGCCTTCTTGTTGGCGAGTGCGGCGCGCACCAGGCGCGTGTACCAGGGAGGGAGAGGGAGGTGTGTGTACCTGCATGCCGGGCCTTCTTGTTGGCGAGTGCGGCGCGCACCAGGCGCGTGTACCAGGGAGGGAGAGGGAGGTGTGTGTACCTGCATGCCGGGCCTTCTTGTTGGCGAGTGCGGCGCGCACCAGGCGCGTGTACCAGGGAGGGAGAGGGAGGTGTGTGTGTACCTGCATGCCGGGCCTTCTTGTTGGCGAGTGCGGCGCGCACCAGGCGCGTGTACCAGGGAGGGAGAGGGAGGTGTGTGTACCTGCATGCCGGGCCTTCTTGTTGGCGAGTGCGGCGCGCACCAGGCGCGTGTACCAGGGAGGGAGAGGGAGGTGTGTGTGTACCTGCATGCCGGGCCTTCTTGTTGGCGAGTGCGGCGCGCACCAGGCGCGTGTACCAGGGAGGGAGAGGGAGGTGTGTGTGTACCTGCATGCCGGGCCTTCTTGTTGGCGAGTGCGGCGCGCACCAGGCGCAGCAGTGCGGCGTCCGAGTCTCCGGCGCGCAGACGGTCGCGCAGGGACACCTCGGCCGCGCCGAACAGGCACACCTGCGCACACAGACTGCTATAGTCTAAGATCGCTCTGCGAAATTCTGTTCTAGCCTAGCCTAAGATCCCATTGCGAAAATCTGCAGCTGTTTTTGTTTAAATTATCAGTAGAATTACGTAAATTTATTTATTTATTCAAATAAGGCATGCCAACAACCTATTCGCAATTACATTATTTTTACAAATATTTAATAGATAGTCCGGGGCAAACGGGTCATTCACAGACTAAGGAATAGTTAATTTACTTAAACTACAGGATACAAAACTACAATTTTTAATCACAACAAACTGGAATTGAATTAAGATTGGAATAAAATAAAATTACAAATAAAATATTAATATGACTAATAAAATATAATAATCACAACGCAAATAATAAACAGGTAGAGGAGACAAAAAAATAAACAATAAAATACAATTATTACAAACATAAAGCTCTGATGAAAAAAAAATAAGATTTTATGTCCAAATTAATTGTGTAAGTGAAACCACCACAGAGCGCAACACCTGCACAAGTGCCGCACACACACAGTATGGCACGCTCACCTTGAGGTTCCCGTCGGCGGTGAGGCGCATGCGGTTGCAGGAGCTGCAGAAGTGCTGCGTCATGGACGAGATGAAGCCCACAGCGCGCAACACCTGCACAAGTGCCGCACACACACAGTATGGCACGCTCACCTTGAGGTTCCCGTCGGCGGTGAGGCGCATGCGGTTGCAGGAGCTGCAGAAGTGCTGCGTCATGGACGAGATGAAGCCCACAGCGCGCAACACTTGCACAAGTGCCGCACACACACAGTATGGCACGCTCACCTTGAGGTTCCCGTCGGCGGTGAGGCGCATGCGGTTGCAGGAGCTGCAGAAGTGCTGCGTCATGGACGAGATGAAGCCCACAGCGCGCAACACCTGCACAAGTGCCGCACACACACAGTATGGCACGCTCACCTTGAGGTTCCCGTCGGCGGTGAGGCGGATGCGGTTGCAGGAGCTGCAGAAGTGCTGCGTCATGGACGAGATGAAGCCCACAGCGCGCAACACCTGCACAAGTGCCGCACACACACAGTATGGCACGCTCACCTTGAGGTTCCCGTCGGCGGTGAGGCGCATGCGGTTGCAGGAGCTGCAGAAGTGCTGCGTCATGGACGAGATGAAGCCCACAGCGCGCAACACCTGCACAAGTGCCGCACACACACAGTATGGCACGCTCACCTTGAGGTTTCCGTCGGCGGTGAGGCGCATGCGGTTGCAGGAGCTGCAGAAGTGCTGCGTCATGGACGAGATGAAGCCCACAGCGCGCAACACCTGCACAAGTGCCGCACACACACAGTATGGCACGCTCACCTTGAGGTTCCCGTCGGCGGTGAGGCGCATGCGGTTGCAGGAGCTGCAGAAGTGCTGCGTCATGGACGAGATGAAGCCCACAGCGCGCAACACCTGCACAAGTGCCGCACACACACAGTATGGCACGCTCACCTTGAGGTTCCCGTCGGCGGTGAGGCGCATGCGGTTGCAGGAGCTGCAGAAGTGCTGCGTCATGGACGAGATGAAGCCCACAGCGCGCAACACCTGCACAAGTGCCGCACACACACAGTATGGCACGCTCACCTTGAGGTTCCCGTCGGCGGTGAGGCGCATGCGGTTGCAGGAGCTGCAGAAGTGCTGCGTCATGGACGAGATGAAGCCCACAGCGCGCAACACCTGCACAAGTGCCGCACACACACAGTATGGCACGCTCACCTTGAGGTTCCCGTCGGCGGTGAGGCGCATGCGGTTGCAGGAGCTGCAGAAGTGCTGCGTCATGGACGAGATGAAGCCCACAGCGCGCAACACCTGCACAAGTGCCGCACACACACAGTATGGCACGCTCACCTTGAGGTTCCCGTCGGCGGTGAGGCGCATGCGGTTGCAGGAGCTGCAGAAGTGCTGCGTCATGGACGAGATGAAGCCCACAGCGCGCAACACCTGCACAAGTGCCGCACACACACAGTATGGCACGCTCACCTTGAGGTTCCCGTCGGCGGTGAGGCGCATGCGGTTGCAGGAGCTGCAGAAATGCTGCGTCATGGACGAGATGAAGCCCACAGCGCGCAACACCTGCACAAGTGCCGCACACACACAGTATGGCACGCTCACCTTGAGGTTCCCGTCGGCGGTGAGGCGCATGCGGTTGCAGGAGCTGCAGAAGTGCTGCGTCATGGACGAGATGAAGCCCACAGCGCCGCGGTGGCCCACAGCGCGCCACACCTACGGAGTGCACCACCACCCGAGTTTACTTTACATTTGCTAATTAAATAATGCTGGGGGACGTTATTGCACATTTTTCGTTACAGGTTCACTCTTGTAGTGTTGACTTTGGAGTGTCCATTTCAATGTCATGGATATTATTATCTTGCCAAAAATAAGGTCAATCACCAATCCACTATGGCCAAAATAAAGGAGATCGAGCTCAACTGCCTCATCTCGCAGTAACGTTAAGACATACAGGGCAAGTTTCAAGTGATGGGGAGGTCCAAATCCGATATTATGAGAAAATAAAAGGAAAAAGAGCTACAATCATGTTCCTCAAAGATCAAAGATTAGATTTACAACCATATATGTATGCTCCTTTATATTAGGTATCACATGTTAAGCTTACCTATAATTTACGTCGTTTTACTTGTTTCTTACTGTAACTAATTCATTATACTATTGGCAGCCAAACTGACTTGTTATTTTCTACTTCCCGTACGACTCCAAACATCTCAAAATCTTGAATATTGAACAAGAAATTTTGTTAAAGTTACCCTGAAAAGTCTCAATAGCAGAGAAAAATGATTTTTGAAAACAGTATTTTTCATGAAGTTATCTTTGCGGGCACTGGTGCAGCATATTCTTAAAATTTTCGGTTGGCACGTATGGATAAAAGTAGTGATTTTTTTTTCACTGGCAGTGTCGTTGGGGCGGTACTCCTGGTGTGTGTGCGCGTGCTGTACGTACGGTGGCGATACTCCTAGTGTGTTTATGCGTGCTGTACGTGTGGAGGCGGTACCCCTAGTGTGTGTTCGCAGTGCTGTACGTACGGTGGCGGTATCCATAGTGAGTGTGCGTGCTGTACGTATGGTGGCGGTACTCCTAATGTGTTTGTGCGTGCTGTACGTATGATGGCGGTACTCCTAGTGTGTGTGCGTGCTGTACGTATGGCGGCAGTACCCTTAGTGTGTGTGCGCGGTGCTGTACGTACAGTGGCGGTATCCCTAGTGTGTGTGTGTGCGACTGTGCGCCGTGCTGTACGTACGGTAGCGGTGTCGTTGGGGCGGTACGTGTAGTGGTGGTAACCTTAGTGTGTGTGCGCGTGCTATACGTTCGGTAGCGGTGTCGTTTTTTTCGTTGGCAGTGTCGTTGGCACTCCTGGTGTGTGTGCGCGGTGCTGTACGTGCGGTGGTGTTACCCCTAGTGTGTACGCGTGCGGTACGTACGGTGGTGGTAACTATAGTGTGTGTGCGTGCTGTACGTGTGGTGGCGGTACACCTAGTGTGTGTGCGCGGTGCTGTACATACGGTGGCGGTATCCCTAGTGTGTGTGCGTGCTGTGCGTATGGCGGCGGTACTCTTAGTGTGTTTGTGCGTGCTGTACGTATGGTGGCGGTACTCCTAGTGTGTTTGTGCGTGCTGTATGTACGGTGGCGGTATCTCTATTGTGTGTGCGTGCTGTACGTATGGTGGCGGTACTCCTAGTGTGTTTGTGCGTGCTGTACGTATGGTGGCGGTACTCCTAGTGTGTGTGCGTGCTGTACGTACGGTAGCGGTATCGTTGGGGCGGTACGTGCGGTGGTGGTTCTCCTAGTGTGTGTGCGTGCTGAACGTACGGTGACGGTACCCCTAGTGTGTGTGCGCGGTGCTATACGTACGGTGGCGGTGTCGTTGGGGCGGTACGTGCGGTGGTGGTAATCCTAATGTGTGTGCGCGTGCTATACGTACGGCAGCGGTGTCGTTGGGGCGGTACACCTATTTTGTGTGCGCGGTGGTGGTACCCCTAGTGTGTGTGCGCGGTGCTATACGTACGGTGGCGGTATCCTTAGTGTGTGTGTGCGCCGTGCTGTACGTGCGGTGATGGTACCCCTAGTGTGTGTGTGCGCGTGCGGGACGTACGGTGGCGGTGTCGTTGGGGCGCGGCGGCGCGGGCTCCAGCGCGTGCTTGGCGGCGGCGGCGCGCAATGCGTCGCGGTACGGCACCAACTTGGAGTCGTCCCACTTGTTGCCCGAGAACGGCATGAACTCGATGAACCTGCCGACACATGGACAAACCACGTAACTGACATTACGATCACGCAATCTAACGAATTTTAATTGCTTTCCCTTTATTACATACCTAACTTCGACGTCGCGGTCTCGTGTATATTCTACAAAATCACATATTTCGTCATCGTTGAATCCTGAAAGAATAGAAACGGCACCAATCAAACCTTTGTAGCAAACATGACATCTCGAAGAAAGTAGCAGCAGTGTTCGGGTGTGTGAGTGGTAGTGCGCTGAGCGCGTGCGCGTACCTTTCATGAGCACGACGTTTATCTTGACGGGCGAGTAGCCCAGCTGCAGCGCCAGGTCCACGCCCGCCAGCACGCGCGACAACCCCTGCACAAGAGCACACAACTCAAATGAACTTACAACTATTTATTCATTTAAAAGCAAAATATCCTCCCGCCCATCTTTAACTTAGGTGCCCAATAGGGTAGTTGAAAAAAAAAATATATTAAGTCCGTGTTTGACCTGATGATGTCCAGCCAGGGTCCGCGTAGGGCTTCGCATAGAATCAGGGCGCCTCCAGATTTAAATAAAACACGCAACCTGATCCATCGGGTATATAAGCAGAAAAAAAAATTGATTCTACTAGCACACAGATAGTATATAATTGACGGAAAATCTTTTTTAGTTGGACTATGAAGGTACAGAAAATATCATGCAAACAATTAAATAATTGTTACATACGTCCCTTTTAATTTTACTGATACCCAAGCACAAACACTCGCACAGGAATTACACTCATATATTCAAATCACCCCCATACACTCACACACTACCCAACAATCCTGCAATACTATCACTTTACATTACACTTCACAAATATAATCACCTTTAACATAAATTTACTATCAAAATTGCTTAAAATAATGTATAATTTAAAATATTGTTTAAAATAAATAATCTGAATTATGTTGCCGTCAAATATGATTATTTTAATAGGGGTGTGAGCCTGGAGATCTGTCATACAGGTCCCGAACCTAGTTCAGACTCCAGCTCTCACAAAGGTTGTAACGTAAGGCAAAATTGTATAAATATTTCTTATTATGTAACAATGTCAACCTTTATGAGAGAAATAAACAAATTTTGATTCAAGCAATAATCACTGAATGCACGTCCACTACACGCATGCGTAACCAAAGATATCCAGCATGGTATACTATGGGGCGCAGTGAGTCGAGCGACACGTTGTTATATAATATAGTGGGAGACGTACCGGGCGGCGCGCCATGCGCTCGTAGCGCTCGGGGCGCAGTGAGTCGAGCGACACGTTGTTATATAATATAGTGGGAGACGTACCGGGCGGCGCGCCATGCGCTCGTAGCGCTCGGGGCGCAGTGAGTCGAGCGACACGTTGTTATATAATATAGTGGGAGACGTACCGGGCGGCGCGCCATGCGCTCGTAGCGCTCGGGGCGCAGTGAGTCGAGCGACACGTTGTTATATAATATAGTGGGAGACGTACCGGGCGGCGCGCCATGCGCTCGTAGCGCTCGGGGCGCAGTGAGTCGAGCGACACGTTGTTATATAATATAGTGGGAGACGTACCGGGCGGCGCGCCATGCGCTCGTAGCGCTCGGGGCGCAGTGAGTCGAGCGACACGTTGAGCGCGGCCAGGCCAGCGCGCTGCAGCGCGGGCAGGCGCCGCGTCAGCACCAGCCCGTTGGTGGTGATGGACACCGAACGCACGCCCGCTTCCTCGCGCAGCCCCTCTGCAGACACAATACACGCGTGCTCACATAACATTAGACAAACTTACAGCTAATAGGTCAGGGGAAGGCCGCAGAAACAACATAAAAGAGTAGGCCAATTATAAGTTTTCACCCACATAAAATTGCCATAAAAACCGCCGCGAGTCGGACTCGCGCACGAAGGGTTCCGTACCATTATCTCAAAAAAAAACGGCAAAAACATCAGGTTTATACCATATCCCCAAAAGCTTATATTATTCACTGAAAACAGTAAATAAAAAGCACTTTTAATCACGGTGTTTGAATTTAGAACACACCAATACATATTCGACGTCCATCTCAATGCTATACAACCTCCTTGTGCATAAAATACTCGACACAAACTCCTTGTGCCAAGAAAATTCGACTTTCAAACTCCTTCGCTCATCGCTTTAATTTTCAGTTTGTTAATATATAGGGTTTTAATAATGATTTTGATATTAGTCTGGGATATTTAGTGAATACTTATTTGGATTGTAATTCTAATATAAATTGTATTGGTGTTTAAATAATTATATGGAATTCAAAACGGCGAAGGAAAACATCGCGAGGAAACCGGCATGTCCTAGAACCAAAAATTCGAAGACATGTGACATCCACCAACCGGCACTGGGCCCGCGTGGTGGATAACGGCCCATTCCCTCTCACAGAGAAAAGGCCTGTGTCCCAGCAGTGGGCACATTAATAGGCTGATGATGTGATGTGATGTAATTATGTAACATAACGGAGGTAGTCACTGGCCCCTGTTACCTAGCTCAGCTTCAATTTACAAAAAATGTGAAACTTTGAGTTTTCACATTTTTTGTAAATTTTGAAGGTAATAGAACATTTATTTATTATTATTCCTTGTGCTTTTCGCTTAAATCTTTTTTTTTCTCGTAGTCATGGTATAAAAATATAGTATGCAAGTCTTGAATAAAATTTATATCGAGGGCCATGAATCACTCGTGTCGCTCAGGATTCTGAATTG